>CM043322.1:8442335-9042335 GCA_023736055.1 Quercus glauca | reverse complement strand
GCGTTGGTTTGGACAGGGACAATGAGGGGTGATTTCACTGTGTAGAGTGCCTACCAGTTGCAAGTGGGAGAGCTCAAGCTAGCACTTGTTAACAGGATCAACATAAAAAACCCGCAAGATGTTCATGCTTTTTGGTAGGGGCTACCTTGTGTATCTGTACTGTCCCTGTGCCTAACAAGATCGAAGCCTTTATATGTAGAGAATGTCATGGGATTCTGCCAACACGAACTAGATTATTCGACTGTGGCATTTCCTCATATTACTAGTGTGTGCTATGCTCAGATGCTGCAGAGCTTGTCAACCATGTGCTTTGGGACTGTCCTTTTGGGATGCAAGAATTAATATTGGCAAGTTACAATGCGGTGCTCCTTAATTTATTTGAGGTTGGTCTGGTGGTAGAAGAGATTAGAGACATGGCATTTGTTGGGCCGTATTTGATTTAGGCCTTAAGGGCTTTGTTTTTACTCTTTTCAGCCCATGTTGCAAGCCTTTTTAAAGGTTCAAGTGTTGGAATTTACATCACACACACATGCACAAAAGCTAAGAAAACAAACTAGTGAGAGATAAGGGATGTGAGTTACCAGGGTCGTTCAAACTTTACTGAAGCGTCTCAAAGGTGTTTGGGGTCGTTTGGGGTTCTTGACGGAGGGATGTAGGTCTAGTGTCAGGACCATGTAAATCTTGTGTATGCATTGTGCATGTCTTCTATGCGTTTGATACTTTGTTTCTTTAGATTTCATATTGAATATCTTGCTAGTTTAGCCTTGGTATTTGTAATGGGCTAACATCTATTACATTTGTATTGGTAAACTCACTTTTATTGGTAAATTCACACTTGGTTGACAATATTGGGGGATACTTTGGTCTCACTAAGAAGTGTGTAGTTTTTCCCAATAGCTTTGTTGTTTAGAAACAAAAGTTGTAACTGTGTTGCCCAAAAGAGTTGTATCTTATTTAAAAGACACAACTCTTCGGTAAATAACTAACTCTAACAGTTAATTAATTCTCTCAGTAGGTTGGTGAAGCAACACCATCTACTAAGTGAGGGTAATTATATAAGTGATGGTGCATCATATTATGGTGTGATCACCTATTATATACTAATGGTTTTGTCTGAGGTGCTAAAGAGAGAAAGGAGTCCCAGTTTTTTACTTCCCGTTGTACAAAATGATGTTCCTTAAATAAAAATTATTGTGTTTCAATTTTAAAATAAATCTATATCTAGGGTCCATGAGTTCCCATGTGCATAAGGTTGAGTTTTATTTATTACAATTGATCAACTTGTTTAAGGAAGCTGCACAATATTTAGTGAAATAAATATTTGTTTATTTGCTTTTGTTACTTTCCAATACAGTAAGACCTGCTCAATTTCTCTTTAGTGGGCGCAGTCATGCACGCATTAACATATTCCACGTATATATCAATGTAATGAATACCGTTTCGGAGCCCGTTTTGATTTGTCAATTGGAACGGAATATTTTGGTGTCGGTCTATTTCGGTATGTCATTTCAGGTTATAGCTATTTTTTATATATGGTAGGTTATTCATCAAAACCCATATAAATTTTTAAGAATTTTATAATTATAAGTTCATATTTCAACTAATATGTCAAACTTATTAAGCCCAAATCTCAAATATCACTCAATAATAATAATAATAATAAATTAATAATTATTTTTTAGATTATAACAAGAGTAACGATAAAATTAAAATTAAAAGAGAAAAAAAAATTAAAAATAGTGAGACATAAGTTAGCCACGTGGAGTGGAATGGCTTAGAAGTCAACACAAGTGGCTAGAGGCTGAAACTTTCAACTTTTCCCGTAAGTGATTCACGGATGAAGGGCTCACAAAACTAAAAGTAATTAAAGTATTAACTATTAAACAATAGTAAATCAATACAAGGCAGTGAAGGGCCTGAAGCCAGACTACACGCAAAGGTGGAACAGTGGAAGAAGTTTAACGCAAAGGTGGAACAGTGGAAGAAGTTTAAGGCTGAAGTATTCTATTTTTATTGTTAGTCTTGTGGGGCTCACAAAACATAACAAAGAAAAAAATTCAAATTTTAAACACAAGTGACAAGAGAGAAGGGTATCACGTGGGCTGGCAAAACAAACAAAAAATTTAAAACAAAAGACATAGCATTTAAGGAAGAGTAAGGAGGCTGACAAATAGTCAAATACATCACCATTTACCTGTATAGGACACAAATAAAAAACAAAAGGGAGATTGGCAGGACTGAAACCCACCAAAAGAAGAAGAAAATAACAAGAAGAAAAAAAAAAAAAAAAAAACAAGAAGAAGATGGGTCCGAAACCTAGAAGAAGAAGAAGGAGGTAAGATTTTTTTTTTTTTTTTTAAAAGCCAAAATCTGGTACGGGCCGAAATATGTATTTCGGCCAAAATTGGCTGGAATGGCCGGAACACTCCGAAATAAGCCGAAATTTGATCCGAGATGGAATGAGGGGTATTATGGTACCGGTTTTCATGCCGGTATGAAATATTCCTGCTGTTCCGGCCGGAACGGAACGGAATCAATAATAATGGTATATATATTAGAAAGTCGTACAACATTTAGTGAAATAAATATTTGTTTATTTGCTTTTGTTACTTTTCAATACAGTGAGATCTGCTCAATTTTTCTTTAGTGAGCACATTCATGCACAGTGATGCACCCATTAACATATTCCATGTGTGTGTGTGTACACACACGTACGAACTAAAATAATTACTTTTGAAAGGCAAACAAATTCTGCAATACGACTAACAACTAAAATCATTCGAATATGACGAGTATAAAAGGCAAACAAATTCCGCAATTGACAAAGAAGAGATCATAAATTAATAAATGATTTTTTACACGGAAATAATGAATTGTAAACAAAAATGAAAAATTGCATCCCTATAAATTCTTTTGATAATCTTTTTTTTTTTTTTTTTTTGATAATCTTGCACCCCTACAAATTAGAGTTGATTATTGGTTTTTGTTTATAACGTTATTGTACTCGCATGATCGATGACATCACATGCATGATTACTAATCTTGTGTAAGTGAAACTACGCAGGTATTACCATGCAAAACATCACTAAATTGTCTATTTTATACAATTACATGCAACATTTCTACGTTATACTCGTAATTGACGCTTGCTTTAGTGCCTCAAAAAGTTTGACTTAACAAGTCTAGGACAATGCCCCCATCCTTTTTTGTCCATAAGGCATAAACTCCATCACTACGTTCGAATATCGGCCAAGAAGCAAGAAGACAGTCAAAATTTTCTGTCAGGTCTCATCAAACATCTTAGAAACGTGATATATTGATGTCTCATGTATGAGTTCAAAGTTCAAACATGATCAATACAGCTTCGAGAGATATTCTTGAAAGAGAAGAATAAGTTGGGAAATTTAGACCCCAGTTAATAAAATTAACAAGTTTTAAATTCAAGTTGTCAATTAGATTTATTATGAATAAACCTTATTAAAACAAACAAGTATCAATATCATGCACAATGGAATAGTAAATAAGATAAGATATAATGACTTAGGAAAACCAATTAAATAAACTAGTTTCACAGTAAAAAAACAAACCAAGTTATTAATTAGATTTATTATGAATAAACCTTGTTAAAACAAACAAGCATCAATATCATGTCAATATCATGCACAGCGAAATAGTAAATAAGATAAGATATAATGACCCAGGAAAATCAATGAAACAAACTAGTTTCACAGTAAAAAAACCTGGGAGGAAACCTTCCCGAAAAGCAATTCACTATAGTAAAAAGAAGTTTCAGATCTAATACAAAATCTTTATCCCTAAACTCTATAATCCCCGTAGATAAACTTACAGCAGAAACCTTCTATTGCTTCAGAACCTCTGAACTCTTCAATATATGAATGCCACCCTTTTGCACAGATCCCAGTACGTGACTAATTCCAGCAACTTGAAGATGCTGTTGGCTGCAAAGTTCTTCACTTCATCAATAATGAAGATCAAGAAATACTTGGTTACAAAACTCTAAGGCGCAAAAGATGCAGTAACTTTTTGCAAAGAAAATAAGTTAATAGGTCACTTTCTACAAGTGTTCTCCATGTATAACGCCCTTTAAAATAAGTATTATATATGTCTAGGTTATGAGAAAAGAAACCATTCACATACATGTCAGCTAGGGCCAAAAATCAGATTTGGAAATTCTGATTTTGTAGATCTCGATAGATTTAGCTTCTGTTGAGCTTCGTTCTTAAATCTTGATAGATACTGTTTTTGTCAAGGTATTTGTCGAGATTTAATGAACAACTTTTCTTCAATTGTTTCTTGGTCCAATCTTCATGTCTTTAATACTTGACTTGAACTCTTGTTTCTTGAAATACTAAACTCATCCTAGATCTACCAAATTACAAATAAAGTGCATTTTGTCAAAAGATTAGCCGATTACATAAAATATGTTCTTAACAATCTCCTTGTTTGGCAATCCATGACAAAACCACAACAAAACAACTAATCAAGAGAGAAGTCTTAAATTACTTAACTCATAATCACTTGTTGTATTACAAAATAAATCTATCCCTATTACAAACTTGTGGAAAACTTTGCAAGAAAAGAGTTCACGGCATGAAAGACTTTCACAACCTATCTTTCTGAAACACTTAAACAAAATTCATCAAGGCATCATGTGTGAAACATAAATAAAGATTGCGTACATAAAGAAATATGTAAAGATAGAAAAGAAACAACACATGTGAAGATAGGTGAAGAAAACATATATCATCATCATATATATCAAATGAAGTACATGTATGTAAAAAAATGGTCACAAGATTGATATACAAGAAGCTAAAAGAAGCTCCTAAAACAACAAGGAGGTAAACACCCCCTAACAAGATGAAACACAACTCCCCCTTACAAAAGCATGTATTTCTCCCCTTACCATGTAGAATCTTAAAAAGAATCCACATTTTCTCCCCCTTTTGGTCATGATTGACAAAGGGTACAAGAAGCTATAAAGCTTCACCCGAGAAACATAAAGATGATCTAAGATGATCAAGGGACACAAGGAATTCATATAAATGCATGAATGTAATGAAACAACATGCTATGGATGACAAGATTAAAAAAAATGCAAAACAAGGAAAAATAAAATGCATGCAAGGGTATCTCGATCGATTGAGGAGCTGTTGAAAATTTGTCGAGAAGAAGCCAACCTCGATGGATCAAGAATCTGTCAAGGATGTGTCAAGCAGGCAGAGAGCACAAGATTTTGGCTCGATAAATCCACCTATTTGTCGAGAAGCTGTCGAGGTCAAACCCAGAAATCTCGATAGAAGGGGTATCTATCAAGATTCTATCGAAAAGCTATTGAGGATGCAAAAAAGAGGTTTTCCAAGGGGGAAAAACACATAAGATGAGAAAGCAACAAGATGGCTACTCAAACAAGCATCCAAGCAACATGTTGAGCACTCTGTTGAGGACCAAAATTTCACAAGAAAACCTATGGGCCTTAACAAAAGAAGGCCCAATTCATGAAGTTAAGAAGGACCATGAAGGCCCAAAGTCCTAAAAAGAAGGAAAAAGAAAGAAATAATAATAATAAAAAGAAGAAGATGACCTAGACTTGGTCAGGCCAGAGGACATGCAGCAAGGATCTCGGTTAGGCTAGAGGATGATATGCAACAAGATGAACATCAAGGCTCTAGGACCTTGATGTGTCCTTTTGAAACCTTGAGAAGAGGACCTTGGCTGGCATATGGGAAAGCCAAGATGTATGTTCAGATTTCCAACAAAAAAACCATTAAAAATCCAGCAAAGCCATTAAAAATCTAGCAAAGCCATTAAAAATCCAGCCCATGGTATTATCTTTGTAACCCATGGTCCAAGCCCGTGGGATCCCGAGTGGATAGTAAAGAAGAAATGGTTTGATCGGTAGGGGAGTGATTTTTGGTGAAAGGAGGATCCCGAAAGTTTCCCTTGGTTCATATATTTGCTTGGAATGCATGAACCAATGGAAAACCCAGTTCCCCCATGTGCATGACACCTCCCCACAATTTCCTCTCAATTGTCATTTTAAACTAAAGTTGTCATCCAGTACATTGAGTAGTCCACCCACTCCTTTAACTTTCCAAGAAGGAATCTTTCATTTATATTTAAAGTCAAATGCCCCTTTTAAATTATAATTGCCTAATTAAACTAAATCTCTGCCCAATGCACTTTTTCAGGTTCCAGAGGACATGGTTTTACCCAGTAGACCAAGGACATCCTTGCTCGGGGTACCAGACAATGTCCACTATAAAAGGAATACTAAGGCATAGCAGAAAGGGGGAGAAAATTAGGGATTCAGATGGAAGGAAAAAGGGAGAGTTCAAAGGTTCAAAAGGATAACTCTTAGAGCTTAAATAGCCCAGCAAAGGACAGAAAAATGAACGAAATAAGAGAGCCAAGGTGGAAGAATTCGTCCCATATCCTTAAGATAATTCAAAATATCACTTAGCCTCCAATAAAACGTGTTAAAACATGCACACATCAGATATCATTCTCTCTCACAAAATCCTCTCCACCTAACTATCTTGGTAGGCAATGCCTAAGCAAAGCTACTTGGACTTGAGTTCCAAATCCCACAAATTTTGTGCAAAAGTACTAAGTCTGTGAGAATTGGGTCCAGGATCCTCATGGCTGACTCATTCTCATGAAATTCATTTACATATATGTATATGTATTAAAATGTGTATTCTATTTTAAGAAACTAACAATTATTTGAAGATATGTGTATTGTATAGTGTGTTCTTGTGCAGGACCTATAGGGGTAAAGGGAAAAGACGAAACTCCATTGCATAATAAGCATGGAGAAAGGTCCTACAGTTCAAGGAACCAGAGATTCTGGCTTCCATGGATTACTGACCTAGTACACCTGGGAGGCATGATATCACATTTGGGGTACCACGACATCACGTCCGGAGTACCACGATCTTACGCTTGGGGAACCAAGTGAAAGAACTCTTTTAAATGTTTACACAATAAAAAATGAGCTCAAAACCTTCGATTTCAATCTCCTTCTCATTGTGAATATTATGAATGATTATTTTACTTATTTCGTAAGAGTAAATGATTATTTTATGACACTAAAACACTTATAATGGTATTTTATTACTTAGGAGGAATTGCATTTTTGCCTTAAGGAGCTTTATGTGACTTAACGCATAAACCGGTTTATATAACGACCTTAATAGGCCGCGGAGAATCGGACTCAGTCCAACCATCTATCCTTGGAGGCCCAAGATCCCTTATCATCAATGGACTTGGGTACCTTCCAAAAAAAAAAAAAAAGAACCCACACACACTTAAACACACCTCAAACTCTAGATGCAAAGTATTCCTAGAACAAAAACACACACACACACACACACACACACTGAACAAGTGTAACCAATTTTATATTTCAAAAACAAGTTAAGCCAGTTTAGTGAGCATTTATCAATACATGTATTCCTTGTGATAACCAAATCATATTGTACTTACACATGTATCAAAAGTAGTAAAGAATTTGCATGTTGTGTGTGAAACAAAGCAAAAGTGCACACGTGTCTCATATTATGAAGATTTGAGACATAAGAAAATCAAATACACTCATACACAATCATAACTGTTTGATGGGAACTATTACCTTTGAGGTACATCATATAACTCACATATCTTCTAGAAACACGCTTACAATAATTTAAAAAACATTTTGATTCTTTTTACTTTTATATTCTTTGCATATTTTCTTTTTGAACATATCATGCATGGGCATATAAGAGAGAAAAGAAATACCCAATTATGTAAGCCAAAACATCACAATTTTGCTATGCTGAAGCACACAGATGTTATATATGATTAGTGGCTTTAGTGGTGAGATGGTTATTTATACCTTTCTCTTAGAATTTTCTAGTTTTTCTTGTCAAAAAGAGTGATATGAGTAGATATAAGAGATAATTTTAACTGTACTTATCACAAACACGAGCCACAAAACTCACTTGCTTAGTTGTGCACAGAGGTGCTACAAGAGATACAAAGTTAAAAAAATTTTGTTTCAATGATCATCCAAGGTACGCAAGTACCAACATATACAAACACACTATTTTTGTATTTTTTTTTTAATTTTTGATTTTTTTTGAGAGAGAAAAAAAAAAAAAAAAAAAAACCTTAACAACCAAACAAAAACAGACAAATAACAGGAAAGCATAAAGATAGATGCGAATGCATGAAAGCATGATTCCTAAAACAAATAAGAAATCAAGCAAGAGAGTCCTACTTTAGATAGAGAGAAATCAAGTAGAGGATAGATAGAAAAGACAATAAGTCTTAGGCTTCTTTTCTTACCCACACAGCACGAATCTTTGGTCGTGAAGATAAAAAGGCACGTGTTTTAGTATGTTAACTAAAGGACATAGAAGAATTAAAATTCTCCTGAAATTGAGTTAAAAGCTCAAAAATTTTAATAACTCTTCAAACAAAGGTGTTGAACCTTGAGAGGGAACTTGTAACTGTTTGGACACTTGCTTATAAGGATACAATTTGAAGCAATTAGGACGAATGTGTCCAGAAACATCACAATGGTGACAAACATGAGCAGTTTTTGAACTCTAGACTTCCTAAAGTGAGATTTAACAAAGGATTTCGAATTAGCCAAATCATTTTTGGATTTTATACCTTTATCACATTTCTCAGATTGGGGCACAAAGATAGTCTTTGATCCACAAGCCGTGGAAGAGGAGGGGCTGGAGAAAACAACATATCCTAAGCCAGTTTTATTAGAATTAGGCTTTTGAGCACTCAATACCTCATCAAGTTTTACACTAGACGTCCTCTCTATTTGAGTTCTAACTTGTCTAAGCTCAACCTTGAGATTCTTGACATTCTCTTCTAATGAGGTGTTCTCCTCAACAATAGTCTCAACTAACCTTGTAGTCTCATCTAGTTTGATTAACAGTTCAGCTTTTTTCAGTTTTTACCTCATTAAACTCTTTTCTACAAAGATGAGAAGTCTTTTCAAATTTTATAAATTCAGAACATAGCTTATCATAGGCTTCCTGAATGGTCAACTTCTTGGGTACTTCATCATCAGAAGAATCCTCATTGTCACTAGCACTTGCCACAATCACCTTATCGGTTGTGGCAGCAAAAGCCATCTAATGACCACATTCATCCTCATACTCATCAGAAAGATCACTGTGAATCACTCAAGGTAGCAACCAACACTTTACCTTTTGAAGTCTTTTCCTTCATAAGATAGTTTGGGCACTTTATTCTCATATGACCAAAACCTTTGCACTCATGGTACTAGATCAAGGGTTTCTCATTCTTGCCATTCCTAGAGGATTCAAATTTCCTAGGGGCTTTGTTTTTATCATTTTTCCTATGTTGGAGAAACTTGATAATCTCATTAGTTATGAAGGTTAAGTCCTCATTCTCATCTTCAAAGTCATCACTCTCTTCCTCTATACCCTTAAGAGCCATGTTCCTACTCTTTCCACCTTTTCCTATTTTACCTAATCCCATATCATAGGTTTGAAGGTTCCCTACAAGCTCAGTCAAAGCAATTTGATCAATGTCCTTCACTTCTTCAATGACAGTGATCTTGGCATGGAATCTTTCAAGTAAGGACCTAAGGATTTTCCTAACAATTTTGGATTCTGCTATAGATTCTCCAAGGTTGAAGGCAGAATTCACGATGTCTTTGAGTTTAGCATAGAACATATCAAAAGTCTCATCCTCTTCCATCCTTATTTCTTCAAAACTACTAATGAGTTTTTGAAGCTTCACAGTCTTTACTGTCTTGGTTCCTTTATAGGTGGTCTTAAGAATGGTCCATGCTTCCTTGGCAACTTCTGTGGATGATATTTTCTTGAATTCCTCATTGGTCACCCCATTAAACAAAGCATTCAATGCCCTACTATTGAAATTTGCTGCTTTGATATTTGCTTCATCCCAATCCACCTGCACTTCCTTTGGCTTAACCCAGTCGACTTCAACAGTTTGCCATACTTTTTCATAAAAAGTCTGCAAAAAAGCTTTCATACGAACTTTCCAATACGCATAGTTAGTACCGTCAAATAAATGAGGAATCAAAAGAGATTGTCCACGATCTATGACAACGGGGGTCAAGGATCACACTTAGAAAATTAATCCAATCAGAGTGAACTCGCTCAGATACCATTTGTTGGGAAATTTAGACTCCGGTTAATAGAATTAACAAGTTTCAAACCCAAGTTTTTAATTAGATTTATTATGAATAAACCTTGTTAAAATAAACAAACAGCAATATCATGCATAGCGGAATAATAAATAAGAGAAGATATAATGACTCACGAAAACTAATGAAACAAACTATTTTCACAGTAAAAAAAACCTAGGGGGAAACCTTCTCGAAAAGCAATTCACTGTAGTAAAGAGAATTTTCAAATCTAGTACAAAACATTTGTCCCTAGACTCTATAAACCCCGTAGTTGAACTTACAGCAAAAACCTTCTACCGCTTCAGAACCTCTGAACTCTTCAATATATAAATGTCGCCCTTTTGCACGGATCCCAGTACGTGACTAACTCCAGCAACTTAAAGATGTTGTTGGCTGCAAAGTTCTTCACTTCATCAACAGTGAAGATCAAGAAGTACTTGGTTACAAAACCCTAAGGCGCAAAAGACTCAGTAACTTCTTGCAAAGAGAATAAGGCACTAGGTCACTTTCTGCGTGTGTTCTCCATGTATAATGGCTTTTTAAAATAAATCTTATATATGTCTAGGGTTGTGAGAAAAGAAACCCTACACATACATGTTAGCTAGGGCCAAAAATCAGATCTGGAAATTCTGATTTTGTAGATCTCGACAGATTCAGCTTCTGTCAAGCTTTGTTCTTAAATTTCGATGGATATTGTTTTTGTCGAAGTATCTGTCGAGATTTAATGAACTACTTTTCTTCACTTGTTTATTGGTCCAATCTTCATGGCTTTAATACTTGACTTGAATTCTTGTTTCTTGAAGTACTAAACACATCCTAGATCTACCCAATTACAAGTAAAGTGCATTTTGTTAAAAGATTAGCCAATTACATAAAATATGTCCTTAACAGAATAGGTTACACATATATATGTTTATAAGCCAAGACTTGGACTTGTATAACTCTAGCTATAGGCCTTAGGAAATCAAAGGTTGAATCAGAAGCTAGCTAGGAAAGAAGCTGAAGCCGAGTAAAGAAATCTGCAATGATTGTAGTGGAAGCTTGAGAGGCTGGCCTACAAGCTACATGCTTTTTCACCATATTCCCGTAACAGCTTCAAGCTTTTGTCTTCATCAACTTTATCCTCCCACCATTCACAACTCATAAGAAGAGATATCTCAATTGGCATTAGGGCTGTAAAATGAGCCACGTATATATTAAAAGATTAAGATTAATTCATTTAATTATATTTCGAACACAAACCAAACTTAATTTCATCACTTAGCTAGATTATGAACAAGTTTGAAAACTTGTTTCACATGCTGCTTGATAAGCTTTTTTTTTTCTATATATAGTACTACTAAACACCATGGCTAAATTTGTTTTTACCCTTTACAATCTATTTTTAATAATTAATAACTACATTGTACTTAAAGTTCTATCATTTGAGTTAATTAGAATGAACAATTTTAGTTTGTTTATGAAATTGTAAAAATTAGGTAATATCAATAAATTACAAATAACAATTCAATATTTTATTAACTTATTTTGTTTATGATTGTAATGACTTGTCTCATGAGATTCTTTGGGTTGGAGAATTATAAAGTTACATAATATTCTAGTCTCAAGTTCATGTAGATATATTTATATTCATGTATACATATAAACATATTCATTATATTAAATATACTTAAATTGAACCTTATACTTACAATTTTTTTCACAAAGATATTTTCATATTAAGTTTGGCTTGTTTAATGGTTAAGCTCAAATCTAAGCTTGGGTTTGGCTCATTTGATAAATAAATAAATAGATTTTATTTATTTATTTATTTTTACGAAAAATTTCATAAATAACACGATTCATTTATAGTCTTACTCATAACTCATAATTTTGCAATAAATTCACTCAGTTGCAATTGAATTTCTTTCATTTTCTCCAACTTGAATAGACAGTTGCAATTAGGGACAGCTCAATACATTTGGAGGCCTAAGGCAAAAACTAACATTGAGGCCTTATATATATATATATATATATATATAATATGACTTTGAAAAATTGAATATTACTTAAACTCTATTATTTTGTTTTATATGCAAAATTATTACTAATTAACATGAACTACATAATTTTTTTTAGAAAGTCTATAGACACAAAAAATTTGACAAAAATTTTCACACCTATTGATATGGTAGATTAATGGTGGTAAGTAAAATAATAATGTTAGTGGTTGACCTAAGTGAGAACTAGTAAAAGTTTGTTAACTCAACTATTGTGAAAAATGTTGTGAACTTTTTATTTTTTGAGAAGTGCTACATTTACAATATTTTTCACAACAAATCCTAGGCATTAGATTGTTATTGATTCTAATTTAAACCTACTATTAGAATTTTTTTTTTTTTTTTTTTACCATTAATAACAGCTTGTAACAACTTGCTATTTAGGATTTCTTGTAAAAATGTTGTGGACGTAGCATTTCTCTCTCTTTTTTTCCTGTCTTTCATTTGATAAAAAAAAAATTTATTTTATTTGTTTGCTAATATTTGGGCTTAATTAATTTAAAAAATAACCCTATTGGCTAAAATTTGGGGGCCTTTTTTCTACTTGAGGCCTTAGGTGACCGCATCAACTGCATCTACTATAGAGTCGGCATTGGTTGCAATCAATCTTCTTCAAATTCCTACAAGCCACAAACATATAAAGTCACAAGGATTAATCATAATCTACAAGTCAATAAGGGCCTGTTTGGTTTAGACATGACTCAATTTTCATAACTCAATACTCATAACTCATAGCTCTAACTCAAATCTCATCACTCACAACCCATACCCCACTATCACTCAAAAACTCCAAAATTGTTGTTTGGTTACAAAACTCAGTCATATATCTCAACTTTTAAGTCCACTTTTTGCCAAAATGGTGGAACCTACCACACTGACACTACACAGGAGTTATGGTTGCCACCCACGTCAATTTTCTTTTCCCCTCTTTCATATTCTCCTAAGTCCATCACCACTATCAATGGCAAACTTAGAACCCACCACTGTCAACACCACCAACGGCCACAAAACGAAAAAAAAAAAAAAAAAAAAAAAAAAAATCTCAACCAAAAGAAAATCCAACCATCAGCTACACCCACAAAAAGAAAAAATTTCCAATCATCAATACCACCACCAACCACACAAACCCACCTCGATCACAACCCAAGCTTCAAACCATAACTACAAACACAAAAAACCTAAACACACTAACACAAAATCTTTAGATCGGTGATCCAAAATTGCCAACCCAAACCCACAAACACAGAAAACCCAAATCCAAACCCAAGAATCCTTAGATCGAAGACCAAAATCACGAAAATGAGGAGTGGGTTTCTGTTTCCGGGTATATATTTATGCATGGATGGACATGGTGAGTGGGTCTAAAGAAGAAATTAAGAAAGAAAGAGAAAGAAGAAAAGAAAGAAAAACAAAACCTAGAAGAAGAGGAGAAAAAAAAAAAAAAAAAAAACCCGTTGGTGGTGGAGTGGGTTTGATGAAGAAGAAGAAGAAGAAAATGTTGTTGGTGGTGGAGTGGGTATGAAGAAGAAAAAAAGAAGAAGTAGAGAAAAAAGAAAAAAGAAAAAAAAAGAGGAAGTCGGTGGAACTCAGTAGAAGAAGAAAGAAAGAAAGAAAGAAAGAATGAAGAAGAAGAAGAAAAAAAATGTTGTTGGCAGTGGAGTGGGTGTGAAGAAGAAAGAAAGAAGTAGAGAAAAAGCAAAAAAAAAAAAAAAAAGAAAAACAAAAGAGGAAGCTAGTGGAACTCAGGAGAAGAAGAAAGAAAGAAAGAAAAAGGAAAAGATAAAAAAGTGGTATGACACTGTTACTTGACAATGATAAGTTAGGAGAATGGGTCCCACAAATTCGATTTTTTTACCATTTTGCCACTATCACTCATCATCCATAATCTGAAAACACCAAAATTGTGTTTTCAGTTTCCATCATCCAAACTCAAAATTTTGAGTTTTTGAGTGATGGAAACAAGCATCCAAAATCAAGCCAATTACTACATCGATCATTTGTGGGACTCACAAGTTTTTGGAAAATGGATCATGAAAACTAAGTGATATTACTTAGTTTTTGGACTATCCAAACAAGTTCTAAGTTTTGCACAAAACACTGTTACCACTCATGTTTTTTTTTTTTGTTTTTTTTTTTTATTTTTTTATTTTAGAATACTAAGTATTTTAACACACATACATGGGGAAAGGGGAAGAATTTTTTTTTTTTAAGAAGCGAAAGGGGAGAACATTTTTTAAAAAAACTCCTGTTTTGTTACTAAATAGTTAGTATATGATTGACATTACTATTTAAGAATAAAAATCCAACCAAAGGTCCAAAACGCGGGGGGAAAAAAAGCCAAGAAGAGAGGAGACAAATGGCTCAAATATTGTATCGAATCTACCACGCACTTCTAATTTTCTTGTATTTCAAATTCAATTGTACTGCCCCTCCCCACCCCCACACCCCCAAAAAAATTCCACTACTTAAACTTAAAATTTTAGATTGAGAGATAAAAGGCCCTCAAATTAATTCCTTCTTCTTCTTCTTCTTCTTCTTCTTTTTTATTTATTTATTTTATTTATTTTTTATTTTTTATTTAGATAAATGGCTTCTTAAAAAAACTGTTGTAAAAATATTTAGAGGGGTATATCAAATTTATGTTTATTTTTAGATGCATTTATGTGTAGGCTTGGACCAACAAAGCATAGTTAGATTTAGAGAAAAAATCAAAAAGACAAATAGTAAATTGAAGAGAGGAAGAAAAGTCAAGAACACACATGCAGTACATCCATGGCACAAATTGCGTAAAGAGCTATATTATCTTTATATATATATATATATATATATATATATATATATATATATATATATATATATTTTTTGGTAAACATCTTTATATTTACTCTCTTACATTTTTTTTTATTAATGTACACTTTTAAGTTTTAGCCTTTAAAGTACATATGGGCTTATTTTCCTTTTAGGTCTTAACATTTCAAAAATTTTGTTTTAATACTTTATGTTTTATTCCCTTTTCATATTAACTTCTTACACTTCAAAATTTTCATTTTCATAAAGGGCCAATTAAAAAACTCAATCAAACAAAAAGAGTTAAAATAAAAATTATTAAATGTAAAAGGTCAAAATGAAAACAACTCCAAATTATAAAAGTCAAATGTATACTTTAATCTATTTTTGTACATTAAAGCTCTATATTTTAAGTTATATGAGGTTAAAGGCTGTCATACATATAAAAAGACATTGATGGATTGGTTTGGACCGTTTGGTGCAGCCTACTTTCAATGGTTTATTTTTCTTAAATAAATTAAAAGAACAAAAATGTAGTTGTACTAAAAAAATATGATGCTTTAAAAAGCTATAGATAAACAAATCAGTAAATTCCCCCTAAAAATAAAATTACGGTCCCAAATCATAGAAACAGTAATTTCGATTTCTCTATTCAATGTAAGGCCAATATACTCATCAATCCTTGAGCATAATTGACGTAGTATAATAAATCAATAAAAGCAAGTCACCTGAAACAAAAATCTAACCTTTTTTTTTTTACATGATAAAATCATGTTAGGTTTATATATATCATACTTTATTGTATCACGTAAGTTGTTTTTTTCTGGATTGAAATATCGTGTCAATTATTCAGCAAAACAAAGGAAATATCATGTCAATCACCTTTCAAAAAAAATATATATATATCATGTCAGTCATGTATTCCGTAAAGTACCTTGCTAATAAGTAATAATTACTTCCATTGAAACTCTCGTGTCCACTCAATCCTTGAACAATAATTTCAACGATTTTACTTTTTTTGAGGAAACGATTTTACTTTTTATTCAATCATGTAAAGTTCCATATATACTTCCATCTATCATTTCTTTCATATGGGTGATGCGTTACATCAACTTTTATTTTTTTGTTGAGGGGGATTCTACTTTTCGGCTTTCACTCTTGAATGATCAAAGTTTAAAAAAAAAAAAACTAATCGTGCCTCAGTTTATTAGGCTAGCCGTCAACCCGGCCAACCCAAGTTCATGTAGGTTAGAAGCTACCATGTATTTAGTTTTGTACCCATTTGGAACCTTCCCATCATTTCAAAAGCAACATATTTCACCGTAAGAGTTAAAAGTTTCACATTACATATTTCCTAGGCTCATACAAATTAAACCGCGAACAGTCTAACATCGCCCTCACTCAACAAGAAAAAGTTCATGACTGCGACGATGCTACTATTGTAGCCCCCACATTATTTGCGTCATTCATGAAGCTCACCACAAACAAATTTTAGTTTTACACAGATATATATATATATATATATACATAATTCTGATGCCACATGAATTTACAAATCCCCCAACACGCATCGTACAAATATATATTCAGCTGAATGTAAAGCAAAAAATACATTTGTATATACGTAGCTAGCTAGCTAGCTAGACAATATTGACAATAATAAGGTAATGTGGCATGTTTGTAATGGTTACTGCTTGAAGATTCCTGCAAATAGTCCGTACTGATATCGCACATAATTCCATAATATTTAAACTGCATCTATGCATATATTATATATATATAGAGGCCATGGGGGATTTTGGGACCACTGTGACACTAGACTTGTCTTAAATACTTTTGTGTTTGGCTGGATGTAAAGAATTTTTGAGGTACTGATCAACTACCAACCAGAACCCAAAAGTACTATCGTTTTCGGATGGCATGTTAATCGTCGGAGTCTTTGGACGAATCCGATATCATCTTCTGGATCATTTGGCTTGTCTCTTCCTCGGACATTCGGTCTTCTTTGCTCTTTGATTCAGCATAAGTCTCAAAGAATTCCTTGTTTTCTTTCTCCAGTTCATTCCACACTGCAAAAAAATTTGATGCATGGCTTCGCTGTAAAGTTATCATAATAAAATAATCCTCAAGATACACCAAAACATGTCAATTTAACTACTACACTCTTGGCTGTGTATGCATAACTTAAATATAAGCAAAAAAGTGTGTACTTGTGATTAAGATGGTAACAAATTGAATAACATCCTGGCCACTTCACCGGAAGGGTTAAGATTTAATTTATTGAATCTAATTATATAAACAGATTATCATGTCAATTAAATACTGAATACACATTTAAATTTATAATATTTAGTATAGATTAAATTGAACTGTATTCGGTCGGTTTGTTTTTACTGCTTTCGTTTTTTTGGTTTTGTTGTTTTTATTTTTTTTATTTTCTTGTAAAATGACTCATGAGCTCGAACATGATTAAAATGAGGATTTCTCACCATCACTGAAAGTGGTGTTTCTAATAGTAATGGGCTCCACTAAGAGCGTTTTAGCTCATACAGCATCTTATGATGTTTCTAATAAAAATATTTAGAGTTAAAATCTTTTCAATATATATTTTACAAACCTAACTAAATCAAAACGCCGTCTGCAGGCTTGATCAGGCTCGTTAGAATTCTAGTTCACCAAAATACTTGAGCACAGTTTGCGATCATGTCAATTATATATATGTATTAGGTCAAGATCATTCTATAGACTAGAGAGTTTAATATGCCAAGGTTAATCCTACTTGAGATCTTGTCAAATTTTCAAGCCAGGCTTAAGCATGTTTTACTCAACTCAGCTTTGTTCTTTTGCAGTCTCTCTCTCTCTCTCTCTCATGTGTGTGTGTATCGATTTACAAATATGCATCTGTGTGTGAGTTTGCGTGTGATGATGAACAATATATACACAGGCAGTAAACAAACCAGTGGAGGTGATGACAGGCTTGATGTTTGCATGTTTTGAAAGGGCTTCCATGCACTCTTCTTTAGTCATGCGGAAAATCAGACACTTCTCTATCAGGTGCTGCACCTACACATAATAAGTAGATTCCGATCATAATGAACACCACCATCAACAACAAAATATAAATTAATATCCTTTGAAAATATGAGTAATGAAATCAAACAGAAAGATCAAACAAAAAAAGTTGTAATTGATATATGATCAGTACCAAGTGTATGTATGAGGCAGAAGAAGAGTCCCCCATGATCCTATGATCTCTGATCTCTGTATATGTAAACTCAAAGAAGATCAGAAAGGAAATGGTTATTTAATTAGCTAGTGAAAGAAAAATGGTGCAATATGATGGAGTAGTATACCATGTTGCAAAACTATCAGATATATAGTATAAAATAAAATAAAAAAAGAGAAAGGGGTGGGGGTGGGGTGGGACCAAGAGTCCCACGTGGGAGATGGATGATAATTGGTTGGGAAGAGATTAGAGGAGATTGTAAATGACCATTTCTTTGTCTTTTAGAGTACTATAAGGCGGAATCGTTCCACGTGATAAGTGGGCCAATTTAACAAAGAAATCCTCCAAACAGACAAAACCCACAGTACCCAGATGGCATCCTCTCACATAGTGGCCATAATGACCCTCTCTTAGGTTAGCCTCATAAAGCACCACACTTTAGTTGCATATACACGAGAATGTTTTTCTTCTTTCCATCACCATGATAAATCAATTCCAAGCTTAATTTCTCAGTTTTCATCACCATGATAAATCAATTCCTATGCTTAATTTCTTGTTTTGCAAGAATAGAAATTTGGCCCATATATAGCATGTGATGGCATGCAGGGATTGGTCGACTTTGTTACACTTGATATAAACCAATCATAGTGCAGTAACATCAAAGGTTAATTCAATTATTCAATGATAGAGTGAGACAATGATTCCGTGGGTGGAAAGGATATTGGAAGTATTACACAAATAATTTACTCTCCTAATTTTATGAACAAATAACAATCTCCATTCTGGAAGGGACACAAGATATAAGATTACAATATAAGACTTAGCCAACTTAACCTGATTTATATGTTTGGGGTAGAAGGCCTATTGGATGGGTCATTCTCCTTCCACTTTAAACCTTGTTTAAGTAAAACCATTAGAAGTTAATTTCTTATTTACTCCTTAATAATTTTGGACAAATTACAACATGACGTTAATCTCCATAGAGAGGAGAACACATCCCAACTTGAATCCGCTTCAAAGGATAAGTGGGTTCAACGTTTATTTTCTCACCTCAAACGCAAGTCACAATGACTAATTTCTCATTCAATTATTAAAAATGCTTTTTTACAAAGCTATAACATGATTGTACTCTCTATGTCAAGATTTTTTGAACTCGACTGCACCCCTTACTACTTCCAACAGAAATGTAAAAGTTCAAATCATAATGACATTATCATAATTCATAACTAACTAATTATTATTTTAGCGTGTGACATATTTGGTGTCATATACGTATGTCACTGAATATATCACATGCTAAAATAATTACCACTTAAGCTAATTACCACATGTCTAAATCAATTAAGCATAGCATTTCTTATTAAGCATATGTTTAACTAACTTCTAAATGAATTACGTACATGCCTAAAATATTTGAGCACACGTTCTAAAATATAGTTTTACTTGGATGGCTTGCCCTTGTGGAATGCCTTCATTTGACGACCTCATCAAGGCACACTTAGCCACATCATCAAACGTGAAGTATTAATGCCCTTATGCCATTTCAAACTCATCAACTTCTTCTTCTTCTTCTTTTTTTATTTTTATTTTTTTGTGTTTACTGAATATATATATATATATATATATATATATATATATATATATTTTTTTAACAAAAGCAAACACAAAGAGAACATTCTACCTCACCATCCAAAAACAAGGACAACCATAAGAAGATGGGAAATCCTTCTCAAGCACAAAGAGACATATTCCCATCAAGTAATATCATGTGCCAAAAAGTTTGCTTCTCTCACAACGTGGTTTACAAATGAAAAGGAAACAGAATTTAATAAAGTTCTATTATCTAAGATAATAGAGGCTACTAATTTGGAGGGGAAAGAATAAAAGAGCAGACTATAAGATTTATTACATTTACCTCAGGTCCTCAACGCACACATTGAACTTGTAATTACATCACTGTCTTGTCTAGTTTTACAAGGGGTAACAGAACATAAGTCACAAAACTTTATAAGTGGGGATCACCGACCATTTATTAGTTATAGGATCTTAACTCTGCTAATTTCGATAGCTATCTTCTATGTGATTTGATAACCTTTCCCTGTGATAATTTCAGCTAGCCAGCTAGTAATAGTTCGATTTATACCAATATTCATTGGTATATTTATCACTTAGGGATGCATGAAGATTGTAAATAGAATGAGTAATTAAGTTCGGCTAAGATTGAAAACAAAAGGCCCAATTACTTGATTAGACTTCCAGTTGTCACACTAATAAAATGAAGGTCACAGGTTTGAGACCCACAAGGAGTAAAATATTATATTTGTTTTCTTTAGAAAAGTCACACTTAAAAACTGAAAAGTAGAATCAATGACAGTTTTGTCTTTTTTTTTTTTTTTTTTTTAGTTCATTGAGCTGCAACATCAAAATTTCCCACTTCAAAAATATTTAAAAAAAAAGAGGAAGAAGAAGATCAGAGAGAACAAAGAAGAAGGCTCTAGTGGCACAATAGGCCAGCCAATACTGGACTATGCATCCAGAAAATGAATTGTTTGCTTTCCTGTAGATATTTTTAAAACAAAAAGAAATATTAAATACATGGACATAAGAATTGACACCGACATAACACGAGATATGATAAGACATGATACACTCCATTTCATGAAAAATTAGGACACAAAACTTAAAAAATATATCAATTAACTAATTAATATTTATTTTTAAATATATTATATATATTTTAGATATAATTTATGTTTATATGAGATTTTAAAAATAAGTACGTAACAACTAACAACAATAAAATGTTAAAAACATATCTAAAATTAAAACAAAAGTAATCAAGATATACAATGATACCCATTTTTGCCGCACTCACGCCCTTACAAATAATTCAATATAATAACAAAATTAAATAATGCAATTAATGTTGTGTTCAATGAGTTAGAATCTATACACTATATCAATTAATAAAAAAATAAAAAAAAATGAACTAAGCTCACATACACAAGAAGTTATTCTGTGTTTCTGTTGCATATTTTTTCTCCCTCACATGAGGATGAACCCTACACTTGTGAGGTCCACTCTCATGTGAGGGAGAAGAAACATACAACGGAAACATGGTGAATTTTTTCCACATACACATGCTAACCCCTGCCCTCAAATTTATTAAATAATAATGAATAACATTTAACCAAACCAAATTTCTTTTCCCAAAGACATGCTAGTGATTTAGTGGTATAAATGAAAGATGTTTCTCCACACATTTGTTATGTAATTCTAGCGGATTATAGCTGAGTTCTTTTTTTCAATAAAGTTCCAAGGTTTTCTTCTCAATTTTTTTTTTCTTCTCCAAAAAATAAAAAAATACAAAAGCAATGCAGAAATGGCGTCCATGAATTCTTGAATACGCAAGCTAATGCAGATAGTTCTTCTGCGGACTGTCATATATTCTGTCAAGTTGGTTTGCACTTAATTTGCAGATAGTTCCAAAATGTGAATTGACAGTGTGCACAGTGCATATATGTAATGAATGGTGCCGAAAGTTCATCTTATTTTGCCATGTCAATACACCATGGTTAGATATCATTTTAGATTGAGCTAGGTGACGTGTCAGATGAGGATTGGTTTACCATCACAAAGTCAGAAAGATAATGTTCTGTACTCTCTTATCAGTTTTCTCTATCTCTCGCTGCTAGCTAAGAAGTTGAAACTTCCTTTAACTTCCATAAGAGTGAATAATGAAACTTAATTGCTTCGCCCCCATAAGAATGGAATGGAGGGTTAGATCATTGATTTGAACATCCACTAATGCTTACCAATCAAAGGGAAAAACATTGTTTTTTTTTTGTCAGACAAACTACTGTATAGTGCAGTAAGATATATACTGCACATATGAACTGCTCCTATGGCTGTGGACAAGAAATGAGCTCTATTTGTGAATCACGCTTATGTATCAGACAGCTGTATGTGGGCTCAATCAACATCATAGAATTACCAGTACGGTTGGATAACTTGATGTGGTAGCTATCATATGTGGTTTAGCTCAAATCAAATGAAAAATCAGAAAAAACATTAATTCTGATAGTTAAATAACTTTGAAAACACAGTATTAAATTGTACCCATATATAATTTAATAAGAGCAGATTCTGACATTTCGTGCACTGTGCATGTGTGGCTTTAAGGAAATAGCTAACACATTGCATGCATGTAATGATGTAAACATGCACAACAATTATTCAACATCGAAATAGCTCTATCAAAGTATGTTGTGGGGCACAATAACTTTGAAGATTTTTCCTCAGATTTTTCTGTTAATGATGAACTTTTTTTAAAGGGGTATAGTAACTATTTTTTCAGGACAAAACTGAGAGAAAGGAGCAGTGATCTTTCTCTTCCGTCCTTTTTATGTGATTATAGACTTCTCCAAATACATAAAGATATCTTCTCAAGCATAAATCACAGCCTCACTTTTTTAACACACACCCAACATTTGCAACTTACAATTTAACTTTGATAACCAATCAACGTACAGGTTTTTAGCTAAAAGAACCACTTAAATTCCACACAAAAAATATAAAAAAAAAATTCTAATTAAACAGATTTCATTGGGAATGCTTATGATCTGGTACCAATCTATTTGCACGCTGCGAAAATTATGCACCGTGAATCACATCCTTCTGACCTTCCCATACATCTTTTTTTTTTTTTTTGGAGGAACCTTTCCATACTTCTTAAAGGTCCTAATTATGTTCCAGGAAAGAGAACACGCTACAGCTTTGGAAACCATTTTCTTCGTTTCTCCAAAGAATGGTTGTAAGGAAAAGTAAAGTGCTTTACGGTGGGACTTTCCCACATTCAACAAATTCCTACATGATTTGTCTAATCAAATGACCATCAATATTTGCCTTCTCTATCTCTCACTAATAAACTTTTACCTAATAATTTTAAACGACTACTACTAAGTACTAATGATCCTTACTAATACAAGTCAATCCAACATCATCAAGGCACTAAGATCAAAAAAAAAAAAACATCATCAAGGCACTTGTCCTGTCCTTCAAGCTGGGTATCTAATTGGTGATACTCTGATGGGCATTCATCTTTAAAGATTGGCCATATTTACGACATTATGAATACTTGACACGCTTTATCTCATATAGTACACTGACAAAATTTGGATGTTACTCTTTGTCCTCTGTTTGTTTTGATATCATAATGTAATTTTAGATTTTTTTTTTTTTTTTTTTTTTTTTTTGAGAATGTGTAGTTTTAGAATTTAAATGGTTAATATTTGCTCATATTTTTTATGACTTTGTACTTGTTTTTATGTGTTTCTTTATCTTTTTATTTTTATTATTATTTTATAATATTATATTATACATATATTAGTCGTAACTTCTTATTATGCCATGAACTAAGGCATGCCATTTGCATATATATCCTGTATACACAATTTAGAGTGGTTATTGGTTTATGCAAATGTTTTTATTTGACTTAATATATCTACCCTCTATATTTTACTTTGTACGGGTCCTTCCTTTTCCTTTTTCCTTTTCCTAAACAATTAAATAGATTAATTTATTAATTAATGACATAATAATTGATAAAGCATCAAATATCCTAATTATTAGGTGATCTATCATAAAGATTCATAGACCTTATGACCATTCAAGATAAATAACTCCACTAAATTAAAACCAAAATGAGAAGTCTAAAATAATCACAAAACATATTTTTTAATATGCCAATTGTATTGTGAATCAATTTTTTTTAAATACTTTTTATGTCATATATCATACCATATCATGTATTATATGATACATGAATACATTATAAAATTTATAATCATATATAAGGTGTATTTGTTACAAACTTGAAAAATATTCAGTGAATAATTTATTTATGAAATATTATTTAATAAATCTAACTAAATATGTTAATTAGATAACATAATTATAATATTTTAAATTGATATATTAAAAAGTAATGGTTCAATTGTGCTACTATAGTCTCATTACTCCCATCAATAAAAATCAGGAAAAAGAAGAAGGAAAAAAAAAAGTAGAAAAGGAGATAATCAAACCCAAAAAAAAAAAAAAAAAAAAACTTTTTTTAGGGAGAGAGAGAGAGAGAGCAAACAAAAAGAAAAAAAAAAGTTGGAAACATGTAAGCATATTCTCCTAAAAACCCAACAAGAAAAAAAGAATAATAAATATAATTAACTTTTTAATTTGTTGAGCTTAACAAGATTTGACTCAGTTTTATTGTATGATGCATGAGCATCCTTGATACACCATACATTAATACTCATTTCTTCCGGTTTGACATTCCATATATACTAACAATTATGTGCAAATCAGTTTTCAATCATCAGCTGCTTTCATAAGATTACTACAACTTATAACTATTCAAGTTGTGTCAAATAACCCCAAAAAAAATTATGGATTGACCCAACCTGTATCTTATGAGTCGAATTTCGAGCTATACTCATTTTTCCAATCAACAAAATTTCTCTCCACACCTGAACAGAGTCTAATCCAATTTTGTCCAGTCTAATTGTTCAATCATTTCGAACAAATTTGTTTGAGTTCAAACACTAATGAATGAATATATATATATATATATATATATATATATATATATATATATATATATATATATATAAGTAGAGACCTTATGTGGGAAAGTATGAGATTCTGCCAAGTAGCGCGTTGTATAACTTTTATGTCATCTAAAATTAACATTTATGTCAAATTATTAAGTAATGGCAAATACATTTATTTCAATATATAATAAAATTTAAAAAATCTATATACATTTATAACTTTAAATGCTTTCAATAGATACGGTTGGATCTAAAAATTCATGGGGAATGAAGGAATTAAGTAAGACTAACTTCAATGCATAATTGCAAGAGTTAGATTCAATGAATAGTATAATATGATTATTTATCTCCACATTTGTCCAATATAAATCTCCAATTCCTTTGGACTAAAACTTGCATAATTTCTCTAACAATATCTTTGGTTCCCTTTTCAAGAGGTATGTTAATTTCCAAAATATTATGTTTGTCTTAAATATTTTGTTTAGCTTTTATGTATACATTTTTAATGATGTATCATTGTAATGTGTGGGTTGGTTTTTTCATATTATATGCTAATTAGATTTTTGGTTTTCTATATGATGCATAAACTTGCTAGGGATTTTTAGTATTTTTGGTGTTTTGGCTACTTTTAGTTCAACTAAAATATGGAGGTTAAATTGTGATATTATTGCGTCACTATGACATTATTGTTTCTTTTGTGGTATCATGAAATTCTAGCAGTTTTTATAGCTAATTGATTAAGATATCTTTCTTTCAGTTTTCATCCTTTAATAATTTTGATCTTAGAAAATCAAAATTTTCTTCAATTAAAATGTTAATGTGCCTTAATTTTATCTCTCATGTCAATTCTAAAGCTAAAGAAAAGCTAATTTCATTGACATAAAAATTGTAGGTGTTGATATAATGAAAATAGAGAATTTAGTGACATAAGAAATGTAGAAATTAAGACTATAGAATCTATATATAAAGCATAAATCATACAAGAAAAATATCTAGAAATCAACAGGTTTGTAGACGACAATGTGAACTGTGATATGTTGACATTTGTTAGTTGCATGGATTAGAGGAGTTTTTTCCCCAAATGTTTTTAGTTTGAATTTCATTTTACTAGAAAACTTTGTAAACTAATAATAACTAGTCGCTAACCCGTGCGATGCATGGGATAGTTAAATAAAAGGATAATTAACCAACATCACATTAAGGTAAAAGAATTAGTGAAAGACTAATTTGTCCACCAAGAATTTAAAAGAAAAAAAAGATTGATATAATAAAATCTAAGAAATTTAGAAATAAAAAATTGGGTTAATAATATGCATATTATAGACATTTTGCTAGTTAGCGTTTAAAAAAAAATGAATCTGTCATAATTAAATAAAATACAATAGGAATAAATATTTAACTTCTATACTTTTCTATAGTTTAAAAGTGTTGTCTAACGTAAAATGTTATTGGGTTGTAAGAAAGACTTTTATAAAATGTTAATACCATATATATATGTTTATATTGTCAATGTCTCACTGCAGGTGCATAGTTACTGAAACCTACAAAATAATTTACAATTCTTAAATTAATAAAGCAAAATTCCCAAAAGTTATATATATACACACACTCAAAACTGATATAAACTACAAAGATAAAAACAAATCTTATTTAGTCATATTAATAACAATATAAATAATTCAAAACATGGAACATTATCAAATTTATAACACATAATTCCATTATCTTTTACGTTGAATCAAAACAAATAATTAATTGAAATTAATCCAAACAAATAATTAATCAACCAAAAATCAAAACTTTAATTAAGAAAACAAAAAATCACATGAACCTAAAATAAAAATTCTCAATAAAGCAAAAACATATAAGGTAAAGAATTAAGATCAACCTATTAAGACGCAAATACCAAAAACCCCAAAACTTAAACGTTCCAAATTTTATAGAATCTTCAAATTCTACTTCAAAACCAAACAAAACCCTTCAAATTCAAAAAATTCATATATAATATACCAAATAAAAATTTACCATACCTTGGGTTGGAAGACATAGGTTGCAGTTTTGATTTTTTTCCAAAAAATAGAGATGTATCATCTGCCGTATACAATATAAAATAATTATTAGAAATTTCAACCCAAAAACCAAACCCACAAAAACACTATCAAAATATAGAGATTAACCCAAATACTTAGAAGAAAAAAAATTCTAAACATAACAAAACAATAAGATAGAATGAAAATTTCATGCACATATGAAAACAAATAAAAAAGACAAAACCTATGTTTTTTTTTTTTTTTAGTTGAGTCTCTCTCCTTCTTATTTTTTTAATTTTAAAGTGAAGTTAAGTTTAGGATTTTGAAATGGTAATTGTTAGGGTTTTAAGGAGAGAAGAGAGAGTCCTATCAGGAGTCTAAATAATATAAACAATTCAAAATATGGAACATTATCAAATTTATAACACTTAATTCCATTATCTTTTACGTTGAATCCAAACAAATAATTAATTGAAATTAATCAAAACAAATAATTAATCAACCAAAAATCAAAACTTTAATATAAAAAAAACAAAAAATAACATGAACCCAAATAAAAATTCTCAATAAAGCGAGAACATATAAAAATTTATTACACCTTAGGCTGGAAGACATAAGTTGCAGTTTTAATTTTTCTCCAAAAAATAGAGATGTTTCATCTGCCATATACAATATAAAATAATTATTAAAATTTTAACCCAAAAACCAAACCCATAAAAACACTATCAAAATATAGAGATTAACCCAAATACTTAGAAGAAAATCAATTCTGAACATAATAAAACAATAAGATAGAATGAAAATTTCAGACACATATGAAAGCAAATAAAAAAGACAAAACCTACGTTTTTTTTTTTTTTTTTTACGTGAGTCTCTCTCCTTTTTTTTTTAATCTTAAAGTGAAGTTGAGTTTAGGGTTTTGAGATGGTAATTGCTAGGGTTTTAAGGAGAGAAGAGAGAGTCCTAGCAGGAGTCTCTCTCTTTTTTTCTTAATCCTAAAGTTTTTTTTTTTTTTTTTGGTGAATCCTTTTTGAAAAAAAAAAAAAAGAATTCAAACCTAAAGTGAGTCATTTTTTTTTAATTCTAACGTGAGGTATCTTAAAAAATTATAAATAGAATTTACAATTTAATTTTGGTATTTTTATGCAAAAAACGTTATTTTAGGTCTAGGTGATTTATTTCCTTATTTTTAGGTTCTTTTAATGTTTTTTTTAGGTCAAATTTGGTTTCTATTATGGTTAGGTATTAATTAGGGCTTATTTTAGAATATATTTTCTTGTCCATTAAGTTTTATGGAGCCCTTAAATAGGCCTTTAAATTTGTATACGTTTTTCAATATTATTGATATTAATAAAAATTCAAACTTTTGTCTATTGTTTTTCTGGTGGATTCTATATAAGATATAAAACCTAAAATAAAAAGAATTTAAAATAAAAAGAAAAAGAAAATAGTGATGATGTGAAAAATTGTGAGAGTTTTAAAGACTTCGGTTTTGTATATAGAATATATAGATAATATTCATAAAATCAATGAATCATAAATAATTTCTTATAAAATTTATCAAAATGTATCATGTATCGCGTGAAATATCAGCTAGTATTATAAACGGTAGAGATGAAGAAAGATCAATGGACGCAGAGCGTGTCCTTTGCTGCCGTTATATCAGATTGGTTTTACAGAACCGCATCACGCCTTCCAATAAATGAGAAATCGACTAAACCTTTTTTTCTTTTCTTGACTTAGAAATCGACTGATATAGTGTACAGGCAAGATTACAAAACATCAAGTGGTCTAGGACAATTATTGAGGTTCTGTGCTATATCGTACACAAAAGTTCATGGCTGTGAAGAAGCTTTGGCATTAGGAACATGACTGTTTTCACAGTGCATTCAACTGTTAAGTTTGTGCCCGCCAAGGCCTATATATTATTGAATAATTTTAGTAACAAACAGGGGCATAGCCAGAAAATTTTACTTGGAGGGGCCGAATTGTAGTATTGATATATTAATCATAGTTCATTTTAAATACAAAATTATTAACTTTGATATATTGTTATATTCTTAAATATTAATGAACATACAAAAATTATATAGTTTATTATAGACAAATACAAATACAAATACAAAAAAAAAAAAAAAAAAAACCAATAAAAGAACAGTTCACATCAAAATTATGCCCTACAATCTTTAATGGAATAAAGATAGCAATACGAAAATGTGAACAAAAAAAATCTTAAATACCCTTGTGCCTATCAACACACACACATAGTGGCAGAAGAAAGAAACAAAAATAATACTAATGGTAAAATAACAATGATGATTGATAAAAGAGAGAGAAAAAAAAATGCACTTGCATATTCACTTCTCTAATGAGTCAAGGAGATGATGTTGCACCAGAAAAAAAAATGGATTAATATTTTGGTTGAGATAGGAGTTGTTGTGTTGAGAAGAAAGAAAAATGGGGCAATAGGCTGGTACTAGCAGCTACAACAAAGCTTTGTAGGTACCTAAAGATGAAAAACAAAATTGAAATTATGTTGGGAAATGGGTTGTCAATGATGCTAGAGAGTAAGTTATTATCCATTGGATTAATTATAAATTTTTTGGATAATGAAGAAGATCAATTATTAGTCATTATCTTTTGGACTAATTATAAATCTTAGGAATTGTACGGCACCCAACCCCATGCCTGCTTTTTGGGCCCATGTCCGTAAACAACATTTGGGCCCTGGCCCAGTTAATCCAAAAGGCCCGGCCCATAACCATACGTATCGTTAGTCCTGGTATCCCAACGAGGGCCGTGCCGAGCTCTTGTCCCGTACATCATGAAATTTGGTATAAGCGGAGGTTATGGATTTTACTTTCTCGGCAATTCCCCGAGGATCAAGGCTGCCGAGTTATTCATTCAGGGAAGAACCAAGTTCCAAGGCCACCATCACCAAACCACCCACTTACCTTTGATCACATTGGACCTCTCACCGCACTTACCACAACGTGATGATGACCACCCCACTATGGAGAAGCTATAAATACAAGAACAACAAAGGGAAGGGGGGTTGGAGGATTGAGAGAAAAAACAGAGGAAAGAGGGAAAGAGGGAAAGAGTGCACGAACAGCCTCAGGATTTTGAACTACCCATAGTAGGAGAACTTTAAACCCATAATAGAAATAGATTGTAAGCCCAACGGTCGTCTAGCCCACTGGCCACTTTTTGGGTGCGTACAATTGGCGCCGTCTGTGGGAATCCCTGCATAGCCGTAGTTCAACTGGGACTCACATGCAGCGTTATGTCAAGGAGGAGTCACGAGAGCGAGGCTGAAAGCCGCTCGGCAGGGCAATCTCGGGGGTCATCCTGGAGAGAGAGGAGGCAGAAAAGGCATGAAGATAGGAACGACGAACGGGAGGAGAGATCAGGCCTCGGGGAGGGGTCATACCAGACGCAGCAACAAGTAGCAAGTGAATCAGGGCGGAGACGGCGCGATGGCCGAGACGAGGAATTGGAGCGGTTACGCAGGCAAGTAAGGGAATTGGAGTTAGAGGCGGAGGTAAGGCGCCGAAACCGGAGGGCGGAATTGGGAGAAGATCGCAACGATACAGGGTCCAACCAACTCGGGCCCCGCCATCACAGGGGGCGTTCCCATTCCCAGGAGCACCATGACAACCGAGACTGTTCGCATTCGCGGGAGGCATCCCATCGAAGAGACCGTTCGCGGTCATGGGGATACGCGGACCGAGGATCTGATTCGCCTGATAGGCAGAAACCTTATAATGCTGCAATGGATGTGATGAGCCACGCATTGCGACGGGCAGCACGGTCACCGTTCTCGGATAGCATCGAAAGAGCGGCAATGCCGAGCAGGTTCACCCGCCCGCCGTTTAATACCTATGATGGAAGATCGGATCCGGTAGAACACGTCAGTCATTACATCCACATGATGTCCCTTCATTCACACAACGACGCGCTCATGTGCAGGGTATTCCCCTCCAGCCTGGGGCCAACCGCTCTTCGGTGGTTTAACGGATTGCGTAAGGGGTCCATTCATAGTTTCGCCGAGTTAATCCAAGAATTTGGTGTACGGTTTGTGACGTGCAGCCGAGTACCACAACCCGTGGACGCCTTGCTATCCATGAAGATGAAAGGGGGGGAAACCCTCCGTAGTTATGCCAGCCGGTACTGGGAACTTTATAACGAAATAGGTGGGGGGAACGAGAAAATTGCGGCAAGCACCTTCAGAATGGGACTCCCCGAGGACTCCGAGCTGCGAGAATCACTGACGAAGAAACCTCCCGAGGACATGAGACAGCTCATGAGACGCATTGAGGAGTATAAGCGCCTGGAGGATGATCGGTTGCAGAGCAAAGGAAAGGCCCCGGCAGTGAACCGGCCTCGGCAGGGGGGATTCCAACCGAGACCTCGGAAGGACTTCAAGATTCATGAGCCGTTTTGGCAGGCTGGGGAAGTTAGTTTGACATTCAAAGAGCCAGTATATCGAATTCTGGAACGGATCAAAAATGAGCCCTACTTCAGATGGCCGAACAAGATGGGGGGTGATCCCGCTCGGAGAAACCAGAATCTGTACTGTACCTATCACAAAGACAAGGGCCACACAACCGAGCAGTGTCGGGTATTAAAAGACCATTTGGCACAATTAGCAAGGGCAGGGCACTTGAAGGAGTTTATGGTCGACGATGACGTCCGGGGAACCAACGCGACCGCTCAACAGAGAGGGAACCCCCTGCCGCCACCAATTGGAATGATTGAGATGATCCTTGTCCCCACGCGGGGCCCCTTGGTGACAAAAACGGGGGTGTTGACCGTGGTGCCAATTACGAGCCAACCAGAGACTAGGCCCCCGAGCAAGAAGGCCAAGCATGTCCGAGAAGTGCTTACCTTTGACGAACAAGACTTAGAAGGGACAATACAACCACACGACGATGCATTGGTGGTCGCGGCACGGATAGGTGGTTTTCTGGTTAAACGAATTATGATAGACCAAGGTAGTGGGGCCGACGTAATGTATCCAGACTTGTTTAAGGGGCTCGGATTAAAAAGTCAGGATTTAATGGAGTATGCTACGCCGCTTGTATCGTTTGATGGAAGAATTGTGGTCCCCGAAGGGCAGATATCCCTACCTGTGTGTTTGGAAGGTAAAGAGGTCCTAGTTTCGTTTATAGCAGTCAATTCCTTCTCCCCGTACACGGCGATACTGGGAAGGCCATGGATTCACGCCATGGGCGCTGTTCCCTCCACTTTGCACGTAAAGATCAAGTTCCACACGGAGCAGGGCGTCGCCGTGGTTCGGGGATGTCAGAGGACGGCAAGGCAATGCCTTATCGCAGCAACGGATCTTCAAGCCCGGCGCGCCGAACATAAGGAGGCCGCCGACGAACCCCAGTTATAGCAATTACAGAAGCCCCGAGAAGGAGTGGGGGCTGAAGGGGCCGAGGAACTGGTAACGGTGAAGATCTTGCCGGATGACGATAAACGTTTTCAAGTAGGGGCTAGTATGTCACTCAAAGAGAGGGTGGAAGTGCTGTTGTGTCTGATTCAGAACATGGATGTTTTTGCATGGAGTCCATATGACGTGCCCGGGGTTGACCCTGAGTTCATTACACACAAACTCAACGTGGACCCCTCGATCACTCCCATGAAACAAAGACCGAGAAGGATTGCTAAGGAGCATGCAGAAGCCGTAGAAGTAGAAGTCCAAAGGCTCAAGGAGGCAGGGGCGGTGAAAGAGATCTTTTTTCCGGAGTGGCTGGCGAATACGGTGGTGGTAAAGAAGAAGAATGGCAAGTGGAGAGTATGCGTGGATTTCACGGATTTAAACCGGGCATGTCCTAAAGACTCGTTCCCCATGTCGAAGATCGATCAACTAGTAGATGCCACTTGTGGGCACCCAAGGATGAGCTTCCTGGACGCTTTTCAAGGGTACCACCAGATAGCCCTGTCCGCCGAGGATCAAGAGAAGACAGCATTTATAGCTCCCGACGCCAATTACCACTACACGGTGATGCCTTTCGGGCTGAAAAACGCTGGAGCAACATACCAACGGATGATGATGAGAATGTTCCGAGACAAGATTGGCCGAACGGTTGAGGTTTATATTGACGACATGGTGGTTAAGAGCAGGGAAAAACTGCAACATGTTGAGGACCTTGGGGAGGTATTTGAGCGGCTACGGCAGTACAAGTTGCGCTTGAATGCAGAGAAATGTGCTTTTGGTGTGGGAGCGGGGAAGTTTCTGGGGTATTTGATCTCCTGCCGGGGAATAGAGGTTAACCCGGACCAGATAGAGGCTGTGAAACGGCTCCAATCTCCGAGTAATCCAAAAGAGGTGCAAGTCTTGACAGGAATGCTGGCCGCCCTCAATCGTTTCATCTCCAAGTTCTCGGATAAGTGCCGGCCATTCTACCAGCTTTTGAAGAAGTGGAAAGGGTTCCAATGGACAAGCGAGTGTGAGGAAGCTTTCCAGGGGCTGAAAGAGTATTTATCGCATGCGCCAGGATTGGCGGCACCAGAACCCGGGGAAGAGCTTTATATGTACCTCTCGGTTTCCGAACATGCAGTGAGTGCCGTGCTACTAACCGACAGGGGTACGCAGAGGCCTGTGTATTACATCAGCAAAACTCTAGCAGAACCGGAGACTAGATACTTGCCCTTGGAGAAATTGGTGTTGTCACTTGTGCATGCTACAAGGAAACTGCCCCAGTATTTCCAAGCACATACCATATATGTGCTAACACAATACCCATTGCAGTCATTACTGAAAAGATCCGACTTCACGGGACGCATAGCTAAGTGGGGAACCCGGCTGGGGGCTTTCGACATACGATACAGACCGAGGAAGGCGATCAAGGGCCAAGTCCTAGCCGACTTTGTCGCGGAGTTTTCGCCCCGAGCCCCGCAAGAAATGGTTTGCCAGCTGAATTGTTGTCCGTGGAAGGTATATGTGGACGGCGCGTCCAACTCCTCGGGGTCAGGCGTAGGTGTGGTCATGATTAGCCCCGAGGGAATAAAATTGGAGCATTCATTCAGACTCGGATTTAAGGCCTCAAACAATGAAGCTGAATATGAGGCCTTATTAGCCGGACTAAGGGTAGCCTCGGCGGTCGGTGCCCAGAATGTTGAAGTGTACACCGACTCACGACTGATAGTTAATCAGGTCCAAGGCAAGTTCGAGGCACGAGATCCACGGATGAGGGCATATTTGGAACGGGGAAAGCAGGCTATGTCGGAAATTGGCACCGTAAGGTTGATACAGGTGGCTCGGTCCCAGAATAAGCACGCCGATTCCCTCGTCACCTTAGCTTCGTCCATATCAGAAGGTATACCTCGGCTTGTAAGAGTGGAATTGGTTCCAGAGCCAAGCATCTCGGCCGACGTAAACTCATGCAGCTCGGGGGCAGTAGTTGCATCTGTTACGATGCTCGGGCGAAGTTGGATGGACCCTATCGTAACATATCTAGCCGATGATAAGCTCCCGACCGATGAAAAAGAAGCGGCTAGGATTCGTAGAATGGCCTCGAGATACTGGCTGTCACCAGAGAAAAAGCTGTACAGAAGATCATATGGGGGGCCGTATCTTTTATGTCTACACCCGGCGAAGGTAGAAGAACTGTTAGAGGAACTTCACGGTGGGGTGTGCGGCAGCCACGTTGGCGGGAGATCTTTAACACACCGGGCAATGACTCAGGGGTTTTGGTGGCCCAAGATGCAGAGAGACGCCGCCGAGTATGCCCGTAGATGCGAGCAATGTCAGAAGCACGCGCCCCTGATCCACCAACCAGCTGGCTGCCTCAACCCAGTTAGTAGCCCATGGCCGTTCGCACAGTGGGGGCTGGACATACTCGGGCCTTTCCCCCGAGCAACCGGAAATCGGCGATTCGTAGTGGTAGCCGTGGACTACTTCACCAAATGGGCGGAAGCTGAACCTCTAGCCAATATCCGAGACGTGGACATAAAGAAATTTGTGTGGAAGAATATAATTACAAGATTCGGTGTACCAAACACGCTCATCTATGATAATGGCCTGCAGTTTTACAGCAGGGTTTTCCAGGACTTCTGTAGTGACCTCGGCATCAAGAATCGGTATTCCACTCCTGCGTACCCGCAAAGCAATGGCCAGGCCGAAGCAGTGAATAAGGTAATCGTTAATGGTCTGAAGAAAAGGTTAGAAGGCGCAAAGGGGAATTGGGCCGAGGAGCGGTCGAGCGTTCTGTGGGCTTACCGAACGACACCCAGGAGGTCAACAGGGGAAACACCATTTTCCCTCACTTACGGAACCGAAGCAGTAATACCAACTGAGATAAGCCTGTGCAGCGGACGAGTGCTCGGGTTCAATCCTGATGTGAACAACGGCCTACTGATCGAGCATTTGGACAAGTTAGAAGAATACCGAGAAGCTTCAGCTATACGGCTCGCCGAATATCAGCAGAAACTTGCCCGGAGGTATAATTGCGGCGTAAGGGCGAGAGAATTTGATGCCGGAGATTTGGTATTAAGGAGGGCAGTGGGCAGCATGCGAGATACAAATGCCGGGAAGTTAGCTCAAAATTGGGAAGGACCGTACAGGGTTACAGCAGTCGCCGGCTCGGGAGCCTATTTCTTGGAAGAGCTGGACGAGAGGCCGCTGCCCCGACCATGGAATGCCAACAACTTGAAGAAATTTTACTACTAACTGATCGTTTTCCTGGCTTTGAAGTAATGCGAACTGTTGTAATTATTCGAATGATGCAAATAATATTACGTGTATATAGATATGGTTGAATTCTCAAATTGGAATTATCCCTGTCAGCCGAAACGCCTTTGCCGAGCTAGGCGAAAACCTTAAATTCATTCAAAGGACAGAAGCCTGCTGCCAGGCTAATATGACAATGCCGAGCAGGTGAAAACCTAAAATTTTCCCTAAGGACAGAAACCTGCTGCCGAGCCAATACATTATTGGCGAGCAGGTGAAAACCTTGGTTTACTTCTAAAGGACAGAAGCTTGCTGCCAGGCTAATATGATAATGCCGAGCAGGTGAAAACCTAAAATTTTCCCTAAGGACAAAAGCCTGCTGCCAGGCTAATATGATATTGCCGAGCAGGTGAAAACCTTAAATTCATTCTAAACGCAGGAGCCTGCTGCCAGGCTAATATGATAATGCCGAGCAGGTGAAAACCTAAAATTTTCCCTAAGGACAGAAGCCTGCTGCCAGGCTAATATGATGTTGCCGAACATACGAAAACCTTAAATTCATTCTAGCAGAGGCCTGCTGCCGGGCAAAAATGTTTTACCGAGCAAGTCAAAGCCCTAAAATCTATCTAGGGGCGGGCCCTTTGCCGAGCTTGATTTATATCGTTAATCAGTAAGAAACCCTAAAACTACCCAGGGTGGAAACCCAAGTTAAAATTCATCCGACCAATGCGCTTTAGCCGTACGGCAGGCATTGTACAAAAACAAAAATTCCCGTTCTATAGAACGCTATGCCAATTCATAACTTCAAGAAGATAATAACAAAATAAAATAAACCGAAGCAAAGCACTGTTCTATAACAGGTAAAATAAAGCGAAGTTAAGAATTGTTCGGTCACCACAACCCGGTGACATAGGCAAATCATTTGAATAACAGTAATAATAAGTGCTAAGATAACTAAGAAATAAACTAAGGAAACTTAAACTTCTTCTTAGGCGGATGAATCAGCAGGTTGAGCGGGGTCTTCGTTCTGCACGGGGTCCGGGTCGAGCTGATCACCAGTACGGAGTTGGCTGGCCACCTCGGTTTCTTCCAGCTCAACGTGAGCATCAATCTGTTCCACTAGTTCCCTCAGACTAGTTGTCTCCTCCTCGTCAAGGGGCCCTAGGGTAGCTTCTCGTGTTGGGGAAGAAACTAGGAACGGGATTTGCGCAACGTTCCTCAGAGGGGAGTCCTCGGGGACCCCCATGGCCTGTAAGGCAGCCATCCAACCCTCCTGGAAGCCGAGCTTCTGAGCCGCCTTTATGACCGGTTCCGCCGAGTTTTCAGCATCGGCAAAACCCTCATTATACCATTTGCTCTCGCTCGCCTCAAGGGCCGCTCGGACTTCAGCCAGTTCTTTCTCGCGAGCAGTCCCTAAGCTCTCGGCTTCCGCTAGCCTCAGCTCTATGTCCCCCATGCTCCTGTGCAGCTCCGCATATTTATTCTCAGCCTCCGCCTTCGCTTTCTCGGCAGCTGCCGCCTTCTTCTCCGCCGCCGCAGCAGCAATGGCCTTCTCCTTGGCGTTGACATCGGCCACATCCTTCAGAGCCCTTTCTCGGCCGGCATCCTCGGCAAGGTCGCTGACGCGTCTGTCCAAAATACACGCCAGTTGCGCGGCCTGTAATGAAACATGAACGAGAAGCCCCATCCCAGTTAATTAAAAACGAATAATGTAAGGAAGAGAAAAACAAAGAGCAGTTTGAGTCCACTAACCGCGATAGTATGCCACTGCAATCTCCGTGCCATGGACTCGTCCGTGCCCTCCTCGAAAGCCCGTACATCCTCCGGAAGCAGCAAGCCCCGAGCCAAAGACTGGGCGACGTGACCGCCCGCCCCCTTGGCCCAAACATGAACGCTGGCGTTCGAGGGAAGAAACTTGCCGTCCAGCATGTACGAGGGCTGCTAGGCGGGTGCAGCACGGGAGGAGGATGCTACATTTGTCCCCGTCTGGGTTACGGGCTCTCGGATCACTATGCCACTGGAAGGCCGAGGAGGAGTCTTCGCTGCCGCGGTGGGAGGAGTGATTACAGTTTGCTCAGCTGTTTTTTGCCTTTTTCTTTGCCGTGCTACCGGCGGAGGAGGAGGGGTTCGTCCGCCCCCTTGGGGCTGTTGCTGCTCCGCTGCCTGTCCGGCCCCGGGGATGAACCGGTTGATGGTCATCGTCCTTCGAGTCACCATCTCCCCAATTTGAACTGGCTCGGGCTCGGCAACTACTTCTTCAACGTCTTCTTGAGGAGCCTCTTGGTCAATTTGGCCTTCTGGTTGAGCAGCCGCCTCCTGTTCGATCTGCTCGTGTGCGCGTTCTCGACGTGCCCGGGACACACGCTCGGCAGACTCATCACGTAACGGTTGACGTTCGTCCGAACAGATGTAACGTGGTCCGAGCTCGCGGGCTTCTCCTACTGAAAACTTTGCAGGAAGGAAGCTCGGATGCCGAACGTCGATATAGGATAAGAGGGGGCTATCTACCAATAAGGCCTGGCCGAAGGCTTGCCAGGTGGTATACACTAGTTGAATGCCGAGGATCAAATGGGACGCTCAGAGTTGCCCGTTGTTATGTACAAAAATCTCGGACCGTAGCACGAAGTTTAAATCACGCACGTGCACAACCCTGAGGTCCGGGACGAATACTCTGCCGTCTGCGCATGTCAACACGGATAATTGTTAGCATCAATAAGAAGGCTTCACGAACAAAAACAATTGTACGGGCAGCATAGTAAAAAGCATAATAAAAGCAAGACAAATGAGTGGAACGAACCAACTTCACGCCTGGTGAGGGGGCACAGGAAACCGCCGGCAAACCAGTTGCCGCGCACCCTAACAAATTCCCCGGCAGAATTTCTGTTCGAGTCAGGTAGGCAGGAGATTAGCCGTACCTTCATGTCTCTTACTCTTAAGTAATAGTTGGTTTTCTTGGCCCCACATAAATTATACATGTGGTTTATATCATGGTGGTCTAACTGTAAGTCAAAAAGTTGGTTTAAACGCCTCATGCAACTCACCACCCGAAAAAAGTTGGGAGGAAGCTGGTCGGGGCATAGCCCGTAGTACCTAAGGGTGTTGACTAAGAGAGGATCAATAGGAAACCTCACCCCACCCTCTAAAATGGACATCAAAGGGAAAAAGACAGTGTTTCCCCCTCTGTGGAGAGCCATTTCGCTCTCATGGCAATAGGCAATCTCCACATCATCAGGGATATTAAAGGCCTGCCTGAAAGTGGCTAGGGCCGCTGCAGTGTCTAGGAGATACGAGTACCCCATCCTAAAAACTCTAGTGGATAACGAATAAAAACTGGAAGGGAAAAAGGAAGAGAGGTGCGAAGAACTTACTTGGGTTCTAAAGGTGAGAGAGGATTCTGGGCTGGAGTATGAATGCACGGAAGAATGCTCGGCAGAGAAGGAAACACAAGAAAACAAGAGCAGAAAGTGGCAAAATGGTTCAGGACTAACCTTATATAGGCTATCACTGGGAAGAATGTAGCAATTAATTAGCCGTTGTGAGAATTAATTAGCAACCGTTCCGATTCCCGCGCCTCCTAAAGCCTGCGCCGCACCGGTTCACGAAGCGTCAGGTAATGATGACGGTTTATCCAGACAGCCAGCGGTGACACACCTTTTTAGGCAGCAGAATTAATGACGCTCTGTGAGATCCCAGGCGTCAAATCCCCGAGCACCCGCGGTCTACAACCTCGGGAAGTTCCTTGATTCACGCCGAGCGCCGAACATGAATCAAGGGGGGGCTATTGTACGGCACCCAACCCCATGCCTGCTTTTTGGGCCCATGTCCGTAAACAACATTTGGGCCCTGGCCCAGTTAATCCAAAAGGCCCGGCCCATAACCATACGTATCGTTAGTCCTGGTATCCCAACGAGGGCCGTGCCGAGCTCTTGTCCCGTACATCATGAAATTTGGTATAAGCGGAGGTTATGGATTTTACTTTCTCGGCAATTCCCCGAGGATCAAGGCTGCCGAGTTATTCATTCAGGGAAGAACCAAGTTCCAAGGCCACCATCACCAGACCACCCACTTACCTTTGATCACATTGGACCTCTCACCGCACTTACCACAACGTGATGATGACCACCCCACTATGGAGAAGCTATAAATACAAGAACAACAAAGGGAAGGGGGGTTGGAGGATTGAGAGAAAAAACAAAGGAAAGAGGGAAAGAGGGAAAGAGTGCACGAACAGCCTCAGGATTTTGAACTACCCATAGTAGGAGAACTTTAAACCCATAATAGAAATAGATTGTAAGCCCAACGGTCGTCTAGCCCACTGGCCACTTTTTGGGTGCGTACAGGAATAATTAGGGTGGATAGGTAATAAAGTTTTGAACAATTGAGGAGGCCAACTAAAAATTCATTGGACCAACTAGAAATCTTAGAAATAATTGGGGAGGCCAATTCTAATTTCTTGGGAGGGCTATATCCTATTACTAGTATAGTTGTAGGAGGAAAAAAAAAATTTGGGGGGGGGGGGGGGGCCAAGGAGCAATGTAGCTCCCCCCCCGGTAACAAACAATACATCTCTTTTCAAAATTGTATTATATAACTGGCTTTGATTGGTTGTTTATTACTTTTAAATAAACTTATTATTTATTTATTTTTTGGCAAATTATAACTTACTCACTTGTGGTTTGATTGAAATTTAAGTCGCCTATTGTGGTTTAAAATTCTATGATGCAAGTGGTCCGATGGATAGTTTTTGATATTGTATTTTTATGTTTTTTGTGTTTTTGGAGAGAAGACATAAAAGTAGAGTAAAACTACATATTTAGCTCTATTTTTAACAGATGTGGGTTATAGAAATCTAACTTAGCTAACCTCAGGTGGCTAAAGTGTTAATGTGTGGTACTAGAATTATTTACAATTAAATTTTGCTTTCACAAAAATTTTTACAATTGTTAAGTTTTGTGTTCACCGTTTAAGATCATTATGAATATGAATAGCATTATTGTTGGCCTTAGAGCATTCACATTAATGGGTATATATAATAGAAAAAAGTGCCAAATTTATACATTTTTGCTCAAAAACTACCCATATTAGTGGGTGTATAAAAAGTGTATATTTACATTTTTGCTATAGTAACTGTGTATATTTACACATGTAACTTTACATTTTATTATTTTATTCTTCTCTCTCTCTTCTTTCTCCCTTGTCCCACCAATACACTTCTTGACCACCAAGTGAGAACGATGATGATGTGGGCTCGTTAGTGTGTAGGAACCTAGAATCGTCAACTATGGTCACTGGTCAGGCCTATTGTAAAAAGGTTTGGGGTGATTTATGATGGTGGGATAGGACGTTGATTAGGCCACCATGACTAAAAACAGTGATGACGCGGGCTCGTCAATGTATTGGGGGAACTTAGAATTGTTGACTAAGGTCGTCGATCAAGCATGTTGGTGGATCGGGTTTTAGGTTTGTGTGGATTTGGTCGTGGATGGATTTTGGTTTGATCTATGATTGCGAGGTACAATAGGTGGATTTGGTTGTGGAGGAGAGAGAGTGTCTTGGGTTTGGAAAGGAAGAACAAATAGTGATTTGAGAGAGAGATGTAGTTTTTGGTTGAGGAAGAGAGACGAAAATGGAGAATTATTAAAAATAAATAAATAAAATAAAATAAAATAAAAAGAGGGCAAATCACAACTTATCCCTGTGATTTGGCTGAAATTTAACTTGTCTGCTTGTGGTTTAAAATTTTGACACTTTACCCACCTGAGATTTAACCAAAATTTACCTACATGTGGTTTGAAATCCTATGATGCAAGTGTTCCGTTGGATTCTTTTTTATCTTATTTGATCTTATATTTTTATATTTTTTGTGTTTTTGTAAGAAAGATAGAAGAGTTAAGCAAATCATATATTTGACCATGTGTGGGTTAAAGAAATCTAACAGAACTAACCACACTTAAATTCGGCCAATAAATTGTAATTTTCCCTTAAAAAAATTTAAAAAATGGTATTTTAATAAAATGTAATATAAAATAGAAAAAAAAAATTTATAAAGAAGTTAATCTAAATGTTTTCTTTGAAAAGTATATGTATATATATATATATAGGAAGAGATGGGTTCAAGTTACACATTTTTTAAACCATTGGATTTAAATAAATCCAATGGTAAAAAAAAGACCCTTATTAATACTAATATTCTAATTGATCTCATTTATTATCTCTTATTTAATACATTCCATACCTATCTCTAAATCCAAAAAAAAAAGTTTACGTCTCTCTCCTCCATAATCATGTTTTTCTCTTCTCTCTCTTTCTCCTCCATCGCTTTTCTCCAACTCATTTCCATTGTCTTTCTCTTAATTCCAATCTCACCACCATGCTCCTTGCCTCATCAACATAAACACTCTAGATCTTGTCTCATGATCATGAAGGTTGTTTTTCAACAAGAACCCACTACAAACAAGCATTAGTCGCTTTACTCAACTCATTAAACGGAAAATTATTCCTCAGACAACTAATTAAGAGCCATAGTAACATTGCATTGATCAAACCCAAAACGATACTCGACACAGCATAATATGTATTCCCAGTTTCTTGCAGACATAAACAATCATGAATAATAAGACCAATGACAACAAGAACATGAATTTAATCAAAACCTTGTCTTTAAAAAAATAAAATAAAACATTGAATAAAACCTAAAAAGTAGTACACAAATTCATTATTAACAAAAATTAATTTCAAATTGAACTACCTTTGTCAATATCGTATACCCACAAAAGTTTGAACAAAAATTAAAATCTATATATTTTAAAGTATCTGGCATATAAACAATAAAGACCCAAATTTTTTTATTTAATTATAAACCTAAATAATAGTTCAAAAAAATTCTTTTGAAGAATCAAAAACATAGAATACAACAAGCTCTCTCAAAATCAAATACCCCAGAAGGAAAAAAAAAAAAAACTTTTGTTAACATAAATTTAAAAAGAATCAAAATAGAATTATATTATAAAAAAAACGAAAAATAATTTCAGGGCCTGTGTGTTTATTAGAAGGCTCGATTAATTGATTAATAAACAAAAAATATAAAAATTTATTAAAAGAAAGAAAAGCAAGAGAAAAAATCTCTTGAAGATGAACCGAAAGAGAAAGAGGTTTTTCTTTTTCTGATCAGAACTAAATGAAGCTCGTGGGTTTTGTTTGGTTAAGCAAATTGAAACAAATATGACTTTTGCTTTGTGCTTTAACTATTTATATTCTACTACTAATATTATCCCATACTTGATAGCCAATTCATTAATACTTAATTAATTAAAAATTTTAAAAATAAGTGAGAAAGTTTCAATGTGGTTGCTCACAGGTCTTTACAGACGTGGGGAACAATATTTTTGATAAATTTTTTAATTAATAGTAATTCTCTTTAAAGCAACTAATATTTGTTTGTAGTGGGTTCTTGTAGAAAAACAACCTTCATGATCATGAGCCAAGATCTGAAGTGTTTATGTTGATGAGGCAAGGAGCATGGTGGTGAGATTGGAATTAAGAGAAAGGCAATGGAATTGAGTTGGAGAAAAGCGATGAAGGAGAAAGAGAGAGCAGAGAAAAATGTGATTATGGAGGAGAGAGAGACGTAGACTTTTTTTTGGGTTTAGAGATAGGTATGGAATGTATTAAATAAGGGATAATAAATGAGATAAATTATAATATTAGCATTAGTGAGGGTTTTTTTTTTACCGTTAGATCTACTTAAATCTAATAGTTTAAAAAATGTGTAACTCTTTAAAATTACACCAGATGTAACTTGAACCCATCTCATATAGGAAAATGCTAACGAGTACCTTTAGAGCATTGGTTAAGACTTAAGAATCCATTTTAAGAAAGTTTTTATGTAAAAAAAAAAAAAAAAAAAAAACAATTAATGTTTTAACAATTTTTTTTTATTTTCCATAAAAATAATGTCAAAACTTTCTTAAAATAAATTTTTAACCAATAACCTATAAACACTCATTCTCATTACCCATATATATAAATAAAAATTAATCTAAAATGGTAAAAGGTAAGTTCTTGCTAAATATAAATAGTATGGGCTTACATACGGCCCTAATTAAGAGTTGACGATTTCAATTCTTAATGGGCTGACAAGAAACCAAACAAAACAAATTGGGCAACTTCCGAAAATTGGGCTTTATGCTTGGGGATGGGCAATTGGGAGGCCCGCACAAGTGAGTTCTGCAAAGTAAGCAGCGTCAACACTTGACCAGCCTATCACCCCTCCATAAATTCTTGCGCACGTTTAGTTCGGCGCGGCGAGCGGCTCCCACCACTCGCTTTGTTTTCCTTACTCATTAGTTTAAGGCAGTTTGTTAAGAGCTAGCGAAGCTCAATTTATATGGCTTCAGCCGGCCCAAGTCGCAAGCTCTAATCGATGTGGGACTAAATGAAACTCATGCTCAATTAAATTTACACACCATAAAGATTGTGATATGCGCAAAACTGCAAACAGTTTTTCTCCCTGTTTATTATGTATCCATCAGGTAACTAACTACAACATAATAGATGTTACATATTACTTACATTCCAATGTCCAGATTAGTTTAATTTTCTACCAATACCATTGCCTAGTGTTCCACTTCCTCAAAAATTCTGCTTCCTAACATACTTTATCCACACATTTTTTAAAATCTTCCTTCAAATGTGGAACGTCGCCAATAGCTTTGTAACATAGTGGCATTACTTGGTCACCTTGATGAAGAGAAATAACGTTCGAATTCTCCCTCCCCTACTTATTATAACAATTAAATTATAAAAAAAAATGTAGAATATCTTATGAAATAGACCATAATCTCCAATATGCAGTTATCATTTCTGGCATCATTCAAACTACTCCTGTATTTGCCACCAGCAATATAAATTTTACTCCAGCCACTAGAGCCTCTCGAGTCTCGAGTTGCCAAACAAATAGCCTTCATTCTGCACTTCGAAAAACTGCCATCTTCCTTTCCTAATTTTTACAAATAAAGCTGATCAACTCCATTTGCCCTTCTTCTTCACCTTCCCTCCTATCAGAATCAACACTTGCCATCCCATACGCACTCTAAAATTACTTGCCTTCAGTAATTTCTGTCTTAACTGTGCCCTTCAAAATGCTTCATGAAATTTTGTAGGTGCTGAAGAGTGATTTAACATGAAATTTTGAAATTTAGGATTAGATTTAAATTCATTTAACGAATGCTTCAACTAAAAATGAATTGAAACTGGCCTTAGCGTATCTGATTTCAATCCCAAATTTTAAACCAATCCAGACTGCTCTTGCCAATGACTCTTTTAAAACATACAATTAGCAATGTCAATTATTTTCATTTACTTCTTTAGGAGGTGCAACCACTTTAAGTTTCCAAAGAAACAAAAGAACTTGGAATGCGTGAGGTGGAAGCCAAGGTTTAGACCATTTCCAACAATTGAACCCAGCATTTGAGATGTTTCCTACATTACCATCTTTAAATCTGTAGTAAGTGAGAGCATTTCTTAACTAAAAACTCTCCAGGTTTTGAAGAAGGCCAAAAACTAATTTAATCTAGAATAGGCTCTTTAGGCATGACTGTGTGAAGGATTTGTCTTTCATCATCCTTGAAGAAATGAGTAACCAAATCTGCATTCCATCTTCCAAGTCCAAGTGCTCTGATCTATCAGATCTACCACCTTGACCTCAGTGAAATTGTTATTGAATACCAATTCCTCCTTCAATGGAAACCAATTGGGATCCTTTAGGCATAAAGATTAGCCACAACTCACCCAATAATGTGATGAATATATAGCAGCTCATAATAAATGTCAACTAAGTAGATTAGGCTTGTGGATGTCCAATGTTCAGGAACGATTCAAGTTGGATTTGACATTCATAAATTTTGAAACCCAAACTGGGTGTTTGCATACAAGCAGGCAAATAATCCGAAATAATTGAGAGCAAGTTTGTCCCAATTGCAAAATTTTAAAATATATATATATATATATATATATTTTTTTTTTTTCTTTTTAAAGTTTCAGTCCAGTGTTGGGCCATTTCATCTTCCGGAGTCTAATGATCATAAACACATACAAATTTAACCTCTCTGATTTGAGTACATTCCCGATAATCTTTGTAACTATTTCATTTTAAGTTGTTAATCATTATCAATTCTGAATGCTAGTATAAAATCATATGGCATAAGTACGAGATAATGAATGAGTTATGTTTGGGAAACTACAAATTTAACTACATAGAATTTACAAACTTATGTTTGTGAGAGACCAAGCCCTTAGTTGGCCATGTTTCTGACTTATCAGGCCAAACCCACATGAATTGGTGATTTCATGTTAGTGTCCCTCGAGGTGGTGATTCAACTGTAATTATTTTCATTCTTAAATCCATGGTTTAGAAACCCGGATTATTCAATGAATCGTAAAAGGGAGAGGTTCAAGGTTTTTGAGGTTGGACCGGGGTTAAACTGAGGTTAAACCATAATGATATCATAATTAATTGAATAATTATTTAAAATATAAATATATTAAATTAGTAAAAATTGATAATTTGCCTAAAATAGTCCAAAATAAATATAGATATCTATCTTACAAACGTATTTTTTATATCACAACTTTCATAATATAAATAAAAATTATTACTTATTTTCTAAGCAAACATAAATAGATATTGAGTTTCTCAATCAATAGAGTCAATACTATATCGGAAGTAATTTTGAACTGGTCAATATCAATGTACCATTTTGGGATAACCGTGTGTGTGTAGAGAGAGAGAGAGAGAGAGAGAGAGAGAGAGAGAGAGAGAGAGAGAGAGAGAGAGAGAGAGAGAGAGCTCAATATTCAATTTTTTTATACAAGTCTATGTCTAAATTAACTTAAGTCATGACAAAGCACATTTGACTACCCAATGATTTTTATTTTATGAGACCCAATAAAATTTTTAAGAGAGAAATTGGTTTGTCTGCCCATGGCCAAGCCCATTTGACAATCCAATTATTATTTTTATGCCCAAGCCCATTTGAACAGTCCACTGTCCAACATTTATGAATCTTTTTTAAAAAATAAAAAAATAAAAAGCTAGAAGATGTCTGCCCATTTAAAAATGGGTTAAAAGTAAATATTTGGGTACGTTTGGATAAAACTTATTTTGTTGAAACTGAAAACACTATAGCAAAATAATTTTTAAATATGTGAATAGTGCCGTAAAACCCATTTTTAATAAAAAAGTTGCTGAAAAGTAATATTTATGGGTCAAGTGAACAATGCACGGACCCACTGATGTGATAAAAGGGACGAAAAAGTAAGAAAAGTGCGGCTACTGTTTATGGACAGTAGCCATTGTCCCCTGTTGCAGCTGACCAAAAAAAAAAAAAAAAAAGGAGAAAACGTAACTCACAAAATGCAACGCACGTTTCAGTGCTATCCAAACATATACAAAGAACAAGACCCAAGAAGGAAGTGCTTGACAGCAAGCATTGGTGGTTGACGGTAAAGTAAGTATTAGTGGTTGACAGAGCAAGCAGCAAAGAAGAAGACTCCAGAGGCAAAAATGCACAAACAACCTCGTCTAAAAAAAAAAAAAAAAAAAAAACCTCTATTTTGACCTGTGAGAACCATTTACGGTTCACTAACTTTCTTGCATAGGCCGATTCTTGGGGTTTAAAAAACTTGTTGGTGAGCGGCTTTCAATTAAACCGGTAGGACGGTACAATCTAGTATGAGTTTCAAAATCATGCTTAAATAAAGAGTTTTTACATTTAGTAACCACTTATTTTATTGGAAAACATAAGAACACCAAATAACAAAATGTATTTCATTGAGTAATTGAATTTACATAAGTAGATAAATCAATGTAAGAGAAAAAGTACATGGTGTTGGTCTTAGTTATATTCTACTAAATATAAAAGTAGATGGATAAAACACTATTTAGAATCCTTAATCTAAGTTTGGCAGCTAAGTTACAAGGTGAAAATGTATTAAGTATTGTCTTGTAAAACCGGTCTTCTAAATTATGATGGTCAATGGGCATATTTCATCATATACAAGCATTTAATATGTCACAAGCAATAAAGCAATATCATTCAACACAAAGCATGGATCAAAACATAAATGTGAAATTTCAAATTTTCCATAAAGGAGAGAGAAAGAGCACGGGAACATTTGAATTTGTGGAATTGATGAACGTGAGGAAGAAATTGAAAAAGAACAAATATGTTATCACATTGAACTCATCATGATTAAGAAATTAAAAACAAACATGTCATTGCATTGAATCTAGCATGGCAAAGTACTTGAAAGGCAAACATGTTATTGCATGTGAATCTAGCATGGCAAAGGAATTGAGAGGCAAACATGTTATTGCATGTGATAGGCAACAATTTCAAATCAAACATAAAATTAATTCATGAACAGCATAGGAACGAATGAAGAACGTAATGAACATCATTTTATTCTAGCATGCTAACATCATAAAAACACTACATAATAAGTACACAAGCATTTGAACATACCAAAAAAAAAAAAAAAACATGATTAAAAACAACAAGGCCATTACCTGCATATGATTAAACACAAACAGGATGGAGGAAATCTTTTAGAGCATTTAACGAGTGAGGCAACAAGGGGCTTGGCTACAACCCATGACAAGGAAAATTGGTGTTGCCCAAACATGACCGACTATAGGCAGACAATCATGGGGCCTTACTCTGTTGCTTTCTCTAGAACTCGGGTAAAGTCTCTTGTCGTCGAATAAGAGATCTAAGATTCGATTTTCACTTCCACCAAAAACCAATTAAGTTTTTTGGTTTGAAGATAAAGAGCAATCATCAAGAGCAAATGTCATAGGTTGAAACTATACAAGAAAATTATTGCTAAGATCCTAGAACTAAAGCAAGAAGATGCTCACTTTCACTCCAAGATTAGAAAGACCGCATGTAGACAAACACATCTTACTCCTTCTAAAATGCTAGGGGGTGGAGTCCCTTGAATGATGAGTGTTAGATTAAATAAATAAATTCATCATCTCTTGACAACTTAAATTTTTTTGGAGAATCAGTAGTTTAGTATGATATCAGAACAAAATATCATAAATACAAGCTCATGTCAGGCTGTCATTGTCACCACCTCACCTCACATTTAAATTTCCTCGTTATTTCATAACAATAATCAATCACAAAGGCCACAAAATTCCCTTACATTTTATGCACGATTATTTCACACAAATTGATCAAATTTTCTCCTCCATTCACAACCAACAAACGGTTGGAAAGAAGGTGGTGATAGACTTTTTGTCCTTTTCACACAAAACCGCAAACGTTGCTCTCACTCGTCAAGTGGAAGAGTGCCGTGAGATGAGGCACACAGACTTTTAAGTAGATGGGACCCATTATCATAAAAACTAATAAGTAGACTCGTCCCCACGATATTGTCTGCTTCATTCATTGATGATTAAACCCTCTTTTGCCAAATTATTTTTTAAATAAAAATAAAAACCCTGATGCTTAATAACAACTCATGCAATACAATAAAAGAGAAGGCAAAGAGATTCTACACGGCCTCATGCAAACAATATGCATTCAATTATTGTACCGCATTACAATATTAATTAATCTTTCCATCAAAAAAATACTCCATATTAATTAATCTTTAATTAAGTAACCTTAAACCTTAATGGAGGACATATAAAAAGACATGTAAATGAGTTTTTTTTGGTTCTCCATCAATAAAGTATTCTATCGTTTACCTAAAACATTTTTTTTTTTTAAGAAAACCTAAAACAAATTAATTACCTTGAGAAAAAAAAAAAGATAATATTTTTGTTCACAAAATCATATTGTTACCAATTTGTATACGTGAACATTCTATAATAGTCATAATACTACCAATAATCTTGTACACCTTCTAATATTTCCAACAAAATGTCTCAAGTTCAAATCTTCGTCCCCATTATAACAATTGAATTTATAATAACAATAATAATAATAATAATAATAACAAACAATACAATAATATAGCATGTTTGAATTTTGATTGGTTAACATTGCACCAAGGTTTCTTTTGGATACCTAGCAAATATTCCTTATTATAGTGCCTGTTTGTTTGCACTTTTCTTTGGCAAAAAGTGCTTTTTGAAACCTAAAAAAAATATTTGTGTTTGGTAAGGTTTTAAACGCAACTTTTTCTAAAAAACTACGTGTTTTTTTTTTTTTTTTACAAGATAGAATTCTACTCTAACCTAATCTAAGTGTATATGTGTGTAAAGCTCCCTCCTAAAGATTTGAACCCCGACCCTTGCCCCCCACACTCCACAAGCACTTATACTTATGGAGTGACTATTGCACCAAGGGTGTGTGGTGGTAAAAAACTACGTTTTGAAATATGAAGGCCTTGCGCGTTTTGGCACAGCAGCTTTGAGCTGTAGTTGCAAAACGCACAAACACGTTTTCTCAAAAAAAAAAATTACCGTTGATGGGTTTCTCTTTTTCCTAAATTGCCCATGATTTTTTCTTCTCCTCTATGCTACTGTGCTACGGCATCTTGTCTTCTTCTTCTTCTTCTTTTTCTATGCTGCTTCTTCTTCTTCTCTTCTCTATTTTTTTATTTACGTCTTACATATCTAATCTCAAAAAACCTTTTGAATTCAATAGAGTTTTTGATAAATGGAAAATATGGAGTAGAGAGAGGGAGGGAGAGAGAGAGAGACTTGTGTGTGTGTGTGTGTGTGGGGGGGGGGGGGGGGCTTTGTGTGGACGAAAGTAAAAGAAAAGGAAAATAAGAAGATGAGGAAGAAGTGAACGAGTGGATGAGAAAAAAGTGAAAGAAAAAAAAAGAGTTTTTGGGTTTGGGTAAAGCAACGTGGAAGAAAATATAGGGAGTAGGAACACAGATTATTTCACAACTTCTTTTTCACAACTGTGATGTTATAGAGTATGTGGTGGAGAAAAAATTGTGGGTACATGTATAATCCTAGAACAACTCATTTGACAAATAAGTGTTAATAAAATTTTATTTTACAAAGATTAATTTTAAATTAGTATTGTGAAAATATTGTGACGTTTTATTATATCTCTAAACTTTTTAAATTAGTACTATTTTTCTTTTAAAAAAAAATAGTACTATTGAAAGAATATTTTTATAACAATTTCATAATAAAGTTTACATAGTAAGTTGTTATTAGTTTTCATCTAAACCTTTTAGTGACATTTTTTTTTTCCTATCATTAATAACTTGTCATATAGACTTTATTATGAAATTTTTGTAAAAATATTGTGTCCATAACTTGCATTAAGAGAGGTAATTAAAACAAATAATTCTCTTTATATATACATTGTCATTTTTGGTAATTAACCTCTCAAACTACCACTTTTATAAGTTTTAGCCAAACACTTAACTTTTTCAAAAAACACTTTTTAACAACTTTTACCAAACACTTGACTTTTACAAAAAGCCCAGTTTCATACCGCACTTTTTAAAACCCCCACTTTTTCAAAAAACACAATATCAAAAAGTTGAACCAAACTCACCCATACTCTCACATAATCCTTCTTTCTACATATGTGGGTGGAGGTAGGATAGAAAACCTTTTCTTTTCTTTTTTTTTTTTTTTTTTTTTTTTTTTTTTGCATTGTTAGGATTTGAGTTTGTAGTGTTGGCAAACCATAACAAAAAGTAAGACTTGTTGAGTTAGAATGTGCACTTTCAAGTCCAAGACAAAGACTTAAGTTTAGAATAAAGAAGGATGAAATCTGCCATGTTTGATTGATGTTCGATTCCTCTTGATCGATCAAGAGTTGCAGATCAGCAAAAATCAGTAAACATAAAAAAACTCATAACTTGTTTGTTTCAAGCCCAAATCATGATCTATTTGTTACAGTATTTAGAGGACTTTATAAGCTAACCCTAGGTGGGGTTCTTAGAGAGAGAGAGAGAGAAGAGTGCTTCTTATGCCTCTTATTGTAAATCTAAGGTTTTTATACTCAAAACTCTCTCAAATCTTGTACCGGCAATATTCTTAAAAGAACTCAAGAACTGGTGTTTTAGAAGTTGCTGCCACATTATAGTCAACAAGGGTGCTAGAGATCTAAACCTTTAAGGGTGGTCTTGGAGTCATAGACTGGAGGTCTGTGTAATTCAAAACTTTAGTATCAAGTGTATTGAAGAGTAAAGTGCGAACTGAAGGTTCATGTTAGAGTAGGTGCACATCAAAGAAGTTTGAGGGTTTCAGAATTAGGTTTGATAATCATAGTCAAGTTTATTACGAATTCAATATTTTTTTATTGTAAACTTCTATTTGATATAGTAGATTGTTCTTCTTGGAATATTTCCCCCTAGGTTTTTTTTTTATACCTTGAAACTGGTTTGTTTCATTAGTTTTCCTAAGTCATCATATTTGTGTCTTATTTACTTTTTCACTGCATTATATAAATGATGAATGTTTAACCTAATACCTACATAATTGACTTAAGTATCAACTTGATAATAATTAGGTTAATTTAACACTGTGTTTAAGAGTCTAAAAACTAACATGCATAATACTAAGGTTTTGTTGCAATTCAAACCATTTAATATATATATATTAACCCTTTTTTATACGTCAGAGTCATATAACTAAACCTTTTGTTAATATATGCAATATAAAATTTCATATATATGAAAATAATGAAGTTACTACTAAATTTACAACAAAAAATATATATATAAAATAGTTTTTTTTTTTAACTCATAAAATATTGTGGCAACTAATGTGATTGGTGTTTTTTTTTTTTGCTAAACGAATGTGATTGGTGTTATATCAATAACATAATATAAATTTCTTAATTATTTTTGTTTTGTATTCAAAAGTTGACACATTCATTTTTAAGACTTACGTAGTAAAATTTTTAATATCCATTATGTCATTTAATCTAAATAAAGCTATAAATCACGTAAAAATTGAAATTTATCTACCATGCATGCTTTATATAGATTTGTTTCAACAGTTTAAATCTAAGAATAATAAAAAACTATTATATATATATATATATATATATATATTTTAAGTGTGGCTCCATCAACTTTAATAGGTTGACACTCTATCATAATATATAAATCAGTATTGTAAAGTTGTAATTTACAACTGTGTATTTGTTGGCTTTCATTCCGTGCCAAATTTGATTGTAATTTTGTTCAATCCTTTGTACCCTGTATTTATTGTGGGATTGGTTGTAAGGGTTGTGTGATAGAGAGAGGGGGTGAAGACTCAAGCATTTGAAGGCTGAAGAATTCTCGCGGGTATGTCGCGACCTAGCTTCCCGCGAAGTGAGCCATGTGAGAAGCACGTGCTGGAAGCTGAAGAGTCATGCCAGGCTGTTGTTTTCGCGAGTGTCTCGCTGGTAAGGCCTTCCCGCGAGACAGTCGCGAAAATTTCTGCCTGGAGGATTTTTAAGAATGACTCTCTTACCCTTCACCCATACTATATAAACCCTCATTACCCACAAATGTTATGTGTGGCTATTCAGAGAGAAAAACCCTAGATAGGTTTTCTACAACTCACCCACCCATCTTTTGAGAGAGAGCTACTCCTCCTTAGTGAGAAATCATTGTAGCCTCTTCTCCATCCCTCTCCCATTATCATACCTTGAGAGGAGATTTGTACCCAAACACAACCCACACACATTCAGAGTGTAGAGAGTGTTTTGGAGCTATTGGGAAGCATTGGAAGAAGCCAAGGATGGCAAATGCAACATGGAGCTTGTTGCGGGATCCGGAGAGCTAGACAAGACACGGTTCCGAGAAGCCTTGTTGGAGTAGGAGCTTGGAGGGCTTAGGTGCATTGGGTAGATTAGGCTTGGAGGGTCTCTTGCTAACCCATGTATCCCAACTGATTGTCTAGTGGATCGATTTCCGCTTGGAGGGCGGCGGAGAGGTTTTTCGCCGAGTTCTTCGGTTTCCTCTTCGATAACACGTCTCGGTGTTATCTGTGTTTGCATCTTTCTTCCCTACTCTTGTTCATTTCATTTTTACTGCTGTGTTGCTTTAAATTTGGATTAGAGTAGTTGTATTGCTTATACGCTTGTGTTTACACTATTCCGCACTTATCTTTAAGTTAGTGTAAAATCAACCAAGCCGTAATTTAAATTTGGGGGTCTAAACTGCTCGTGTGTTTTCAACACGTTTTCGAGCTTTCAATTGGTATCAGAGCGGGTACACTTGTTTTGGTTTAAATACCTAAGTGTGATCCTTGACCCCTTGTGTTTATTTGCCATGGATTGTACTATGTATGCCTCTTTGTATGATTTGGTTGGTGATAAATGTAACATGCCACGTGTTTGTGAAAATGCCTCTATGAGTGATAATCCTCATAATTGTGATGCTATGTTACATGAATCTTTGGGTGTTGTTGATATTCCTAACACCAAACTCTTAAAAAAAAATGCTAAGAAATTTCAAAAGAATTTAAGCAAGTTATTTTGTGAAAAGGATGATTTGATTGCTAAGCTCAATGAATCCATCAAATTGGTTGAAAAATATAAGAAACTTGCTGAAAATTCTTTTGAAAAGCTGAAAGAGTTTGAATGTTTGAATATGGACTTGGATGCTAAACTTGTTTTGTCTAACAAACTTGTTGATGATCTTAAATCTGAAAATGAATCTCTTAAGATGCATGCCAAGTGTTTGATTGCTGAACCTATTGTTGAAAATGATGAAAATATATGTTGCAATCATGTTGTGGTACCCGATATTGTGCCTAGTGTGTGTTCTAACCCAAAGGACAAATCGGTGTACATTCCTCCACATAAAAGAAATCAAAAAGTGGAGAGAAAGGCTATCAAGTCAAAACCTCTGTTTAGGTTCAATCCTAAGGAATTGAGTGGATCTAAGTTTGTTCCAACTTGCCACCATTGCGGTGTGATTGGTCATATAAGGCCTCAATGTTCTAAGTTGAAGAGAGAACAAACCCAAGTTGCTAGATCCATTCCCAAAAAGCCTAGTGGACCTAAACACATTGTTTGTCACCATTGTGGTGCCCTTGGTCATCTAAGACCTCATTGCTCTAAGTTTCATGCTCTTAAAAGAATTAAAAGAAAAGAGAAACTTGAACTTCTTGGAAGTTGTGCTTTGCATGATAAACCGGATTTGAGTGAAAATAGCATGTTGTTAAAGAAAATGTTTAATGCTCTTAACTCCTTGACTATGTGCATCTCCGGTTCTCATTCTCCCAACCCTCGTCTCACCTCTCTTGAGACACTCATTCCAAACAATCATTCCTTTTGGATGAGGAAGGGTTCCTATGGTTGAGCTTTTACTCTTTTGGTCCTTGATCTAATTCTTTCGATCTTTGTAGGACCCTTCATGCATTAAATGCCATATCTTCATGCATTTGTGCATCTTGCATTTATTTGTATGCATTGCTTTTGTTTTGATCTTACTTTTATGTCTTTGTTTTGTGTGTGTAAAAATCCAAAACCACATAAAAAGTGAAAAATTCAAAAAGTTTGATTGTATATGTTTGAGCACATATCTTATGTGAGTTTGGCCTAGTACCTTCGTACTAATGGCGTAGTGCATTTACGAGCTTAACTTGTTTTGTATGCACCTATTTATATGTGGAAGAAATCTTGAAAACTATGTGTGAATGTTGTAAATAGATCTTCAAGCTTGTCATGAATGATTGGTCAATAGCCTTGTTGGTCTTGATACTTGCATAGACTTGTGTTTATATCTCTTCCCACTTTATTTTTATGTTTTTGCAAAAAGAGCTCACTAAATGTAAATCTCAAAATGAAAAGAGATATTGAGCTGCAAAAGCCTGTCGCACATACTAGTATTTGACTAGGAAAAAGGGAAAGCGACTCTTTTAATGTAAATTTTATGGTGCTCAAAAAGCCAAAGGCTAATCATCAATGTTGAAATACCATAAATTTCAAGCACCTATCTCAAAATGAGATGCTTTGTCCATACAAAATAAAATGGACCAATTGTTATGCTTTATATAGAAGCCAAATGAAAAGCTTCTAAGTTATGTATTCAATGTGTGGGAGGTCATATATACTCATTTCTATAATGGAGATAGTCCACTTGATTTCGTATAAGTTGTGTATGACTTGTTTGAATTGATCATTGAAGTTTCGCTCTGGTCTAAGGACTATTCCACACTTGATTCCCACACACAACACACAAGTTTAATGTTCAATGAATGCCTATTTCATTTGTGTGTTTGTACATGCTCAAATGTGATGTGTGTGTGCTCAACCTTATGTGGTTCAAACCAAAAAGATTTTTGTTCTTTTTGTTTGCTTTTGGAAGTGATTTGTATCACCCATGTTTTTCAAAGTTTTCAAATTGTTTTTGTGTGAAAAACATGTTTTCTGGGTGTTTTCGTGACTTATTTCATGTTTAAGTTCAGTCATGAGTGAAAGGGTCCAATTCGCAAGTTTTTCAGCTTTGGACAGTGAGTTTCGCGACTGTTTCGCGGCTGTTTCGCGAGTAATGCTTACCTGCGAGATACCTGCGAGCTACCAGCGAAATTTTCGCGGGATGCTAAGTAGCGAGATACCAGCGAAAATTTCCAGATCAGCTTTTTAAAGGGCATTTCGTGAGTCATTTGTTTTAAACGTCTCCTATCCTCTCCCAAACCCCTGGTTTAATGTTTCTACATCAAAACCCAACTAAATTCAAGTGTTTTTCATTCCCTAAACATCTCTAAGGTAATCTTTAACTCTTTTCATTGATTTTGATCCTTAGATTACGTTTTTGGGAGTTTTATGTTCATAGTTGGGATTTTCTCAAATGGGAGTTGGAAAACTTATTTTTGTCAATCTTTTTGATTGGGCTTTGTTTTAAATGATGATTTGGTTTGGTTGTTGGCCCCTTGTGGCAAAAATAACATGTATTTAGGCAAAATTTTCATATGTTCTTGCATTGTTCATCATACATATGTAGTGTGTGCACTCTAAGTGTTTGATAAAATGCCCAAATGGCATTTTCTCGTTGTTTTGGACTCCGATGAGTTCCAAACTTTGGGGATCACCATAATTATTCATGTTTATCATGTTTTGATCATTGGTGGTGTGTTTTGTACACTTTTCCCCTTGAGTGCCTTGCTCATGCATTAGTCATGCATCACACATGCACACTAGATGCAATTTGCTGCACACTAGATGCAATTTGCTGCACACACTCTAACACTTGACATATTTTTGCATTCAATCATGCTAGTTAAGTCTTTTTAGACCTTTTAGCACATATAACATGTTCTTGTGTCCATGTCATGCCTAGGTCCATATCATGTTCCATCATCCTGAGCATGTCATGTTCTTTATGCTTTATAGCATTTTTTAATGTTTGTATTATGTTTGAGCTTCAGTTTCTCATTCATCTTGCACTCCTCATGCATCATCTTCATATCTTCTTTTCTTTCCCTCCTTCCTCTTGATTAATTTGTCTATTCGTGACAAAAAGGGGGAGAGTATCGTCATTTCTATATGACTCATGTGCACACTCTTAGGGGGAGAAATTCTACCTTGTGCACATTCGTAGGGGGAGAAAGCCATAGGGGAGATGCATATACCAAGGGGGAGAAGACATTGTTTTGAGAAAACCTTGATTTACTTTATGCTTGTTTTCTCGTTACTTTATGATGCTTTGATATGCTTTGTTGCTCTCATTGCATCATGTTTATGTGTTGGACATGCTTTTATCCTTATGCTATTGTGCTTTAGTGGTTGCATGTTCGGATGATCACTTTCTTTGCTATATGATCATTGTAGTCATTTCCATATGACTGTTTGGTGTATGATCAAGTTGCTCACATGTTTCACATCATGTTTACTTAATCGCAATTTACTTGTTACATTATACTTGTCTGTTCATTACTTGTTTTACCTTGAGGGTCTAATTTGTTTTGTGCAAGTGTTTCAGGTTACAAGTATATATGTTCCAAGTTCATCACAGCTCCCATGATTCATGATAGGGGGAGTGATATGATAGGGAAGTACTTTATATTTTGTACCCATGTTGCTTTTGTAAGCTTTAAGGGTTTGTTGCATGCATAGTTTGTAGGTCTTTGTGGTTTGTGCCATGCATTTGCTATACCTTGCTTATGCAACCTTTATGCATGTTTGCTTGTTGTTCAATGTCATGCATTTTACTTCAAGTACATCACTCTTGTGCCCTTGTAGGATTGTTCCTAGATGCATATACGTTCTATGCATTGGTTGAGTGATGAACACTCTTGTGCCCTAGTAGGATTGTTCCTAAATGCAAATACTTCGTGTATTTCGCATTGGTTGAGTGTTGGAGTTGCAAATGATTCTCTTCAAATGAGTTTATCATCTTGCATATCCGGATGTTCATTTCATGTGTAAATGAGCATAGTAATTACTTGCATATAGTGATTACTTGTTTGATCTTGCCATGATCTAGTCTTTCTATTTCATTTAAGCTTGATCTTGTTATTATTGCTCCATATGCATTTCAAGTTTTTTCTACATGCAATGATATTAGTGTGTTGTTGTATTTCAGGAGATACTTGTTCATATGTTCAAGAGCTTATCAGAATCTAGAATTAGGTGTGAGTGAGTTTTGCCTTTGTTCCCAAACTCACGTTTAAGTCTAGAGTCTGTTTTAGGGTTTTGTCACGGAATAGCCAAAGGGGGAGATTGTAAAGTTGTAATTTACAACTGTGTATTTGTTGGCTTTCATTCCGTACCAAATTTGATTGTAATTTTGTTCAATCCTTTGTACCCTGTATTTATTGTGGGATTGGTTGTAAGGGTTGTGTGATAGAGAGAGGGGGTGAAGACTCAAGCATTTGAAGGCTGAAGAATTCTCGCGGGTATGTCGCAACCTAGCTTCCCGCGAAGTGAGCCATGTGAGAAGCACGTGCTGGAAGCTGAAGAGTCATGCCAGGCTGTTGTTTTCGCGAGTGTCTCGCTGGTAAGGCCTTCCCGCGAGACAGTCGCGAAAATTTCTGCCTGGAGGATTTTTAAGAATGACTCTCTTACCCTTCACCCATACTATATAAACCCTCATTACCCACAAATGTTATGTGTGGCTATTCAGAGAGAAAAACCCTAGATAGGTTTTCTACAACTCACCCACCCATCTTTTGAGAGAGAGCTACTCCTCCTTAGTGAGAAATCATTGTAGCCTCTTCTCCATCCCTCTCCCATTATCATACCTTGAGAGGAGATTTGTACCCAAACACAACCCACACACATTCAGAGTGTAGAGAGTGTTTTGGAGCTATTGGGAAGCATTGGAAGAAGCCAAGGATGGCAAATGCAACATGGAGCTTGTTGCGGGATCCGGAGAGCTAGACAAGACACGGTTCCGAGAAGCCTTGTTGGAGTAGGAGCTTGGAGGGCTTAGGTGCATTGGGTAGATTAGGCTTGGAGGGTCTCTTGCTAACACATGTATCCCAACTGATTGTCTAGTGGATCGATTTCCGCTTGGAGGGCGGCGGAGAGGTTTTTCGCCGAGTTCTTCGGTTTCCTCTTCGATAACACGTCTCGGTGTTATCTGTGTTTGCATCTTTCTTCCCTACTCTTGTTCATTTCATTTTTACTGCTGTGTTGCTTTAAATTTGGATTAGAGTAGTTGTATTGCTTATACGCTTGTGTTTACACTATTCCGCACTTATCTTTAAGTTAGTGTAAAATCAACCAAGCCGTAATTTAAATTTGGGGGTCTAAACTGCTCGTGTGTTTTCAACACGTTTTCGAGCTTTCAAGTATATATATGATTAATTTTTGTTGTTGTCGATAAATTCCATAGTTACACTTTCTCGTAAAGGAGTGGAAAACTCTTTGTGACCATCTCTTCTTCAGTTGCTTTTTCTCATAAAGGATCTGAATGACTCTTTGTGACAATCTCTTCTTCAATATTGCACTTCCTCAAAAAGTATCTGAAAGACTCTGTGATAAATGCAATCTTCCAAGAGTGAGAAGGACGTGGGAATTTAAGGTGCTGTTTGGATCGTATTGAATGTATATTCATTTTCACTTTTTATTTTTTTGTACTTATTTTTTCTTTCCCAAATTTTGTACTTATTTTCTATTTCTAACTCATTTTATGTTTGGCACAAAATTTCCTTGTCTTTTTCTTTTTTTTCTTTTTCTTTCTTTATATATATATATATATATATATATATATATATATTACAAAAATGCTACTATATTCATTTTCAGTTAAAAAGAAAAAGACAAGAAGGTGTATTCATTTTAGTGAAAATGAAAAACACACAAACTTTGCATATTTTTCTTTCTTAATATATACTTATAATAAAAATCCATAGTTACAATAGGTGTGCATCCATCAATTTTAGAGTTTATTCCAGAAAATTAAAAATAAAACAAAATAAAAAGAAGAAAAGAAAGAAGGAACTCTAATAGAGCATCACTCCATCATAGTTTTTATTATTGTACATAAAAATGGTGTGGCTGAGGCACTTTAATAGGATGCCACTCTATCACATATATATAATTTTGTTTTTGGTTGGATGTAAAGAAATTTAAGGTGATCATCTCCCAACCAGATACCATCGTTTTGGGATGTCATGTTAGTCATTGGAATCTTTTGACGAATCAGATATTATCTTCTGGATCAATCAGCTAGTTTCTTCCTCGGACATAAGGTCAGCTTTGATCTGCCTCTGAGATTGAGCATAGGTCTCAAAGAATTCCTTGTTTTCTTTCTCCAGTTCATTCCACACTGCAATTTAATTTATGCATGGCTTAACGTTATCATTGTTCTCGTACAATAATCCTCCCTTTCTGTCTGTGAAACTTTTTTTTTTTCTTAAAGTGTGTTTCGAAAATCTCTTCCCTCTTGTATTTTTTGGAAAAAAAAAATTTGGACATAAATTTCTATAATGGCCCCCCCTAAATTTTTACTAAAAGCCTGTTTGGGAACAACTTATTTATCTAAAATTGAAAATATTTTGCTGAAAGTACTATAAATAAAACTAAAAGTTAGCTGAAATAATATAATAGAACTTATAAATAGTACCAAAAAATGCAATAAGATCTATGAATAATACCAAAAATAAGCCAAATAGTAAAAGAAGCTGTCCAATATAAGCTTTTCTCAAACGCAACCTAAAGACACATAATGCATTTATATAATTGCATGATTAGTGCATTTTTCATTCTTTAAAATTACTCTTTTGTCATATATATAGCTCATTAAATTAAAGTATATTTAATGTATCACATGTAATATAATTATATTTTATTTTTATTAAATTGAATTGTATTTTTGAGACATATCAAGACTTAATATTTTTTGGTTGCAAAGATGTAAACACTTATTTGATGTAAATATTTTTGTTTACATAAAAAAAATATCATATGTTAAATCAAAATTACAAACATTTTATGTATAAGCTATAAATAAATATATGTGTGTGTGTGAACACGCGCGCATGCGTGTTATTCTTTATATTTATTTATTTTTTTTTATATTTAGCTTGGCCTCCTAAAAAATTTTCAAGCTCCACCACTATCTATTAGTGCATAATTTAGGGGTCGTTTAGTATGACATTTTAAGTAACAGTTTTCAGTTTTTAAACAACATTACACGTATTTTCATACATTTTTTCATCTACAAGTATTTTCAAAAAATACAAACAACGTTACTAGAACAACATTACCAAATAAGCCCTTAGTTTGTAACAAACAAACTAAGCTACCCTAGTCTATTTGTGAGATAATAAGCTTAATCAAGCCAAAGCCACATGCTATTTTACAAAAGATGATACTAAAAACACAAACTATTTTACAAATTGCTAATATATTAGGTGATTATTTGTAAGTAAAAATGTAATATTAGTAATGGACTGAACTCAAATGAAAACTAATAAAAATTTGTCACATCTATTGTTTGTAAAATAGTTTAATGCTTATTTATAGCATTATTGTTTATATAACCAAACCAGAGGAAAGTGCTATATATCTACGGGTATAGTGCATCCTGTTTGAGAATCTTGTCAAAGTTTCAAGCCATCCTCAAGCATTTATTACCCAACTAATAAGGTTTTTCCTTTTGCAGATCTCTCTCTTTTGTGTGTGTATGTGTCTATGTGTGAGTTTGCATGTGTTCTTTGCGAGCTTGCGATGACCATACGTCTTCTATACGAGCAAGAAATCATTAAGAGAGAGTTAAGGGAAACAAACCAGTGGAGGTGATGACAGGGTCGATATTTGCATGTTTTGAAAGTGCTTCCACGCACTCTTCTTTAGTCATGTGGAAAGTCAGACAAGTCTCTATCAGGTGATGTACCTATATATAAAAAGTAGCTCCGATCATTAACCAAATGCAAAAACAAAACTAAATTAACATACGTATGAGAGAGGCAGAGAAGAGTCCCCCAATGATATCCTATAACATGTACGTACGTACGTAGTTCCATGTGTATATATATGTATCTTAGTAAGAAAAGAAAAAACAAGCTCTATCGATCTCAGTACGTACCAGGTGTATGTATGAGGCAGAAGAGTCCCCTATGTAGCGAGTGAGAGAATTATTCGTGCAATAAGATGAGTATTTCAGCTGATGTGCAGAACTGTAAATATGGTACCATACCACGACAAGGTGGAAGGGTTCACAGTAGTCAGTGGAGTGGAGCTAGGTATCACATGTGGGAGGATAGATAATAATTGTATGTAATGAGCTTAGAGTGGAGGTAGGTATCACATGTGGGTGGATAGATAATAATTGGTTGTAATGAGCTTAGAGAGATGATTTTTTGTTTCGTACGATGTTATTTGGCAGCGTTCCTTGACACATGTTACCTGACCATAAATTCTCCAATACAACAAACCCAAGCCCCCCGTTTAGTCAGTTCAAAGTGACGACTCAATGACAACGACATCGTTAAGGACCATGTCTCGTCTATATAGTTTAAGGTTCCAGTTAATATATCTCTTTAGGACATTAATTATCAATTTTATGAAAATTTTTATGAAAAATTAAAAAGTTGTTAAAATAGTGTACAATACACCAGTCAAGGCATGAGAAAATGTTAACATGGCTGGATCTGGACCCCACACGTAGAATGGCTGTGAGCAAGAAAAAGGAACGTTGGCTAGGATAAGGGATCTCTGGCTTATGCCAACGGCGTGATAATCTTAGGAAAAGTAATGAGATTTGCACCTAACATGGACACTAAGCACTCACAAAACGGGGATAGTAACTCTCTTGGTCAGATATTGTGAAATCCTTCCCTCCCATTGGCTATGTTTATGCTAGACCACTGTTAGGAACACGTACATTGCTCTCAAGCCCCTGATGTCCCTTTACTTGTCCAAGGATTACTCCCTACGTAGTGGCAGGGTTACTTTTCACACCACTATACTAACCTCAACAAGCTTATTCTCTCTGCTCCAGCCACTATATAGTACAGTAGCAGTATTATGGTCCAAATGGGGGGAATCACAATGTGACATCTTTCTAGTACCCAGCAACATTCCTCAAATTATAAGAGAAACATTTTGCTGGACTATTAGTGTAAGAACCAAGATAGAACAATAAAGAAAAGGGTAGAAAGTTTGTAAGGAAGAGAGGTAGAGAAAAGGTCCCTCCCTTAGTGAGAACATCACCACTGTACAAGGGAAACCTCCATTCTTACGTAATACAAAGCTTGACAGAGCAAAGGATATTTACCCTTGCTCACCTGTGATTTTTCCTCCCTTTCAAGGGATTTTTCATGTACATCCCATTGTCATCTTTACTTTCCTTGCATTACTTTCTTTTTTTCTCGACATTATGGTGTTAAGGCTTCCATTTTTATTGTTTTAAGCTGTTTCATCAAAATGTATTGTTAGATATCTCACACACTTTCCACATGAGTTTTACAAATCTAACTTGCACGTACAAACAATTGATTATTTTTATTCATTTTTTCATAAAAAATTTCTTAAAATGGTTTTACTAATGTATGTCCCTAAGGCTTATGTTAGTAAAACTCATAGTTTAATTAACTCCCTCTCATTCTCGCCTGTCTCCCACTATTTACCTATCTAATTTTTTTTTAAATCCTTGTCATTGAAGTAATTTAACTATTAGTTAAAAGAATTTTACATGTATTAATTGAATAAAAATTATTTGTCACACGTTAAATGTTTTTATTTACACTTCATCAATCATAGCTTGACCATGTCTCTTGTTATTTTCATATAGAGTGATAAAAAATAAAAAATTGAAAAAAAAAAATCATATGATGATATACTGCAATTAGTAGAATATAAAGTAGTGGAGCACAAGCATCTAAGCGAAGTTCTGTGAAATATTTATAGCATGTTTTGATTGAGGGGTGAATGAGGGAGAGTAGAGTAGAATTTGCCAAAAATTAGGCTAATTTTCTGCTAATTCTACTCTACTCTCTTTCACTCCCCCTCAATCCAAAGGGACCCTTAAACATTTGGGTTAATTAATGTAACAACTCCACTCCAACTGTAAAGGATTAGTGTGAGAAGCAATGCTGGAGTCCCACATCACTTGGAGAAGCATATGGGAATGTACTTATAAAGAGTGTTCTCCCTTCAATGTGTAAAGGTGTTGGGAAAATTAGGCCCCGGTTGATAGAATTAACAAGTTTTAAATCCAAATTGTTAATTAGATTTATTATCAATAAAACTTGTTAAAACAAACAAACATCAATATCAAGTCAAAAATAAATGCAACGGAAAAGTAAATAAGACAAGATATGATGACCCAGGAAAACCAATGAAACCAACCAGTTTCACAGTAAAAAACCTAGGGGGAAACCTTCCCGAAAAGCAATCCACTATAATAAAGAGAAGTTTCAGATCTAGTACAAAACATTTGTCCCTAGACTCTACAATCCCCGCAGATGAACTCACAACAGAAACCTTCTACCGCTTCCGAAACCTCTGAACTCTTCAATATATGAATGCCACCCTTTGATAATGCACAAATCCCAGTACGTGACTAACCAATTGCGCGGATTCCAGTACGCGACTTCAATCACCAATTAGAAGAAGATGTTGACTGCAAAGTTCTTCACTTCATCAAGAATGAAGATCAAGAAACACTTGGTTACAAAACTCTAAGGCGCAAAGACGCAGTAGCTTCTTTTAGAGAGAATAAGGCATCGATCACCTTTTGCATATGTTCTCCTTGTATTCTTTTATGTGACGGCCTCTAAAATAAGTCTTATATAGGTTTAGGGTTGTAAGAAAAGAAACCCTACACAAATACATAAGCCTGGCCCAAAAATTAGATCTGAAAATCTGAATTCCCGTAACCTCGATAGATACCTCGATCGATCGGGAGGTGTCGAGCTTTAAATCTCGATAAATAGCTAGGTGTCGAGAAGCTGTCGAGGGGACAGGAGCTTTCTCGATCGATCCACCAGCTGTCGAGAAGGTGTCGAAATTGCGATAAGAAACACCTTAAGAGCTCGATAGATAGCCAGCTGTCGAGAGGTGTCAAGCAGCTATCGAGATATCTGTCCGCAGGTGTCAAGCCATCTGTCCAGCTTTAATGAACACCTTTTCTTCACTTGTTTCTTGGTCCAATCTTCATGGCTTTAATACTAGACTTGAACAACATGTTTCATCAAGTATTAAATACATCCTAGATCTACCCAATTACAAGTAAAGTGCGTTTTGTCAAAAGATTAGTCAATTACACAAAATATGTCCTTAACAAAAGGTCTTTTCTCCACATATCTATAATTCTAACATTTTTTTTTCAACAGAGTTTTCTTTTTTGCAATTAGTTACTCTGAAATTTCAAATTTTCAAAGAAAGCATTACAAAAATTAATTTTCTGAAATTTGAGCCTTTACCAATGATTTTGACATATGATGGCACAAAGATTGATATGTAGGTTTAAGAGCAAGGTGTGACTCTCATATACATAGAGAAATTTGGGCTTTATTGAATTTTGAGAGTTGTGTGTTGTCGTTAGAATCTTTCTCATTAACAAAACCTTTTGCCTTTGTATTCATTTGCAAAATCGAAGCTTGATTTTGTTTTGATTTTCTTGGAACAAGAAGCTAGGTTTACCAGCCACTACATCTAGGAGTTCCACCAAATCATTAAACCTAGTGGTTGTTTGCTCTTTGATTGGTGATTCACTAGCCACTAGATCGATGAAAAATCTCTCCAACATATTGTTATAACCCAAGTGTTGGATAAATTATTTGAATTTAGTTTAGTGATAGAATAAATCTTCCTAGATAGATTAGTATTGTTATATATTTGTATTTAATTTAATTCTTATATTTTAGGATAAGAATAATTCCTATGTTTTAAGATTTGTTGATGAGGTTATCTCATTGTTGGCTATTTATGTATGTAAAATGCATAAATGAAAATTAAGCAGGAAAATAACCAAAAATGTCTATTTTCTTTTTTAAGTTCAGGAGATTGGTCATCTCGAATTAACTACACTATCAATTTATTTCTGAGTTCACAACATTTGGTATCAGAGCCAACAGATCCATCTAGTTATAAATAATAATATAAATTTGCTGCCTTTCTTATTCCAGTAAACCACAGAAAATCCACCCTCTAAATCCCAAAAAAAAAAAAAAAATTTGCCGCATCATGTTTGGGTATCCATTAGCACAATCAACCACCGCTTATGAACAAGCCTTCAAGGGTCTAAGGCATGCCTTTCAAAACTTGTGTGCAGCAGTAGATCAATTGGGCATCCAAATTAAATCATTGCAATCTGTCAAAAGAACAACCAACGACTTTGAAGGCTACTTTACAAATTCAAGCCAATACTATGGACTCATCAAAATTTTCAATAGAAGTATCGATGCCAACAACAAGTGGTGCTTTGGCCTTAGTTCAACAAGAACCTACTAAGGAGCATGAAAAAGATAATTAGGTTCTACAAGAAAGATGGTGCACATGCTAAAAAGTTTGAATTTGATGATTATTTTTATGATTCACCGGCCTCTACATCCAGGGATTCCACCTTATTCTCAAACTTGGTGGCTCGGTTGATTGGCACTCCTGTAGGCTCATCTTGCATTCAAATTATGGGTCTTGAGCAAATTCCTTTTTTTTTTTTTAATTTTACAAAATGTGGGCCAAAATGAGCAAATGCCCTTTTCTCTCAAACTAAGCAGCATTTTGCCCTCTTTTCCAAACTAATTAGAGAAATGCCCCTCTTTCGTAACTCGATTTGAGATAAATCGAGTTTAAAAAAAAATAAAAAATTCTAGAGTTCTATAACGGCATTTGTAAGGACCTATAGTGACGTTTTAAGGACTTATAGTAGCGTTTTATAACTCGACCTCTATGAAATCGAGTTATAGACAATTTATTTTACCTATGAAATTTTAGGCAATTTTTTTTTTTTTTTTTTTTTTTATTTTTTTTTTTACGTATAACTCAATTTCATAGGTCGAGTTATAAAACGCCACTATAAGTCCTGAAAACGTCACTATAAGCTCCTTAAAAATGCCACTATATGGCTTAACTCGATTTATCACAAATCGAGTTTCAAAAGATGAGCATTTTCCTAATTAGTTTGGGAAATTGGGCAAAGAGCTACTATTTTTGCTCGAAAAGGGCATTTGGCAATTTTTTCCCAAAAAGTGGGGAAAGGGAGAATTTGAATCTGTATTCTTCTCATTGAGATATTTGGGCGATGCCAAATTAGGAGTTTTTTCAAATATCTCCCTTGCACACTTGATTTGAACATTTAAGCCACACAATTTTATATTTGGGAGAAAGCAAACTTTTGTTAACAATTTCTTTCAAAGCCTAATGGATGGCTTTTGTCATGTCATTGCTATCATTCCAATTTCCAACACGGATCAGTTTCACACCAAGAAAAGCCTGACTTTGAAGAAGGAACCTTTATCTGTATAATTTGAACTAGATGATCTCTTTAATTACTTGGGTAATTAATTGTGTTGTCCAATGTTTTGAAGGTAAGCAGCTTCCACAATTGGGGACGAAATTAGGATTCAAACTTAGGGGGGCCGAAGTTTTTTGTTCAAAAATTTTTAAAAATTGGAATATCAACACTAGAGGTTGACAAAGTTGCATATTAGCATTAATTTATTAATTATTATTTGTATTTTTTCTTTTGAAAAAAAAAATTAATAATAGGATTTTATAATTAAGAGTTTTGCAAGTCAATTGACACGCCTTAATATTTTTAAGGTCTAACTATGTGTGGATGAAGCGATCAATATGTGGCATAGGAGTTGTCTCTATGACTATAAGGGTGGAGTCATTTGAGAGGGGCATAGAGCTCTCAAGTGAGAGGGAGAAACTGGGTAAAGGTTAATGGGTTTTTGTGATTTTTTTTGCTACGATTTGTAATTGATTTATTGTTATTGTTTTTGCTTAGACCGAATTTATGATTTGTCAAAAGATTTTCTTATTATCTAGATATGTGCATTTTTTTATTGATTTTTCCTGTTATCTATTTGTTGGATTTCTTGAGTCAGGTTGTAGATTTTTTGGAGAAGGGGGGCCAAGTATATAAGAGCCACAATTAAAATTTTTTTTGTTAATATACATACTAGTATTTTTTTTTTCAAAGGTTGGAGAGGAGGATGGCCCCCCTTTGCCTTTGAGTAGTTCCGTCCCTGTCTACAATTCTTGGATGAAGAGCCCAAGTTGATGGAGAGGATGCATGCACCAGTGTGTGACAAGGCTTCAATTATTTAGGGCATCATAATGATTTTGTATCATATGGGCCCACCCAGAATGGTTGGTGATGGTTTAGGTTGCTTGTATTGGTTTGATTTTTTTTTTTTTTTTTTTAAAGGGTTTGATAGTTATTATTGATGTAGAGATCAGATTCTTGCTGATTTTTCCTCAGCCACGTCTTAAATGTCCTAAATAAAAGTGTATAAGTACCCAAAAATAATCAATTTGAGTAGAACTTTTATAAAATTTGTATAATATATTTGTAATCTTACTCTCAAACGGTTACTACTATTTTTTTAAAACTTATTGTAAGTGATAAGTTTAATTTTTACATGATTTTTATTATCCTCTTATTTATTAAAATTGTTAGTTTTCCTTTATTTCTTTGAATTTGATTTGATTTTTATTTATATTTATCTATTCATTTGTGCTTTGAAGGAATGAGAAGAGCAAGGAATCAAAGGAATTTTGCACCAAATCCAAGTCCAATTCGGATTAGGATTCCAGCCTGCACATCAGTTAGTATTTTCAGCATAACTTTTGGCTTAGATGTCCAATCGAGATGATTCAAGTTGGGCTGGAAAGTTAACTTAAAGGGCTACAACTTTGTAGTTTACCAAAAGCCCGAATTCTGAAGTTAAATGGGCCAAAATAGTCGGTTAAGTGAAATCTAAAAATCTGGGATTTTCTCCAAACGGAAATTCAACTTGTAATAGGATTCCTTTACCTATTTAAAGACTTTTTAGGGTAAAATTCAGGGGGCCGCATAAAAGATTTTACTTTTGGGAGTCTTTCTGAAGAGGAGGATCTGAGGACAAAGGCGAGAGTTTCATGTTGATCAACCAATTTAGATGAAAGACATAAGTTTTATTTGTTTTCTTTTCAATTTTATTATGAACTAAATTTTATTTTCTAGAGCGTTGATGTAGTCTAGCAATGAACACACAATTTATATTCTGAATTATTTTATTTTTAATATTTCCATAATTGAGTGTTTAATTCTTATTCTTAATACTTACTATTTTTTACGAATTATTATTTGATCAATTGAATTACAATGAGACCGAGAGGTGATTTGTTATTTTAGTTCTAGAATTAAACACCACTAGTTGAGCGATAGTAGAGATGCTTTACCGCGATTAGTGTGATTTTTTAGAAAATTCAAAGTACGCAATGAGTCTCCAATTAATTAAATTCGCATAGAGATATGGAATTGTTATTTAAAGATATTTTTGGTATTATTCGAGAGAAGATATTGAATACTTGAGGAATTTTTAATCATCAACGGGAAATTATTAGAATTTAATAATTAGGAAGAATAAATTGTGTGGGATTTGTTAGGTGAAATCAACTGCTCTAGATCCATTCTTATCATATTTTTACACTTTTAGATTTTTACGTTCTGTTAATTTTTTATTCGTAAATTTATTTTTATTAAATAGTTTAACTTAATTCAGACAGTAGAACGTCCCTTTTATTTTCGATTTTCCAAATAGTAATTAATTTAGTGAATTTCGGTATTCAATAATATAGTTAATCCCTGTGGGTTCGACATTCGTTTTCTAAAAGCACTTTATTACTTGTTACGATTTTGTGCGCTTGCAGATTATTTTACGCGAACAGTAAGCTCCTTAAAAGACTTTTTTTTTTCATATTTTATCAGGAGGAAAAATTCCTAAAGGTTTGACAAATAGTATATGCAGAAGTTAATAAAAACCTAATAAAATTTTAGGAGGAATGCCAATATTCTTGTAAATATTAGTAAATAAAGAAGGTATTAGTAAATATTTATGGTAGTATCCATCCAAAACACATGTAACATCGTTTGAAAATGCAATCAAACATTTCACTTCAAACCCTTTTTGAAAAAGAAAATTGGCTGATATATATATATATATATATATATATATATATATATATATATATATATATATATATATATATATATGATCTCTAAAGGAGGTCCCCCAATGAAGGGGGTGTTTGGTAAAGGAGTTTAAGTAATGTTATTTGAGTGTTTTTGATATACGTGTGAGTGAAAAAGTGTATATGTGTTTAAAATGATCAAAAGTGTGTTTGAACTTACTTACCAAACACCCCCTTTTAGTAATTGAGATCTTTGTCTTCTATCAAGAGGATTTGAGGGACCATTTATTCACCAATGATAGGGCGACAACACAAGCTATTCTCCAATCATAGGGCGACAGCACAAGCTAATTCTTCAATGATAAGGCGATAGCACAATAAGCTAGCTAGTTTTGAAAAATAAGCTGCTGACCCTCCATAAAATCTTGTAATGGAGGGATTTCCAATCGACAGCTTTGTTTGCCTTACTCATGATTTTTGGGCAGTGTGTCCGATGTTAACCAATTGTGGCTTTATTTGGACAATAAAGGTGGGCTAAGAAAAATTTGATTTGAAACCGATGACCCGATCCAAACTCAAAGAAAAATATCCGATTTAACTTGGGACTCAGAGTAAAAAACGAGTCAATCCATAACTAGCCCACTTAACTTTGGATTGGGTCAACATGTGACCCAATCCGATCCGACCCGTTTTTAAATTGATCCCCCTCCGCATAACAAATTCAAATGAGACATTACAATATATTCATTCTTAACATTTTTACATACATATATAGTATTTATGGTGGTAATATAGCATGCAAAAAAAAAAAAAAAATGGTCCACAACATTTAGTTTTTTTCCTTATTCTTTTATGGTAATGGTGAACTAATAGATTTATTGGATTGTGTAAACATAAGAATTTATGTATTATTTAACATTTTATTTTTACTAATTTGTTATATGTTTCCTTATCTTTGTTTTGAAAAGAAGACAACAATAATATAAATTATATAATCATATTAGTTGTTGTTGTTATTACTTTATTTTTGTCTGCATGTGAAAAAATATGGGTTAACATGTAACCTGATCAACCCAATTCGCTCGCAACCCTTTTAGGACAACTCATTTTTGACTTGAACCCAATATGATTTGTATCCCAATGAACTTGACCCAAACTAGACCCGACCCACTTGATGGGTTTGTTATATGGGTCAAAAATTCACATTTTGTCTTCAGAATTTTAGTTTATATATTATTGGATGGATCTATACAAGCATATCTCATTCACACTCGTGAGTCACAACTTTGATGCAGTGTTTGCTTATTGTCCTCAATCACATTTGTGGCTAATATGAAATACACCAAATACTAGGATATCTTTCATTGAAGCTCATGATAAACAATAAGTCTAAGAACATAACTGTGGGGCCGGTTGTCCAAAAAGATGACATAGAAATCATAGAAAATGGGCTTGTGGCCCAACGGCCCGGTCCGAGGACATTCACTTATCCGAGGATGGTTAAAGAAATGTATTTTAGGGGTAATATAAGACAAAGGGATGTAAGTCATGTATAGTGGCCCAAACTGCGTTCGAGGATAAGATCCACCTCGGATACCACGGTCCGAGGTGGATGTAACTATCTTAGTATTCTATGTACTCCACAAAGTTGTATATGAACTAAAAGGTGAATATAGAACAAAGGAGGAACCGAGAAAGATAACAAATATCTTCTGAAGCTGCTACCTCCACATTAAATGCTTCCCAGCTAACTCTCTGAGCGCATTAATGTGGAGGTGATATCTGAACAGTAACCAAGCAGCCTTATGGCTACTGAGCGAAGGTTCTGGGAGGTGTTGGATGGGACAGAAAGAAGTTTCTAGAATAGAACCTACACGTGTATGGTGAAAATGAAGTGAGGAACGCAGTATATAAGAGGAAAGTGGGTGACATTAAGGACTTTTTTTGAAGAAAAAAGAAGAAAACGAGAGAATCCAGAAAGGTATCCCCTGAAACCTAGCCGAGGAGAGTTTTTATTGTTTAGTTAGTTTGAAGCTTCCTTTGCTGCATAACAATCATAACTTTTTCTACCAAACAGAATTAGCTCTTACACCCACTCTTTAAAAATTTTATTGTTTGGGCTTGTTGGGCTAGAAACTCACCCCTATTCTGGGTCCAATCCAATTTGAGTCCCTACAATAACAAATTTAATAACTATTTTCACAATTGTTGAAATGACAAATTATGAGTGATGCACAATAAAAAAGATATCAATGGTGATCCTATGTAAAAGTATTGAACCAATTACAATCCATCACCTCAACAGGTTGCAAAAAAATTTGCGTGTAACAGAATTACATGCAAAATGGTTAATCATTGACAAAGCAGTTTAGGTTTGTCCATGTCCAATGATGAAGAAAATGATTAAAGTAGGATTTGACATCTGATATTCATAAAATTGTGAAAATCCTAAGCCCTTCAGTAAACAAGTATATAATCAGAGAGAGAGAGAGAGAGATTTAATGTAACTTTAGCCAATATTTTGACAAATTAATCTATTATTGGATTTCATTTTTTTTCTTATATTTTAAATGTTTGCAAAATTTCAAAATGATAAAAGATCAATAACTATGTCATTTATCAAATATTTTTTTAAAAATAGGGTTTTGTATTTCAAAAGTATACATAAAAGGAAATTTTTGTAAATAATATACAATGGGCATGAAATTTGGAATGCATATTAAGAACATAGAGAACATGTAATCTAACAATAGAATTTTCAAAATATTAATTCAATATAAAGTTAGTAAGTGATGTAATACTACTTATGTCCCACGTATTTTACTTTTAACTAAAAATTAAAGTCATATAACTTAATTGGTTGGCACATTCTGATATTCAAATTTTCTCACTCTCAACTATTGATATATCAAAAAAAAAAAAAATGAGAGGAAATTTTATCCCAAAATGAAGAAACCCTAAAAATTCCACAATAACCAACTAGGACCTCAAAATCTACCACCTTTTCAACTTCACAAGTCATCTTCGAACATTTACTACTTACTATGGCCTCAAAATTTGTGTCCTTACTAGGACCTCATAATCTACTATCAAGGACCACCAACATTTGTTGTTCAATGATGTTGTCAGCCTTCAAGGACTAGTTGCCAAGGTAATTCTACAACCAACTTTTTTTTTCCTAATTATTTTAGGATTTTACTAACATGTGCAGTTAGTAAACTATTTTACAAAAATTTTTATGAAAAAATGAAAAAATTATTAACTTTTTTGATAGTTTTTTCAATTCCCCATAATATGTTTCCAAAAATGGATGATTAATGTGTGCCCTAAGGGCACACATTAAATTATGATTTGTTGTTTGTCACTTTCACATATACTCACCCTTTTTTTTTCCACCATTCACAATATATCATATTAGAATTATGACAAAATTATGGCACGTAAGGTTATATCTTTTTTTTTTTTGTTCTATATTCACACTTACCATTTTTTGTTTTGATCAGGCTTAGATCCAAGGGATGGCAACGGGGTCGGGTGGGGTGGGGCCGAAGGATGGGGTCTTCACCCCCGCCCCTCATAGTTTTTTTTTTTGCCCCATCCCTACCCCATCTCACATTATGGAGAAAATTTTCTTTCCCCATCCCCAACCCTTGGGGCCCCGCAAAGCCTCGCCCCACCCTGTAAAATTCTATTTCTTGTTAATTTGCCCCACAATTATTACAAATTTAAAAAAATATATATAAAACATGTTTCATTAATAAAAATATACTTGAAATTACAACTAAATTTATCACATCAAATCAAACTAATTTTTAGCAAAAACTAAATAATATTATGCAAGTGTTTAAAAAGACAATATCACAACAACCAAAAAAAAAAAATCACATAGTATAACACATAACAAAATAGAGATAGAGAGCCACGTTGGGTAGAATAAAATAAGCTAAATTGATATGTTTGTTCGAATAGTAAGGTTTTAGGGTATGAAAAATTTACAATTATAACATTTATCAATGCAAGGTGGGGGGGGGGGGGGGGGGGGATGGAGCGGGGCTGGGCGAGGTAGGTCTAAAAAGTCTAAACCCATCCCCGCCCTGCCCCATAGTGCGGGACTAAAATCTCACCCCATCCTCGCCCTATCACCTCTACGGGGCGAGGAAAACCCGCGCGAGGCGAAGTGGGGAAGGGCGGGACAAAATTGCTATCCCTACTAATCCAATGTCTAGGCAAGTCCTTTCCTCTTATGATGTATTACTTGTCATAGTCCTCACAGACATCACTTACAACTATTATCCTAAAATACTATTGTAGGGACCTGGTTCGAGCAATATTCCTTGGGAACGAGTGGACTCAAGCCCAGCTAGCTCAATACAATGAATTTGTAGAGAGCAGGTCAAAGAACTAGGCTCTGGTGAGGGTTGAACAATAAAGCATGGTAATACATGGATCGAATGGCAAGAATACAAATTAGAAATGTAAAACTGGGCTCCTCGGCCGCTTTCTTTGATAGTATATTTCTTATATCTTCTTTAATACTGGGTTACAAAGATTATACAAGTGCTATGGCCCCTCTTCTCTCTTAAAACTGCCGTCCCCCTTTCTGGAGGACTTGTTACATTTTATACCCCCCTCTGGTTAATCTCGACCCTCCATTTGTCGATCATGTAGGTCATTATTCGAGTGCCTGTCCCATCAGCCACCTTCCCATCCTTTCTGTGGGTGGTAGTAGCTGAGGCGGTATTGTTCAAGGGTCACTTCTCCATTTAATGCGGCCAGAACGTTAGTTGTGGGCATTTAATGTGAAAGTGACAGTTCCTCCTGGGATTGCTCCTCCGCCATGCTCCTATGGCCAACCCGTTGTATTTGCCTCTGTCTTAGATTGCTCTGGAAGGTTACCTCTGAAGACACTTTGCTCTTTCTTTCAATGATCCGTGCGGGCCGAGGACATGATTGTCCTCGGCGGTATTCCTGGCCAATGGAGCTTCCTTGACTAGTCCTTAGACACATCTTTCTCCTCAGCATGGGCCTTGGGCTTAGCATAAAGTGGGCCGGGATTGCCAAATTCTCTAGCCCCACAACTATGATTATTACTATCAGTTTAGCTACATTTTTTTTTAGAATAATTTCAGCTACAATTATTATACTTTGAATATGATACGTTCAATTTCAGCTATCAAGGATCAATTATACTTTCAGTTTCAGTTTCAGCTACCATAATTTTTCAGTGGAGTTTGTAGTGTGATTTGTGTTATAATTTCATTCTCTCTCCTTTTTGTGTTCGTGTATTTATTTCTATAATTTTTTTTTTAAGAGTAGTTGTCTCACATTGCTAGGAGTATGCATGGATGAGGTTGGGTCGGGTTGATGAATCTTTTCAACCCAACTCACCATGGTGAGTTAAAAAAAAAAAAAAAATCCAACCTGACCCACGTGTATTGAGTTGGACCCATGGATTAGACGGCTTTTATTATTATTATTAGCATTAGAAAAACACCACCACAAATGAAAGAAAATTTATAACCAAATAATCTTAAGCATAATACCAAACTAACACAAATTATATTAGGAGAACTTAGGGTTTGAATTTTATTTAGGGCTTAAAATAGGAGTAGGAGTGGTGACAAAGAGAGTAACATGAGATAAGGAGTTTGAAATGAGGAAAACTTAGAGTTTGGGTTTTATTTACAAAGAGGGGGGAAAAAGCAAATAACAAAATTGTGTAATTTTTTTAATATATTTTTTTTAATTTTAAATATATACTAAATATAAGTGGGTCAAATTGGGTTAGATGGATTTGTGAATCTTATGATCCAAACCCAACTTGACCCACAAAAAAAAAAAAAAAAATCACAACGCAACCCACTCCTAAAAACTAACCCAACTCGGCGGGTTGGGTTGGATCGGCTCAGGTTTGGCGGGTTTTAGGATTAGTTGCACACCCCTACACATTGATTAAAAGAGTATGTTGTGTGTAGTGTAACCTATCACACTGGTACAACCTCCTTTAAAAGCTATCATTATGGTGTGCTAGCTAGAATATTCTCATTTTCTCTACCTTGCATGAATGTGTGTATGTTTTTTTCTCAAAAATAAAAAATAAATCAAGGACCACTTATAGCATTTCTTTGATTCTCTCTTTTTCATTATTAATTTTTATTAGAATTTATAGAATTTCTTCTACAATAGAAGAATAAACACTTCGAGCTTGTTTATAGGGATGGGCAATTGGAAAGTTGGAAGGCCTACACAAGCGAGATCTGCAAAGTAATGCTAGCACTCAACAGTTATAACAGAACACCGATTTGCTCAATTAGATGTATACAACATCAAGGATTAAATACTTTAGGGTCAGCTACAGATCCTCAACTAATTGGTTAGGATCGGCCATGTATAATTTTTCTCTCCATTCTTTCTACATTTTTTTTTTTTTTTTTTTTGAGGGAAGCATTCTTTATTCTACTTAAAGCTATACTCTTTATTACTTCTTTAATTGATGTCTTTTTTTATTAGTTTTACTTATGTTATTTTTTGTCTTCCTCTACCTTTTTTTTTCCCTCAACTTTGAGCATGACCAAACTACAAGTTCAAACAACTCTTTCTCATTTTCTCATCAATAGGATTATCCCCTATTTTTAAGAAGATTTTTTCCTTTCAAATCTTATCTTTCTTTGTATTTTTACTTATATAATCTATGAAAATATGCAGATAGAGTGAGCGTTTGGTTTCAGCATTCGGCGTCTGCGTCTTTCTTGTTTAGCGTTTTGCCTCTTTTTTTTTTTTTAGGCCGCTTATGTTGACTTTAGTGGCAAAATTTACTGTTGTGAACAGTGCATGCACTGTTCAAGTATTTAAAAACATTAAAAATGGACCCAACAATACTATTCACACATTTAAAAATTATTTTGCTACAGTATTTTTAATTTTCAGTTTCAGCAACAATAAGTTCAATCCAAACGGACCCAGAGTCTCTCCATATATATACATTCTAGCTTATAGGATTATATCAAGACATTGTGTTAAGATTGATGTTTATACTTTACGTACGGCCAATACTTGACATTCTGTGTCTTTAGATTTTCGGCTTATAGTCATGCGCAGCGTGAGAAAGGTTTGATGAAGGGTGTGCTTATTGTCGTCAATCTCAGCCGTGATTAATGTTAAATGCACGCAATGATTTGAACTTTGATGTCTATATAGAAGTTCATAATAAATTATTAAATGGCAACAAAATAGATTGGCCTTGTGGATGTCCATTCTACTTTGCTGGTAACAATAAAATATTGAAATCCACGTAGGGCGACAGCAGAAAAGCAATCAAATCATCAGATTACAATCAAATCATCCTAGATACCTAAGAGCAAATATGTCTCAATTGCAACAAAATAAAAAAATAAAAAATATGTGCTATTTTATGATTTTTTTTTAATTATTAAAATTTTTAGTCTAGTGTAAGGCCAAATCATCAAAACAGTTCATTTTTCATTTTCTCCAAAGTCAAATCAAATGTTTAGAAACAGAAACACAAATACGCTTCAATCCAAATTAACCTCTTTGATTTGAGCATACTTCCAATAACCTTGACAACCATTTCTTTTTAAGTTGTCAATCATTATCCACTCCAAAATGCTAGTATAATATCTTGGTATGGCATGAATCCGGGATAACAAATGCCGTAGTTCCTCGATTGCCTGAAACAAAGATAAAATGAAACAAGAGAATGTTGGGGCAAAAAAAAAAAAAAAAAAACTCTAGATTTGAGATTTTTTAACATAGTTGTGCTCAAAGATTTCGTAAATGAGGCTTATTTTTAATGTGAAATACAAACCTTGCATTCATAAAAGCACATACAGATGGGAGAGGAGCAATGCAACCTAGACAAATGTGCATTACATACAAGAATTCTAAAGAGCTACACACTATGGTAGCCTCCCCTTACCCAATCCCTCTCTATTTCTAAGAGTTGAAGTTCACACACAGTTGTTTGTATTATACTATACAACAAATGAGCCTAATTACAAGAAACAATCTAAAAATCTGATCATACCAATTACAAGCACTGCCTTGCAAAAATATTGGCATTATTTATATTTGCTTAATCAAGCAAAATTCTCATGACTTCCGAGATAACAATGGCTCCAATTGAGGGTCACTGTCCTTCGAAGTTAAAGGATTTTGGCTGCCTGACTCCAAATCAGAAACCGACACATCCTCCCCTCTCTGTCTCAATAACCTCTGAAACAAGGTCGGCTTATCATCAAGTAAAGGACCTGGTGTCTTAGACGTTTCTTTTAAGCTCTGAACCTGCTGAAGGCATACTTGAACAGCATCATGCACTCTCACGAAGTACCACTCTTTACCAATCAGCTCTACAACACCAGATCTAGATAAGGTGAGCAGAACTTCACGGTTTGGATTGGAAATGGCAATCTGCAAAGATCCAAGATGCAGCCAATGACATTATGGTATCAAGAGATTCTAAAGAAAACATTTATAAACTTCAACAAGAGAGGCACTGAACCTGGATGTCCCGTAATTTGTACTCCTGATACAAGTCCTTCAAAGCCTGAACAGCACTGGAGTCTATATATGTCACAGCTGCAATAACAATAAGAAAATTTTGGAATGTAAATATAGGAACCTAATTTTGATAAATTATGTGAGCAAATTTGGCAGGCATTGTGGAGACTAAGGAAGTTAAAAGAGTTTATACTGTCCATAACTCACTTTGAACTGGCAATCAATGAGGGAGGACAATCCAATGTATTCGTAATAGAAAATTATTTACGTTAACAATTCATAATAATTAATATCTAGTCACATCATTAAAACTTTCCAAGCATTAAGCATCTGAGACTATGCTGGTACTGTAACCTTCATATGAACCGTATTACTAGCATGCAGTTTTTTTTTTTTTTTTAATTTTTTTATTTGAGAGGGCATTACTAGGATGCACTTGAGTACCGTATTGAGGAACTAATTAACTTCATGACGTAAAAAGATCTTGTGAATTTTGCAGAATAGGAAACCACCCAACAAAAGTCCTAGAATCAGAATATGTATGGATGATACCAGCTGAAGCCATGGAAAGTAATATAATGAATAGGGGAAAGGAGTATTGCATATAAAAGCTTTAGAGAATCACATGTAAAACAAAACTTCAGATGGAAGCAATTAAATCAAAAAAATTGTATAGTTTATATAAACCATATTCAACTCTTTCCTTCAACAGCGAATATTTCTTGCTTCAATAAAGAGTTTCTTCTTCTTTTTTGGCTTCAATAAAGAGTTGAAAAATATAAACACTTATTTTTTTAGCATAATATGAAATATACTTACAAAAAAAAGGGATAATACAGAATACATCTAACATCTTTACAGTGGATATGACTAACATCTAATAGAACGTAAAGCGGATGAGTAAAGTCTTACGTGCCAACTCTATAATGACAAAATAAATTCTTTCAACTTCTGGCCCACGACTAGTAGATCTATCAACATCAACTTCATATTCCCGTAGCCTGACAGAGAACATATGGATGGCTTAAATACTAATTTTTTAACTTAGAGAAACTGGCAACCACTACTCAACTGTGATATAAAGCAAATATGAATTAACACAAGTACAATGGGAAAGCCAGTGTTATCGAATTTGATCAATATAAGAAAGCATGATTTTGTACCTGTCTTTTATGTAACTAATATTTGCAAAATATATAGGAGCATCAATCCGAACAATCACAATTCCATTGTATGTATATGCTTCAGGATACTGTTTACTGTTTCTATAAACAGTGGTGCCAGGAAGACGGCCCAAGACAGCTGCAATGCACCCCAAAATAAAACTACTTAGAAGATTTCAGGAGTATACCTGAGTTCAGAAGTATTCAAAATTGAAGCTAAATACAATTGCAAACAGAAACTATGCCAGCATTGAGCTCCAGCTTTATTTATATACCAAAAACACAAACTAGGGAAAACAAACTTTCCAGAACCTGAGGCCCCTAAGGAATTATGTCTTTTGGACAGAGAAGGAAGTGGTTAAGAAATCTGACTTAACAATGTTTATTAAAAATGTGACGATGTAAATTTAGGAAGCTGCTAACAAGAAATAAGAAATAAGATTGCTGCAGTTGATACCAAAGAGTAGAAGGCTTGATCAACAAAAATATAAAAAATTAAATTTATAGAAATAAAAAGACGACAACAATAATGAATATTGACTATACCACAGATTAAAAACACAAAGCAAGCATATGCATAATATGCTCTAATAAAAGGAGCACCATGGCTCGAGTAAAATACGCATAGACCCCGTGATAAAATAAAGCCACTTACCAATATGTGGATTTGCCGATTCATGGATAACAAAAGCAAGCGAAGCACCAACCTACAGTTTCAAAAACATTTTAAAATCGTAAAGACTAAAGACGTATTTCTTCCAGGTTCATAGAGACAATCATGCAATACAAACCCGCTTTTATATAAGGTATATCTACCAGCCTTCTCTAGGTTACACTAATTCAAATATCGCCAGATTGTTATGTGAAATATTCATTTGGCACAAAAGTGGACATACTCAATTTATCTATTCATTATAAATGTTCACAGTTAGTCCTGAACCAAAAAAAAATTGGTGTAAATAGAGCTCAAAAAGGCATTCAGAATATATGCATGGAACTCAGTTTATTATCAGATGCAATATTCTAAAATTCTCTTTTGATTCCATTTTGGGAGTTCAAAGAACAAATCCCAAAAAAGTGTTGCAAAAAGCTTTTCATATATATTGCATTGATTATTATTTGAGTCCCACTACAAACTAACATAGCAAACTGCTTCAAGTACTCACCCCAACAAGGACACCGATCTCAATACCAAGGAACAATGTTGTAATGCAAGTAATGGTCCAAAGAAGAAAATCTTTCTTATCTACTCGCCATAAAAAAATAGCCTCATTATAATCCACCTGGAATAATACATCCAAAAAAAAAAGTAAATAGTTGTGATCTGAACATGGTAACTGGTGGTAACCAGTTCTAGTCTTGAAGAATGTCAACACATACTGCAAAACACTACATTCAATTTCTAACAAGAAAAAGGAAACTGATGATGTAAACACCCTCATCAATAAACATCCTTAGCATGGAATTATAGAATACTCACCAGACCCATTACAGCAGAGATCACAATGGCAGCGAGAACACACTGAGATCACAGAGAACACAGATCCCACAGTTAACATTCCAAATAATGCACTCCTTAAAAGTTTGGAAGTAAGAGTAGATTTATAAAATAAATAGATAAATACATAAAAACCCAGAAACCAGCAGTGAAGGTATGATCTCACGTTTTATAAAACACTTCACTAGGCCACAAATTCTATAACAATACAATAACAACAATAAGCCTTAGTCCCAAAATTTGGGGTCGGCTATGGATCCTTGACAAAATGGATTTGGTAGGCCATATGAATTCTTTTTCTCCATTCTTTCCTATTTAAAGTCATGCTCTTTGTTACTCCCCTAGTTGACATGTCTTTTTTAATTACTTCTACTAATGTTATTTTTGGCCTTCCTCTACCTTTTTTCGTTCCCTCAACGTGGATTGACTCACTCTTTCTTACCGGTTCATTACTCGCACTCCTTTGAACATTACCAAATCATCTCAAGTGACTCTCCCTCATCTTTTTGGATTCTATAACAATCCACTGATAACTTAATAAGCAAACTATTCTGTTCCATTATAGGAGAAGATATGGTGGAATATGCTATCAAGTATTGCCTGGAATTTACAATTTACAATCCCAACTGAGAAAAGAAATGTATTATAGTAGAAACAAACCTGGGGTATATATTCAAACAATGGAGTTAAAAATAAAAGGGCACAGCCCATTATGATTGCTGAAACAATTCCAGCTAAGCCAGTTTTTGCTCCACTTTCATGATTCACAGCAGACCTGGAAAAGGAACCTGCATTCAAAATACATGAACATACTTTTATAAACAGGACATTATATCAAAACTTTTGTTATAAAAGAATTACAAAAAAAATGAAATGGATCATTTCTGTCAACACTCAGTTAATTTTTAATCTTGGACTCATGTTTGCAGCTCTTAGAACCTCACAGAAGTATCACCTGTGGTGGGGTATGCTGAAAAGAATGAACCAATAACGTTGGCTACTCCAAGACCAAACAACTGTTTCAAACAAATAGAAGATTTATTAGAAATTTCTTTGCTCAAAATAATGATTACATAATGTCCTATTACTAAAAATACTAATTACTATCATAAAAGACCTTTCACAACCCATTTCTTCCCTCCACAGCCGCCCCCCCCCCCCCCCCCCCCCTCTTTCTCCCCTGGGCATGCGCCCACACGCACATAATACAGCATTCATTTTTAAAATAAATAATAATGTTTAGTATGCAAACTTCCATAACCAATGCAAATACAAAGTTCATATCTTTCTCATCTTTCATTACGTTGAGTAATGCATTCCTATGAATTAAAAATGGTCAATATGTAGCACATTGATATCCAAAGCACCATATGATAAACAAGTTCATGATACCAATTTCAGTGCATCCACAACTATTCTTATATGAAACTTCCCATTTTAATTTATTGGGGCAAAAGCGGGGAAAAAAAACAAATCAAACAAACAAACAAAATGGGAGATCTGTAGTAAAAGATGCAGAGAATAAAAAAATAGTACTTTTTATGATAAAGAGAAGTTAATTGTCATAACAAAGAGACCAGGTATTCAGTCCATTAATCCCACTGGTGAAAATTTTATCTATTGCTGAAATTTCAGTCCCCAATTCGATGTTGTCACCCCTTTTTAGCTCATCACCCAAGTAGTAGAAAAATAGAACACAATGTTGACATCATTCTTGTAATATGAGCATCTACTTACATATCTGTAGTTAAAACTTCATTCCTATAAACCAATAAAATTATTCAACCACATGAAACATAGCAAGGACATGCTTCAAAAACAAAAATTTACCATGAAGATTATATAAAAGCCTGCTTTCAAAAGTTAAGATTTGAGCCCCAATTGTTTTCAAATGATGCATGCAACAAATGTTTGAAAACCACATGGAAAAATTAGATTTTATACTGCTATAAATAGCAGAACACAAGCATGTTTCTGTTTTTTTCTTTTTTTCTTTGTGAGGAATAAGTGTTTGTATATGCTTCACAGTAATGACTTCATGCTTAAGCCAACAAATTATATTGAAAAGAATGTCATGCAATATTTAACATTATCCAAGTTGGGCGCACACACAAACACATACACACATGTACACCCACAGAATGTGCAGACCTTCATGCTTAAGCCGGCATATATTTAGGGGAAAAAAAAAGTCATGCACCAAAGACACACACATGCACACCCACACACGTGCAGACCTTTATGCTTAAGCCAGCAAATATTTTGAAAAAAAAGTCATGCACCAAAGACACAGGCACACAACATTTCCATTTTCATTTTTTTTTTTTTTAGAAGCATTACCTCTTGATTTGAATCCAACTCATACCCATTCTTTGCTGCTAATGCTTTTGCAATCCCCACAGATTCCTAGATTTCAACAAAAAAATATATATATATATATATATATTTGTAAATACAGTAGTAATAAAACTAAAATATTACCGGAGTAATAACTAACATAACTTGTCTTACCAGTATAGCTACACCAGTGATGAGAACTGCAGTAGGAATCAACGACAATGCATACCCAAAACTCTTAGGTATAGAAAATTTTGGAAGGCCCTGTGGTATATCTCCTACCTAAAACAGCACCAAGAATCTTTTATCAGTCATGTTAAAAATATATGCCTAAGTTATATAGGATACATCTTTCATGAAAGAACACAAAGACAACTAAATGGAACATACAAAACATATATGAATAATTGACAAGCAATTTTAACTTAAGATTTCTGTTTTCCACAAGTTTACGTTATTGGTTTGGATTCCAATCCCTCCACTTCTTCTCTCCAAAAACATCCATTTTCCATCTGAAACCTCTGTGAACAGATCACATATCAACATAGGTGCTTCTCATACTCAATGCATTCTTTGCCAAAGTTATATTTTAGTTAATTTTTCTCCATAACTTGTAGAGGATACAATAGAAGCTTTGAATGATCAGAGGAAAAAATTATTACTTGTTTTAATACTAAAGTGAAAGCAAATGCATGTTTATAAGCAGAAGTTTGGGGTTCTATTACCTCCCTATCTCCTGCACACTTGTACATGCATACTATTATCTCGGGAAGTATCATAATGACATATCTTTATATAGCTCATATTAAAGTTCTAGTGCCGGTGTAATAAAATTCGTTTAATTATAACTTTTGACATCTAGTTTATCTAATCAACACATTGTGATGAAACTAGAGACCCAAAATGGTTCTTCTTTTCCAAGTCTTTTCAATTCCCTGTATAATGATATTGTTAGAATAATGGTTAAATGATTAACTTAACTCTTTCCTACCAGCTTAAACTTTGGGGATAAATGATAATTTATCATAGTATCAGAGCAGGTAGTCCTAAGTTTGAACTATCTCCACTCTACCTCCCATATAAAAAGTTAAAAATCTCATGTCTTGAGCCACACTTATAAGGGCTAGTTAAAGGGAGTGTTAGAATAATAGTTAAATAATTAATTCACCGTTTACTAACAGTTTAAGCTTTTGGGATCAAGTGATATTTTGATAAATTCACAAAAACAGTGTAGTAGATGCAACAATGTAAGTTTCTAAGTTTCTAAATAAAAAATACAACCATTCATCATATTCTTCATAAAACACATTTGCTATTAGATGTGGTTTAATCGCCATACAAAGTTATTTAACATCACTAAAAACAAGGAGGTACTCAGTACACAAAGCTCCCACTTTTACAGGTCTAGTGGACTAAAATTATATTTTCAAGAATCAATTTATTAAACCCATCAAATAGTCGTAATTTCCAATTTTTCAATTCCAAAAGCTAATCAATGAAAAGATAATTTCTACAATTGACTCTTCAATATTTCATTGGTAATTGCTAATTACACATCACTCAATAGGTTTTGAACCATGACCTCACTGTAATCTCTTTTTTATGGAAGGAGAAAGTAACATTTGAGCTAGAGCTCCTTAAAAATCGGTCTTTGATATTAATCTGTGCTTGGTTCCCCGGAAAAATTTATTTTCATTTTTTGATAACCAATAATTACAAGTGAAATGTTGTAGCATGTTAGACATTATCCCTAAAATTAAGCTCTAGAAAATACAATTTCATCATGTTGGAAAAGAAGTGAAAGATATGTTTCTGTAGGAAAAAAGGAATCTGAACGTCTAATTATCTAGTCAATTAAGATTTGACCCAAATTATGTAGATGAAAATTTCATAGATGTTTAGCAGATTATTTTTTGATGGTGGATTCGTGAATGCTAATTTCTGGTTGACATTACGTGAGCAAACATAAAATGTGGTCTTTAGTTCATTATTCTAGATCCATGACTATATTACTAGATTCAATACCTAATGATTAAAAGTGAGTCTAATATATGCCATTCTCACCAAAGATATGGAAGCTGGATGAAATATTTTCACAAAAGTTGTACCCAAAACGACTGCTGTGAGGGGACCTGCAGCTCTGAGGAATCGCAAGTACTTCCTTGATTTTCCCTAGACATGAAATACCAAAATCATAAGTAAATTCCTGTTGAAGACTAATCTTCCTTCAAAACAAAGACAATAATAAACTCCTACCAGGTGCTTCATGATCACAAGTATCGCAAGAATGATGGATCCCATTACAAAAGGGGGCCATGAAAACTACAAAAGGAAAAACCTGTTGTAGTTAAAAAAGGAATTGATAAGTGGATATAACAGGCAACATAGATGACTGTCAAATGAATACCTTAGCATGGGAAATATTCAGTTATGCATATTGAATGGCTACCATGGTTAGTTAGATAATATTGAGTGAGGTTGCCAAGGTACTGGTGGAAACTAACCATAAAGTAAATTACACCCATTTTCCTTTTTTTCAACTCAGTTTAGCTTCCTATTTTTGTAATTTCAGATTTCAAACCAACTTCTACAACTTTTAAAGTCAAAAACTAGGTTTGAACTGATTTGCCTTACATCCAAGGTTTTCCTAAAAGCCTCCACATCTCATTTTAGGCAAAATATATATATATATATATATATATATATATATATATATATATATATGAGATGGGTTAGAGTTGCACCTTTTCTACACCATTTGATTTAAGTAGACCTAATGGTCAAAAAAAGGAACTCATTAATGCTAATTACCACCTCATTTATTATCCCTTATTTACGAATTTCCATACCTAGCTCTACTCCCAAAACATTCTCACATTCTCTCTCTAGCATCATCTGCTCTCTCCTCCTACGTACCCTCTCATGGCCCAAATCTCCTCCACCGCTCCCAACACAAATTCCACCTCCATGGCCATAGGGTGCGTTACCGATAGCAAAAAAGCCGCAACCGCCAGACACTGATATTGCCTTCTATGAGGTTTGTGGGTTTTCCTTTCTTGATACTGAAAAGGCTAATAGACATTGTTAAATTTTTTATGGGACTTAAAAGCTTTCAATTTTAATTATTGCTACCACGCATAAACTTCTAAAAAAGATCTAAAGCTCTTTTCTGGTTGTGCATTCTTGTTTTGTTGTTCCATGTAGCAATTTAATTTGTAAAAGGTTTGAGGTTCTAGCCTTCCACATTTTGTAGCTCACTAAGGACTTTCTGCCTTTGTTGTTTCCACCTTAGACATTGTTAAATTGTCAGTTGTCACAACCAAAAAAGAGCTTTAGATCTTTTTAAGAAGTGTATGTGTGGTAACAATAATAAAAATTGAAAGCTTTTGAGTCCCATAAAAAATTTAACAATGTCTTTTATTGATGTCGGGCGGCAGCAGCTTTTTTCACTATCAGTGACCCACCCTATGGCCATGGAGGTGGAATTTGCGTCGGGAGCAGTGAAGGAGAAAGATTCAAATTTGGGCCATGAAAGGGTGCATAAGAGGAGAAAGCAGATGAGGCTAGAGAGACAATGTAAGCACATTTTGAGAGTAGAGACAGGTATGAAAATTTGTAAATAGGGAGATAATAAATGAGGTGGTAATCAGCAATAATGAGTTTTTTTTTTTTTTTTTTACCACCAGATCTTACACCAGGTGTAACTTGAACCCATCTATATATATATAATCTCCAATTTTTGACAGGCTTCTATTGGTTAACAAACCACTGACTGTGATGGTCTTCTTCAATTATACATCGTCTCTAATCTAGTACATTCTTCTACAAAAGAGCAAATATGTACAGACAAGGTACTGAAATTTTTAAATATATATAGATGCTTGGACTTTACCTATAGATCCCCATATATTTCCTTCAGAAAAAATTATGACAAAACCTACATAAAAATTGACTTTACTTGACTGGTTTAGAAATTCAGGAGAAAATACCATTACAAATTATAGTACGTGGAATATATGTGTAATTTAGAGTTTTTTGATTCCACATAAAAAATTACAAAAGAGTCAATGCAAAAGGCATACTTGCAGAAGGATTTAAATTGTTTGTGCTAAATAAATCTTACAAATAGAAATAAACGATTTCACTCAATAGAACATGCAGAACTTTAAACTTTCTATTTGAAGTCTGGTATCAACTTGTTATTAGTTAGTATAATCCAACTCATAAAGTATTTAATCAAAGAAAAGGGCAAAATCAACATTTCTACTGAAGATGCAGAGATATGAATAAACTAATATGCAAAGGGTATACCACCACATCCAAAGCATACCCCATCTGCTCCAGCTATGATACTCTCAATCAATGGCACAATCTTGCTACTCCGTACTATATCATAGCCCAGAAAGTATTTTGCTTGAGATAGGGCAATTACAACAGCTGAAGCAGTTGTAAAGCCAGAAATTACAGAGTGGCTGATGAAACGAATAAGCCACCCCAGCCTGAAAGTTCAAAGAATAGATGCATTAGTTATAAATGGCATCAAAATATCAGAGTATATATTTATTAAAATAAATCAGAAAATTGGAGAATAAATATTATTATAACAACTATTTGTTCTAAAGAAAAACTAAATGTGTTTATCAAAAATAAATAAATAAATGTCAAAAAACGAAGGTTAGGAACCATGCAAATCCTCAACCCCTGCCTCACTGTTAAAAAAAAAAAAGTCAAGCTATATGCTTAGTGGTCGGTTTATGTAATAATACAAACAAATTTAGAAAATGCCATCTATCTAACAAAAATTCTCTAAACTCCAAATGTTCCTCCTCATGAGATAAAAAAGGTCATTATACAGCTTAAGAATTATGTTTAGTAATATCATGACCCGCACAAGCAAAGAATCAAAATTGGTGTATAAGATATATTGTTCTATATGAACAAAATAGTCAACAAATTCAGCACAAATTTAATGCTGTAACTTATTCCATGAAGAGAATGATAAGCAGAACCTTAAGAGCCCCATTATGCATTCCAGTATCCCAACCATAAGCGCCAATAATATTGCCAGTTCTGTGTATAACTCATCAGATGAATCAACAATTCCACCTAAGACATTGGAGACCAGGAGAGAAACCAGGGCCACAGGACCAACTGCAAGCTGACGAGATGACCCAAAGATGGCGTACACAAATAAAGGCACAAAACCAGAGTCTGCCTTACAAAATCAAGTCACAATCCCAAAATTAAATAAGCAGATATGATATAGAAATAAGGACATAATTCAGATATTTATGTAAAGTACTAAGGTATTTTTTTTATAGATGTAAAGTAATGAGGTATAATAAAAAATAAAGATAATAAAATAACAATTTTCAGTATGAAAATTTACTCATGATTAATGTGTGCCAAATATGCAAAACTGTCAGTGCATCATCAAGTAGAAGTACAGTAGAGCCAAATCAAATATCAAAGTTCAAAACTTTACTATTTTACCAGAAAGTATTTTCCATTCTAATAAACTCAACTCAAACTGAACAAGGCCAGATACATGGATCTTATTTTTACCATTCACCCTTTCAATTTTAATGTCTCTCACCTCTTACATCTTAAAAAAATTGATAATTCAACTGTTACAACAAGTGGGGGAGAGGGAATTCGAACCTTGGTTCTCCTCATAAAGAGAACAAACAATGCCACTGAGCTATAAAGCTCTTGGCCTCATATTTAAAAATTATAATCTTTCTACTCATGCTTTTAACTCTTTCACCTCCCCAACTTGAAACCATCTGAATATAATTGCCAAAATGGATAAAGACAATGTTTCTTGCAAATGAGTAACAGCTAAAATAGCATTTCTCCCTCTTATAAGAATAGGTGGAGGGTAAGGTCCCGGATTCAAAACCCATTGCTTACATGTGTAACTTACGAAAAGAAAATTCAAGACAATATTTCTCAATACTCTCAATACAAAAGCAACTCATAAATTTAGTTACATGAGATTTGGTTATGCACTTACAAAGTCCGTATATTGGTTCAAGCCCAGCTAATTTTGCATAAGACATTGCCTGTCATTCACAAGAAACAGTCAAAAAATTGAAGTTGCAACCAATACATGTAATTAAAATATGTGAGTAAATTAGTTTAAAAAAAAAAAAAAGATGCTTCACGGGTTTGCCTAACCAATCAACAATAATCCAACTGCTTAACACATCACAACCAAATCTCAAGTCAAAGCAGTGCCAACTTTTCTAAACCATAATTAGTTTAAAAATTACAGTCATCATTTCGTTCAAAAAAACAAAGAAATTACAGTCATCATCATAATGTTTGACACGGGTCTGTAATAGTAGTGAATAAACAGTAATCAAAACTTAATTTTAAAAAAGCAAAAATAAATTATGAAAAATCATCCAAACCTATGAAAATTAGCCTAAACCATATCAGATATCATATCAAACCCAAAAAATAAAAATAAATAAATAAATAATTCTGATTTTCCCACACATGAACTTTTCACTTATTTCAACGTTAATTATGACAAGTGGACTATGACTTTGGACAAAATCGCCGACTGGAATCGTAGAAATCTGTCCAATCATCAACAGTTAAAGTGCTCAAAAACGATGAAAATCATATAGTACTCCGTTTGGATTCCGAGAAATCACAGGAAAATAAGAAATAAAGAAAAAAAAACAGCAATATAATTTCCATTAAATTCATTATTCTCAATAAATAAAAAAGGATTATAAAGAACAATCCAGCTTTAGTTAAGCTGAGACTGAACAAAATAAATTCAATACGAAATTCTCTCCTCTCTTTTTTATTTCCTCAATTTTCTCACCCCCCAAACAGAAACAAAAATCACACAAATCTTAGTGCTTAACTCTACCAACCAAATCAACAAAAACATGTTCAAAACGATGAAAATCATAAAACACTCCGTTTGGTTCCCGAGAAATCACAAGAAAAAAAAAAAAAAAAAAAGCAGTAATTTCATTATTCTCAACGTAAAGAAAAAATAAATAAATAAATGATCATAAAGCAAGAGTCCAGCTTAGTTGAATGAATAGAATACGAAATTCTGTCTTCCGTCCTTTTCGTCCATTTTCTCACCATCCAAACAGAAACTAAAATCACTGAAATCTTAGTTGCCGTAATTGATTTGACTTAGAGAGAAAGAGGGAGGGATCACCTGCGGGACGAGCATGACGCCGACGGTGGTACCGGCCATGAGATCGACCTGAAAGTACTCTCTCCATTTGTAAGTCCGAATCCAACGGTAACAAGGGAGGAAGAGCTCGATCCAATTGTGCCAACTCATTCGCCGAACCTTCGTCTTCCACTTCGAGAAAAGCGCGCTAGGAAAAGAGCCCGAGCCCGAGCCCGAGCCCGAACCCGAACTCGAACTCGAACTCGAACTCGCCGTGTTCGGGTGCAGCAAGGGAATGATCTTGACGGGTCGGGTCAACGTCGTCGCCATCGAACTGTTGGAATTCGAGTCGCCGGAATCCGCGAGGTTCGGTGCGCTGGGCGATGCGTACGTTATCTCCATGCGCACCACCGGCGCATAATAGTAAGTTAGTAGCTGTATATGATAGAGTGTGTGTGACCGTATGAGTTTGTGTATCTATTAAAGCGAAAAATGTCTCTCTGGTTGGCTCGCTTCGCTGCGTCTTTTTGAGAGTCTGGGATTTTTGGGTGGGCGAGAATCGTCGCGGTCTTTTTGCTTTTATGATGTACACGACAAAGTTTATTACAACGACCAGACTTTTGGTTACTTTAGTTTTAGTTTTACCTGCAAATCAATTGGCATTTGCATTTAGTTTAGACATGTTTGTTTCTCTTTGCAATGGCAAATATATATATATATATATATATATATATTCACTCAATTTAATCTAGACCTCAGAAAAATATTTTATTGAAAATAAAATAATTAATTATTTTAACGGCTATTTTTTTTATTTCCAATAAAAATAGAGTCAATTTTTTTCTAAAATAGTATATTAACCATACTTTGTTTTTAATACTATATTTACAATATTTTTATAACAAATTTTAAGTGACAAGTGGTTACTAGCTATTATTGATGGGGAAAAAAGTAATTCGAGTAGTGAGTTCAAATTAGAACCAACAATAATCAACCACCTATAATTTGTTATAAATATGTTATAAACATATTGTGAAAATCTTAAATTTTTTATTACAGTTATATGTATTTGTTATAAAAGTAAAGACCGTAAAGTCTTAGGGGACATTTAGTTCGCTGTGATGTGCTTTTGATGTGATGCACATTACAATGATGTGACATTAATGTTTTTTGTTTATTTTATTTTTTATAACATTACTGTAATTTAAAATTACAAAATATATCTCATTATCTTAATCTTGTCACATTTCTAAATAATGTAATATTATATTCTTGTATTTAGCAAACTACTCGTGATAACATTACTTATACATATCATGTAATTCCCTTTAGGGATGGCAATTTTGCCTCGCCCCGCTTAACCCGTCCCTCCACGCTTTGCCCCGTGCAGGTTTTCCCCACCCCGCAAAGGTGGTGGAGTAAGGATGGGGCAAGATTTTAGCCCTGCACCACAAGGCAGGGTGAGTATGAGTTTAGACTTTTTAGACCTACTCCGCCCCGCGTTGCTAAGGGTTATAATTGTAAATTTTTCATACCTTAAAACCCTACTATTTAAATAAACACATCAATATTGGCTTATTTTATTCTATCCAATGTGGTTTTCTGCTTTTATTTTGTTATGTGTTATATTATGAGTTTTTTTTTTTTTTTTTTTTTTGTGATTCTCTTGTTAAACACTTGGATATATTATGAAATTTTTTCTAAAAATTGATTTGATTTGATGGGATAAATTTAGTTGAATTTCAAGTATATTTTTATTAATGAAATATGTTTCATTAAAAAAATATATTGTATTAGTTGTAGGGCAAATTAACAAAAAAAATAGAGTTTTTCGAGGTGAGACGGGGTTTCATAGGGTCCTAAGAGACGGAGATGGAGTGAGAAAGTTTTTCCCTTCATATGAGGCAGGGCAGGGTGGGCGGGGCGGGGCGAAAATAGGGCAAGATAAAACTATGCAGGAGCAAGGATGAAGATCCCATCCTTTGACCTCGCCTGCCCCATTGCCATTCCTAATTCCCTTATTTCAAAGTTTCTCTAGATTTGTCAATTTATCTTTTGTCTTGTGGGAAGTTTCCGAGGCAATAATTGTCTAATAATATGGACTTCTTTTTTTTGATGAACTAATAGTATCGACTTCTATCATCTATGTGGTGATGATGCAAGAAATTTCCTAGTATGTGCTTCTATATGGGGACAGTGAATGTGACAAGAAACTCCGCCTCCACCCCTTAAACCTTAGTAGTACCAAAACGTGACAACTGACAACAAAGCTACATGTGATTTTTTTTTTTAAAATTTCTTTTAGAATCAAGCTACTACCACAAATGATCAATATGATTTTCGTTTATGGTAGCAGTAATCTAACAAAAATATTACCTAAAGTAGAAAAGGGGTGGGTATTTGTTAATAGGAAAAAGTTATCGATATTCTAAGGCTTAAAGGCATTGGTTTAGAATATAATTTTTTTTAAAAATTTATGAAAAAGAAAAAAAAAATAATTGTCTTGAAAGCTTTTTTTATTTTTCATTGGTCTCTGAGCACGTACACATGCACGTGTTGAATGCTCGAAGACGCTTCTATTTTTTCCAACCTCATACACGATAACTAATAAGTAATTTGTTTTTTTTTTTTTAACACTAAAAAAATAAGTGGGTAAGAAATGTGAGTTAATGGGATTTTAAAATAGAACACAATTTTACGCACTTATTGTAGTAAGTGAATAGGATATATCTTTTTTTATATAGAAATTGGTGAGATATATCTAATTAAGAGATAATGTATATTAATTTTTTTTTAAACCTGTTATCACGAAAAGAAAAATTATCTCATAAAAAAATTGATAGGTAGTAAAAAGTGGATGGAAAGGCAATGAAATGTGGGTGTTTTTTTTTTCTTTAAATGAAATAGATAACTATTAATAAAAACTTGTGGCCAATTCAAAAAAAAAAAAAAGGAGAAAATTATAAACGTGAGATGATCGAAAGGAATTCAAATTCTAATTCCAATCTAAAGAATGGAATCTGGTTATAAATAGTATAGAAAGAATGGTATAGATTCTATAAAAGATAGATAAAATAGAATAAATAGATATATCATAGAAGTGATGTCAAAATTTTTTTAAAATAGTTTATTAATAATTATCTTAAAGGTATTTGTTTATGTTATTCTTCTAAATAAGCAGAGATAAACTTGAAGAAAGGTTTGGTTCAAAATGCATTGTTAAAAGTACATTAATGTATGTGGATGTAATTTGTGCCAGATTCAAAGGAGAGAATTTTTTTTTTTTTTTGGATAACAAGGAGAGAAGATTTTTTTTTTTTTTTTTTGAGAAAAGGAGAGAAGATTATTGATAAAATTAAAATGCTACTATATATATACGTGCACGTAATTATCTTTTGTTTGACTAAATTGTTCAAATCCACCTATTGTTGACAGCAAGACACGTGCAAAACAACAACGAAAATCAATTATGAATGTTTCATAGGGCAGAGGATCACGTCACTCCTGAACAGTGCTTACCGAATAAATGGAAGCCACGTGCCTTTTAATTTGTTGAATAAAAATTATAGTAATAAATTGCTAGTGAGCTGTGAAGGCCAATAATTTCTCCTGCCGACGAAAATGACAGCAATGGCCATTTTGTTAAGTGGGAAGGTATAAATTAGTATTAAGTCTCCGTTTGGATTGGGCTGAACACGTTTTGCGTCCATGTTTCAGCCATTTTTTTTTTTTTTTCACACGCGTTTTCAGCTTTCCCACCACTTTTTTACTGTAGCATTACTGTTGCGGCTAACCTCAACTTTTGACTTTTCTCAGCACTTTTTACTGTTCACGGACCCACAATTTTTACTTTTCAGCAACTTTTTCATTAAAAATGGGTTCCACGGTACTATTCACACATTTAAATATTATTTTGCTACAGTGTTTTCAGTTTTCAGTTTTCAGCGGTATCATACAATGTACTACAATTTAATTGAGAATTATATTTATCTCTCAAAACAAAATTTTGAGAATTATTAATTAATTTTAAAAATTAAACAATATAATTAAAAATTAATAAAATAAGAAGAACTGTAGGTAAATTAAAAAATATATATATTAAAAAGATTATTAAAATTGAATAATAAAATGGATTGAAAAAATATTTATATTTCTTTTCTTTTTTTTTTATTAAGTTCGAACAAATATGAGGAGCAATGATTTGCCTTTTGCAATCCTCATCTATAATACCTTTATCTCTACAATTACTACGACAGCAAAGTCAAGTAGTTGTCTTTAATAGTGTGCACCAATATTTAATATAAACCAAATTTCATGTCACAACCAAGATAGCACTTTTTTTTTTTTTTTGAGAAAGACCCAAGATAGCTCATTGAATGCTAAAATCTCGTTACATTTCTTTCCTAAATATAGAATACACTAGTTTGAGCATTAAAGACGCTATAGTTGGCACCACACCGACTTCGTTTTTCAATTTAATCTTTTGTAGGTGGTCCATTATGGCATTATCCAAGTGAAGCATACTATCAATTGCCACATCAATACTAATGTTAAATTTATTAGACTATGGGTTACAAACGTTTTGGCATGTTAGGACCACATGAGTCCAATAAGACAAACTTATAATATTTGGTATTTACCTAGATTTTATAATATATTTTGAACTCATCATGAATCATGGTGATTTTTTTTTTTTTTTTTTAAATGAAACCCTCTATCGCTTGGGTTACTCTTACTTCATTTTATATTTATTTCACCAGACACATGTCATTTTTATTTCTTATTTAATAATGGGAATCTAATCTCTAAAACGTCACTATTAATTTTGTGGCACCCAATCCGAGCAATGTATTTATTTAGGACGAACCACTACAGGACCAAAATTCTCGACCCAAAAACAGAAAGAAATGGCCCAAACACAGACAAGCATTTTCCAATCTCCAATTGTTCCAAACAAACTCCCCCCAACTAAGGCCTCCAAAAAGCAAAGCTTGGTCCACAGATTTATGAACGCTAAATTGACATAAAAGAACTTTCTTGTGCTAGTTAAGGTTAGGCCCATATTTCAATCTGCATGCTATCATAACAATAACAAATGGTTGGCTTGGGTAATGGGTTACCTTTAAAATTGCAAAAGGCCAATAGCCCTAAGCAGATGCTCAGGGCAAGGTAGCTCCCCAGCAAACAAATGTTCCACCAAAGTATTAGGCAATTTCACTGAATGTACACTTGTAATCAATTTTCTACATGATTCTTACAGCTTCAGATTGTCCTCAAAAGGTTCAGATTGAAGTAGAAGCAAGAACCCGTAGCTGAGTGTAAAAAGGAGCAAGAAACAAAAGTTTTAACAGATTTAATATTAGATTTACTTCTTATTCCTAGTGGTGTGACTGAGCATGCTCAGGTTTGTGCGAGTACTCATAATCGAGATGTACAAAGGCACGCTCGATATCAGGCAGGTGCTCAAGCTTCTCCTGCAAGGATTCTCCAATGTCATGAGCCTCTTGCAAGGGCATTTCTGCTGGCAAGACTATGTCAACCTCCACAAAGTAGTGAGAGCCAAAGGTGTAAGCCCGGACTGTATCGATATGTTTTATGGCCTTGTCGTGGTTCCAACAGAGGTATGTCAGTTTCTGTAGATACTCTGGAGCAGCTGATCTTCCCACGAGGGAGTTCACATTTTCCAACACTGTCATGGACCATGTACGGATGGTATACACAGCCAGCTGCAGTAAGCCCAAAGTAATATGTAAGTGCAAGGGAATAAAAGAAATATCCTATGAGAGTCCATAACTCTTTTAAGTTTAAAGAAAGACGAATGAAATGCCAGATCCACATCACAACAAACTATATCAGCATTTGATTATCTTCATGGTGTCAATTAACAATTTGACGTATAATCAAAAGATTATCAGCATATCAATAAACATGATTGTTTAAAAGGAATAGATAGTTTGATCAGAGAAAAAGAAAACTGTTATAGGCACAAAAAGATGTGGAATTGCCAAGGTAGATATACTTGGAAGATCTTAATTTCCAAAGACTACAGGTATGGCAGCCTTTTATCTATTCTCTTAAGTCCTATGATTTATTTAAGTTGAATATGATTCAAACTCCAAAATAGAACCAACATATGGCAAGCTCTAATAGCGGTCCCATGAAAAAAGAAATTAGATAAACATTTCCTTCAGCTATTAACTCCATGAATAGAATATAAGAAAGAAAAGAATTTTGACAAAGAGAAACTTACAATGATAGCTCCAACAGGGTCCATCCAATCATCAATATAATTAGCAAGGAGAGCAGCAATGAGTCCAATAATGTTGGTGATAACATCAAAAAAGTGGTCCAGGGCATAAGCTTTGACGATCTCATTAGTGAAAGAACGGCAATAAAGAACCAGACCGAGTTTTACCAAAGTCACAGAGAGCATAATACCAATAACCCATTCCTCTTGCTCTTTGGTCAATGCGAAATCACTCTCCTTAAAGCACATAAATATTGAGAAGCAACATTAAAGTCAGTTTATGCTCACACATGTATCCAGTAATTCCTAAAAACCATGGTAAAACAAATTGATAGAAAATGGAAGTTTAACACATTAAGAATTTAACTAGCAGCCCCTTACATCAGATAACAGTGTGCGTATTGACTCCAAGATTATCTGCAGTCCAAGGGTTGCCATGACAGAGGCAAATACAAGGATCCCCTGCAAGTTGTTGCCAAGATGTATCAAATTCTATGTATGTAGTAATATTATTCAAGTCTTTTAATATTATTGGTTATAATGGATTATAGAATTGGAGAGAATGGATTAATAATATCAAACTAAGATAAAGTGCTGGGCTGAGTCCAGTCCACATTCTTCTACAAAATTGGTTATGGAATTGGAAAATAAGTTTAGGACAAGGTCGAAAAGCCCTTGCTAGTAGAAATAGGCCCACATACTAGGATTAACCTACGCTTGTAAGAAGGCAAGTACAAACTAATTGGTTCCTGGTCGTGCAGAATTAGAAAGTAAAGAACATTGATGAAAAACCAAAGGCGGCAGCATGTATCAAGCAGGCAACATTAGACATGCATCCAAAACCATAGTAATCATTTATTGCATGGATTCAAGTTGCATTACCACCAAACTTATCATCTGTAAACTTTTTCTTTATTTTTTGAGAAGTTTGTCATCTGTAAATTAGACCATAAAAATTTGACTTCACAAAGAATAATTGGAGGATGGCTCACCAATGGCTGCATACGTCTCTTCCCAATAGGATATTGATATGGATTTGGTGTTTTCATGGAGAATGCTGTAAACCACAGGATGAAGCCAGACAGAAGATCAAGAAGTGAGTCCAATGTGGATGCAATGATGGCTAAGGAACCACTTCGGACAGATGCATAGACTTTAGCCGCAAAGAGAAACATGTTTGCAATATTTGATATCCTAATAGCAAACGTTTCACTTCTAGCCAACTTGTCCCTCTCTTCCTAATACCATAAAAATAGCACCATTTCAGTTTTGAGTATGCAGACAATAATAAAAAGAGAAAATTATAAGCATTTGGCAATGAAAATGATCTTATGAACCTTTGACATCTTAGGAAGAGAACCACGATCTGTTAACTCATCCATTTTATTAAAGCCCTCGAGCATTTCTGCCTGCTGCTGATAGTACTCAGCCACATTATCTTCAGGACCTGAACCCATCAAGCAAAACAAATGAATTGGGGTCCACGTAATATCTCTCAAAAGTTGATTGATAGTTATCTTAGTTGATGAGTCATTCCGATCAACATCACTTTCGCAGTTTCCCCAAGTCATAGTGTCCAACTCTTACACTAATATTATAAAAGTAACCACTAACCAGTGACACATATAGGCTATGCAAATTTGTGATTTCAAACTTTTTACTTTAAAATTAGTGATTTACCAGAAAATTAGTGAGTTCTCAATGTACAAGGATTTAAGAGAAACTATCCTTCAAATTCTATCATGTTTAACTGTTAATCCTCTAAAACCTACAACAACAAAAAATCCTTAAACCACCATAAACACAAACATGAGTGATGCAACAAGAACAACAACAAATCATCAAACATGTCTAAACACACATAAACACAAGCATGAGTGATGCAACAAGAACTTACATCCTAAACCATCTTGACAGAAAGTGAGACCACCAAGCAACCAACTGAATAGCTAAAGAAGACCCAAATTTAAAAAAAAAAATTCCCAAATCTTCTTCAATCAAAGAAGAGCCTCTTACCTAAAATCTTCTTCAATCAAAGAAGAGCCACTTTCAATTATACCTGTTTTTGTGGTCATTTTCCAAAGCAAACCCCACAAATTTTCAATTAATACTAACCCATCATCTTAACACCAACACTGTATATATAAAAAGCCAATAGTTGGGTACAGAACAACCAGTCAACCACTAATCCAATCCCACATACATCTAAGAAATCAATAAAAATTCCCACTAAACTAAAAAATAAAAACAAATTAAAAGCAAAAAGCAAAGCAAAATAAAATAACAATTAAGAAACAAATAATACCAAAACAAGTAAAATTCCCAAAGACTAAAAATTCAGTACAGAATATTAGTCATTTCAGACCAAAAGAGAGTTAGGAAAAAAAAAACATAAATAAATGTACAGAGCTACAATAAAGAACATCATCAAAGGAATTCAGTTCACCAACCAAAATAAATTTGATAAGTACGAGGAACAGAAAAATAAGATTGTTTTGTGGAATTACCTAAAACCCCAAGACAGCAGTCATGGAGTCCACGAGGAGGCTTTTTGTCCTGGTGGTCAGTGGATGCCTGAAACCCATCGAAGTTCAACCGCCACGACCGGTCAACACTAATGTTGGACTCCGACAACAGCGAGCGCTCCTCGTCGTTGTCGAACGCCACCGGCTCAGTCATTTTCAGGTCACTCGAGCTGTGAAGAGGAGGGTAGAGGTCGTAAATTCAATGAGAATACGAGGAGTTTTCTGAGAAAGTGTGTAATGTAAGACAGTGTAATAAGAGAGACTATTGTGGTGGGTGGCTGCTATATTTTCGATACCAACCATAGAACAGGATAGGGGTGCGAAAAATCAGAAAATGGACTTGATTTTGTTTTTGGAAAACGTAGAGAACGGAGAGGGGGTTGACATACACGCGCTTGTTTAAATTGGAAAGTTAGGTGGCATTAATTTCATTTATGTTCGAGCACTTTTAAAGCAGCCATTAATAGACTATTTTATGAAAGTTTTGATACTGTTCTTATGGAGAAAATAAAAATTGTCAATAAAATTAATTATTTTATCATTTTTTCTTAAAAGTGTTTCTAAAATAGTTTCTAAACCAATACATTTAGACTATTTGTTAACATTTTCTTTCATTTATTTAAAAAAATTGGGTAATTCTTAAATACTCTCAGAGTACGGAGAATGATGTTTACTGTTCTCGCATTCATAGTGAGGTCCACTTACCATTTATTAAATTTATGGTAAGCTCCACCATAAATATAAGAGAATAGAGCACAATTTCACTGTATTCCGAAAGTACTTAAGAATTTTCTATAGAATTTTTTTTTTTTTTTGTAGTTTATTTAACATGATTTAACACAAAAAGATAAAAATTAGCTAATTTTTAAAATATTAAAAGTTGTGTGAATTTGGAAAATAATTATAATTTGACTTTTTGTTTATTTAATGTATAATTCGTGGATCCTATGCTACCTTTTTGTCTTAAATTTATTTCAAACAACTTAACTGTCAACTTTTTTTTTAAAATAAGCTAATTTTTAGTTTTTTACTTAACATTATGCAAATAAACTACTGAGGATAAGTGGGTTTCAGTTAGTTCAACTGGTAAAGTCTTTGATGGTTGTATAAGAGATCTAAGGTTCAATTCCTGCTTAAACCAAAAAAACTGAAATAAAATGTAGCGTGGGACCCACAAGCAATATACATGCAAAAACAATTTTGTCTCTTTTAAAATAAAAATCTATTTTTTCAATTTTATATAACAATTTTTTGAAACACCCACGTTTGATTTATCTAATATCTATTTTGACAAAATTTAATTACAAAATTGGTTATAGTCTAAAACTAAAACTTACTTTAAAAAAATTAACATTACTATATATTTTGAAAATTTAATAGTTGTGGGGCCCCAAATATTTAAACAACCCCGGCCCACTCCATAGCCGGCCCAAGGTCCGCGCCGAGGAGAATATAGAGGCCGAGGGTAAAAGGAAAAAGCCCAAGCCCTCAAGGGGCCTCACCGAGGATGCCCACCTCCTCGGCGAACCGACGTTGATGAAGGGAAAATATCTCCCACCCATTAAATATACTCCACCAACATTCTGGCCGCTTTAATGGTGAAGTGACCAGCAAACCCAAGTGCTTTGGTCACTCCAACTAATAGAAGGCCTGCAAAGGCAGCTGAGAACTAATATAAAACCTGCAAAAGTAGATGATGGGACAAACTCTTATACACAGAGTTCGGATAACTGACAAGTGGACGGCTAAGATTAACTAAAACGATACTATTTAATCAAGAGGATTCCCAACATAAAGAAGGGGAGATGAATCAGTCCTAAGAAGAAAAGGACAGGATTTAGATCAACTCTAAGAAAAAGAGATCCTCGGATTGAGCCGAGGACGAATACGCTTCACAAACACTTAACCAAAATCATCAGGATCCTCACAAACACTTATTCGAAGTCATTATAAAGATCCTTATAAACACCTAACCAGAGTCATGGCCCTTACCCTCATAGAAAACGCTCAGTAAAATTACTTTGTTATTACGCCTGTTGATTTCACATCATCCGTTGTTTGTATTGCTAATACCTAGTCCTTACACCCACATCTCTACAAATTTTATTATCATGGGTCCATTACAAATTGAGTCCCCACAATTGGCGTCGTCTGTAGAGAGAACTTGTGCGTTAGCAAGTGCGATGGTTGGTTAAAAAAAAAAAAAAACAACAACACCAGAACAATACAGTTTACAGCAATAACATTCATTCAGAAGTCTACAATCACAAAAAACAAGAATATGCGAAAAGTAAATAGAGACAAAACAAATCTACTTCTTTATTAATATATGAAGAAAAAGTTACATCTCTTACAAGTGATGCCCGTGGGGCTTGTTCTAAAGCTAACTACAAAGACAGACGCCTAGCAAAGCTGGCAGAGGAACAAAAGATAGAAAAGAAAGCTGGATGAGAAGTAAGAGAAGAGGAAATGAAGAGGGGAAGGCTGGTTGAGGAGCAAAAATAGAAGAGATAAAAGGGAAAATAAAGAAAGAAGGCAACATGGAAGGCGGACGAGGCTGCGGCACAGGACGGCTCCACTTCTGGGTTCCGCCTGGTTTCCCTCCCACCCCCATCGCTGCCGGCTTGGAGTGTCAACGGCCCATACCCAAGGGAAGGAGGTTACGTTCTTTCTAGATCCTCCTCCAAATGGCAAGGAGGGTTCCACATCTAGTTAGGTTGAAAAGAAGGAGAATCTTCGGACTTCTCCTACCCCAACCCTAACGTGACGTCCAGGGTCGGGGTGCCATCCTCGGCTTCTGATAGGGGCTCAGCATCCTCGGGAACGCCCTTTCCAGAGGCCAATTCATTAGAAGGTGCTCAAACTGCTATTTCTTGCAGAACCTCTGGGCAATATTATTGGGAGAAGTTTAAGACGGATGTTTGTCAAGTGTGAAGGAAAAGGTTGCCCCAAGAACGCCTTTTATAGAGGGCGAAAAGTTGGTGAGAGCCAATCCACATTAATTACTAGTGAGAGATTTTCGGAGGCAATAATTCCGCCCAAATTCCAAGGGGCTTATCCGCCATTAGATCCTCGTAAATCCATGACTGACATTAATGAGGAGGCGCCTCATTAACGAGGAGACACCGAAGCGTCAAAACGCGTTACTCAATCGACCCGAGAGACGCCGCGTAATCAGAAGAGTCACGTCAAACGAAGAGGCAGAACAGAGCAGGGTCTTATCCTACCTCAACTCCAGCTTGCGTGTGTTATTATGTTGCGTGAAAAGTGTATTTGTTTAATGTTTATTATAGATTATAGCGATGTAGAATTAAATGGCAACGGATAAATAGATAAGATAAAAAATAAATGAGAAAACTAGGTACTGGACAGAACCAAGGCATTGCATGGTCCTTAGACCCAAGCCTCTGGGAAAACCAGATACTTCAGATGAAAATGAGAAAACTAGGTGCTGGACAGAACCAAGGCATTGCATGGTCCTCGGACCCAAGCCTCTAGGGAAACCAGATACTTCAGATGAAAATGAGAAAACTAGGTGCTGGACAGAACCAAGACATTGCATGGTCCTCGGACCCAAGCCTCTGAGGAAACCAGATACTTCAGATGAAAATGAGAAAACTAGGTGCTGGACAGAACCAAGGCATTGCATGGTCCTCGGACCCAAGCCTCTGGGGAAATCAGATACTTCAGATGAAAATGAGAAAACTAGGTGCTGGACAGAACCAAGGCATTGCATGGTCCTCGGACCCAAGCCTCGGGGAAACTAGATACTTCAGATGAAAATGAAAAAACTAGGTGCTGGACAGAACCAAGGCATTGCATGGTCCTCGGATCCAAGCCTCTGGGAAAACCAGACACTTCAGATGAAAATGAGAAAACTAGGTACTGGACAGAACCAAGGCATTGCATGATCCTCGGACCCAAGCCTCTGGGAAACCAGATACTCCAGATGAGAAAACTAAATATTAAACAAAGCATGGACATGGCATGGTCCACGGACACCAGCTTCTGGGGAAACCAGATACTTCAGATTAGAAACCAAGTGTTAGATAAAACTTAAGCACTATATGGTCCAAGGACTCAAGCCAACAGGGAGACCACTTTCTCATGAAATACTAAGTGCTAAGAAAAGCTAAAGTCTTGTATGGTCTTCGGACCCAAACCTATGTAGAAACTGGTCACTATAGGGCAATATAAACGCTGAACGGAACCAGGGTCCTTATACTGACCACGAACCCAAATCTACGGCAAAGCCAACCCCTTTGACGCTAAATAATGAGCCTTGTCAGGGACGAAAACCACGAGAAACTGAGCGCTAAAGCACAAGCAATTTAAACCTACCCCTCCTAGAGGAACCAATAAGAAGCTCAGGCAGAAAAAGTATAAACTAGAAAGATAAAAGCATTGTAAAAACAAGGAAAAATTCCTTGGACAGGCCCTCAGCGCCAGAAACAAATTGCAAGAGCAGTTGAAGTAACGGTAGCACTGACAGCGAGATAAGGCTCAACAGGGCATGAAAATGTGCCGAGAAAGTCAAAATCCTCCTCCCCGCCCTAGAGGTCGTGCAGTAGAATTTTGAGGGGCTATTGTGGGGCTCAAAATATTTAAACAACCCTGGCCCACTCCATAGCCGGCCCAAGGTCCGCGCTGAGGAGAATATAAAGGCCGAAGGTAAAAGGGAAATGCCTAAGCCCTCAAGGGGCCTCGCCGAGGATGCCCACCTCCTCGGCGAACCGACGTTGATGAAGGGAAAATATCTCTCACCCATTAAATGTACTCCACCAACATTCTGGCAGCTTTAATGGTGAAGTGACCAGCAAACTCAGGTGCCTTGGTCACTCCAACTAATAGAAGGCCTGCAAAGGCAGCTGAGAACTAACATAAAGCCTGCAAAAGCAGATGATGGGACAAACCCTTATACACAGAGTTCGAATAACTGACAAGTGGACGGCTAAGATTAACTAAAACGATACTATATAATCAAGAGGATTCCCAACATAAAGAAGGGGAGATGAATCAGTCCTAAGAAGAAAATGACAGGATTTAGATCAACTCTAAGAAAAAGAGATCCTCGGACTGAGCCGAGAACGAATACGCTTCACAAACATTTAACCAAAATCATCAGGATCCTCACAAACACTTATCCGAAGTCATTATAAAGATCCTTATAAACACCTAACCAGAGTCATGGTCCTTACCCTCATAGAAAACGCTCAGTAAAATTACTTTGTTATTACGCCTGTTGATTTCACATCATCCATTGTTTGTATTGCTAATGCCTAGCCCTTACACCCACATCTATACAAATTTTATTGTTATGGGTCCATTACAAATTGAGTCCCTACAATAGTTAAATTGCATATTCTTCACGCTCTTGATACACATGTCAAATTTTGTACTAATAAGGTATTATTTATTATATGATCTATTAGTTTATATTTTATGCATAGTTTTAAACTACAAAAACTTGTAATTTAAATAATTTATTGATGATATATCTATTGATCTTTAACTTTCTAGAAATTTTGCAAATATGAAGGATATAAGAAGAAAATGTAATCCAATTGTAAATTTCCCAAATTTCACATTCAATAAAAAAAAATATTAACTAAAGTTGTAATTTTATAGCTAAATTTTGCCATATCTATTTTATTAAAATATAAATTTTTAATCGTTTCTCACTTTTTACGCACAACAATTATCATATATTCTCTTTTTTACTCTTCAAAAAAAAAAAAAAATATATATATATATATATATAGCAAAATCCTATTTCATAATAGGGTCTGGTTAATGTATACCCTAAGAGCATACATTAACTATCTATTTTGAAACAATTTTAATGAGAAATTGTAAAAACTGTTGTGAGGCCAAGGAATTAGGCAACCCCGGCCCACTTCGCACCAAGCCCAAGGCCCATGTCGAGAAAGAAGAAACTTCCGAGGATAACGTAAAAAAGTCCGGATCACCCAGGGGGACCGCCGAGGACAACTATGTCCTCGGCCAACCTCGACTAGAGGAAGGAGAGTCTACACCCCATCAAAGACAGCCTCTCAGAGCACCTAGGAGAAAGAATAAGTATAATGTGCCGATCACGGGAGGACGGTGGAGGAACAAATCCAAAACAAACTGTCACTTCCACATTAAATGCCCACCACTGGCGTTCTGACCGAATTAATGAGGAAATGATCCATGAACGCTGTAGCCTTGGTAGTTACAACTCATAGAAGGATGAAAAAATGGCTGATGGGCTAAGCACTCGAGTAGTGACCTGTCTGGTCGACAAATGTAGGGTTAGGATCAACTAAAAAGAGATATATAATGTAAGAAACCCTTCTAAAGGAGGGCCCCCTTTTTCTGGAAGGGGAGGAGGAAGGAAGGCTAACTAGTCCTCTCTGGAAAAGAGCTCACAAAATGGAGCCAAGAATAAACCTTTTTCATCAAACTCGATTCATCTTAATTTGGTCACCATGAACGCCACACTAACTACTATCTATTCACTAAAACTGGGCCCTTTAACCCGCTCTCTACAAATTCATTGTATCGGGCTAGCTAGACTTGAGTCCACTCATCCCACAGTAGAAGTGCCCAAACCCAGTCCATACAACTGTTAAAATAGTTAATTATTTTTTTATTTTTTCATAAAAATTTTCTAAAATAATTTATTAATTTGTAGCCTTTTTTTTAGAAGAATTATTAATGTATAGCTTAAAAACAAACGATAGTAAAACCCTTTCATAATATAGCCCCCGTTTGGATTGCAATGATCCTTGCGTTTCGCGTCTCGCGTTTTGCTTCTTTTTTTTTTTCAGCCGCTAATGTTGACTTGGGAGGCAAAAAACATTGTGCATGAACAGTGCGTGCACTGTTCATGCACTGTTCGTGTAATAAAAAATATTAAAAATGGGTCCCACGATACTATTCACATATTAAAAAATTATTTTGCTACAGTGTTTTCAGTTTTCAGTTTCAGCAACAATAAGCTCAATCCAAACGGACCCATAATGTGTGTGATTTTTGGATTTTATTGACTTTATTTTGGGGCATATGTTATTTTAAGTAAGCTAGTGCGAATGCTCTCACTAGCTAGTGTGGCGCGTGGGGGATGGTTGTTGTTGTTTTTGAGATTTGGGAGAACTCAGAATTCAGACTTGTGAGTCTTGGTGGCGGCGATACTGATGGGACAGTGTGAGACGTAAGACTGAATCTGTTTCGGGGTTTTTTAATTGGGACACGTGTGCGGTGGGGATTGCGTGAAAATAAATGACGTGGATGGAGGAGAGACAAAGTAAGGAGGTCCACGGTGTACTGAGTTAAGAAACGAAAGAATCGAGGGAATAATCTGAGCCACAGGATTGTTAGACATTAAAATAAAAGCTCGTGTGGGACCGGTTTTTGGATTGGGATACGTGAGAGAAAATTAGAGGGGGTTTGATTTGTGATTTTAAACGATTATTTTTAGTTTTTAACAATATTACACATATTTTTACATATTTTTTCATCTTCATGTATTTTTACAAATATTTTCAAACAATAATTTTTAGTTTTTAAACACATATACCAAACGAACCCTTAACGTGAGAACCATCATGCATCGCATGTGAGCACGAATTACGATCATTACCAATTTTTCTGACCAACAACATAGCCAGATTTTGCATGTGATTTTTATTTTTATTTTAATAAGGGTCCGGTGATATTAACCATCCATTTTGAAAAAAATTTCATGAGAAATTAAAAAAATTGTCAAAAATAGTAAATTACTTTTTCGTTTTTCTATGAAAAGTTTTCTAAAATAGATTACAAATATATGCCCTAAAGGTCTGTTTAGTTGGGAGGATAGAAAAGTGAGAAAATAAAAAAGATTTTAGTTTTCCTCATTTGTGTTTGTTGAGAGGGTAGAAAAGTTGATAAATGGAATTTTTTTTTATTTTGTTGAAAATAAAGTTGGTATAAATTGATCATCATATTTCTATTAAATAAAATAAAAGGTAACACATTATACTTAAAAAAAATGATGTATAGATAGACACTAATTAAAGTATTCAAAAAAAGTATAACAAAATGTTTTCAAAAAAAAAAAAAAAAAGAGAACCAAACAAAACCAACCGAAATTAATGAGAAAATAAACATATGAGTGCGCGCAAAAAAAAAAAGAAAAAAAAAAGCTACACATCTAGAAAAAGTCAAAGAAAATAAAAAGAAGAAAAGAAGAGAAGCCACGTTCAGATAAAAGAAAAGACGAAAAAAAAAAATAAAAATAAAAACTATCACGTCAGTAACAAAGAAAATAAAATCAACACGTCAGTAACAAAAAAGAAAAAAAAGTCAACACGTGTAGACTTGAAGGTGAATTTTAAAGGTATTTTTGGGAGTTCATTTCACGAGTTTCTTCTTCCATGGGCGGCTCTACTCTTTGTTCAGGGGGTTCAAATGAACCCCCTGACTTCAAAATATATATATATATATATATATATATATATATATAATATTTTTTTTTAGTTTAATACATTAATTTTTTTTATTATTACAAGTATTTTTTACTCTAAAGTAAGAGTAAGTGTTTGTGAATTGTAAATGTCATTTTTATTATATGTGTATGAGTGTGTCTAATATTAATTGTGTACATTACTTTTTTTTTTTTTTTTTTATAATATCATTTGTGTAAATAATGATGTGTACGTGGATGTTTGTGTGTGCAATATAAATATAATATAAATTTATATAAATTAATAGAGAGGATTTGTTATATGAGTGTGTATAGTTATCATGTTATAATAACTTTTTGTCATAAGTTAGAAAAATTCAAGAAAAAAATTGCAAAATTAGTGATTATTCAAGCATTTAATTGATTAAGTAAACACATAGTGAATTATTTTATGTATGAATGAGTGTGGTTGTGTGTGTCAATAATTAATATAGAGCCAATGAGTTGAGTTTAGTCATTTAGTTTAAAATATTTTTATAAAAACAATGACAAATATGTAATATTAATTGCATAAAAATAAAAATTTAGACAAACTTAACAAAATAAAATGGTCATAACTACCCATATTGGCAATAAAATTTAAATTTAAATTTCTTAATGACCCCTCTCAACAAAATTCCTGGAGCCGCCACTGTCTTCTTCTCAGTTTTCTCTTTATTTTGGAGAGAAAATTTTTTGGTAGGCCAGAAGAGAAAATACTTGGGCTCTACCATTTATTTTCCTTCCTCCTCACCCAACCAAATACACTTTAAAAAAGTTTTTCATTCTCCCTATTTCACCTTCAAATAAACATACCCTAAGGGTACACGTTAGTAAATCCCTTTTAATAAACCAAATTTGCATGTGATATCAATAAATCATGCGTGTCTATTGTATATATTTCTTAGAAATAACTTACATATTTTAGGTTTTTTTTTATTAAAAAAAAAAAAAGTCTAGGATATACAACACCCCAAATGTTAGCTAAAATCTGTACGGAATAAATTAAGGAGAATGAGAATGCAAAATAAAAGAAACAGAAGAAGAAATTTTCCTTGGCCAGAAGATATGCATAATGATTCTCTTTTGTGGTGGGTGAGATGCATCAAGAAGAGAGATATGCGATATGATAATATTAGCAACATCATATGCATTAATCTCTAAATGTTTATGACTTTTGCAAGAGCAAGGTCATCCTTAAGACCCCGTAGTTAATTCTGCCACCACAGAATGTGTGAACCCAATATTTATGGTGAAGCTCCTAATCCGTGATCCATGGGAGTCTCTAATGTGACCATTGGCACTAGCTCTACTTGTATTCCCATGAGCAAATCCATCCAAATTTAGCTTGTAAAATTCGGACGGAGGGGATTTCCACCCAACGAAAGAGATATTCTTTAAGAGTAATCATTTTTATAATAACTATTTCTCATGTTAAAGACATTAATATTGCTAAGATTTTTATTTTTATTTTTTTGATAGGGTTGCTAAGATTTTGGTTTCGTGTGAACAACTTTTAACTAATGTTATATCTTCATTCGTGACTCCAATTTTGAGGTGTTACCACGTAAATATTTTAGCATATAGCGAGTATACCCTCATGGGCCTCATCGCCCTTTTACTAATTACATAGAGATATGGGACTTGAGATTGAAACTCAAGCTGCGTTGTGTGACGTCCAATTTGCTCATTGATAAGCATCAACCTATTTGCCAAGTTTCATAATTACGTGAGATATCTGCAACAATTTTATTAAATTGGCTAAACTATAGGATTGGGTTCAAGAAGTTACACTTAATGTAACTTTAAGTAATATTACATCACTCAATATTTATTAATTAAATGTAAATTTTGACAAATGCACTGTTACATTACAATATGATGATGTACAGAAAATCAGTAGGTTGAATGCTCCAAGCTTCAATTTAATGGAGTGAATACTATACCGTACCAGTCGGAATATATCCTACCGGTCAGCCAAATGGTATAGAGACACCATCGATTTGTACCACCCAAAATATTGGTTAGTACCGGACTATACCAGTCTTACCGATGAATATCAGTCATTTCGGCAGGTAAATCTAATTCGGGCTGGTGAAAAAAAAAAAAAAAAAAAAAACAGTCATTGCTATCACACCACTCACCACAACGTCGCTAGTCATTTCTGAACGATACCATGTGTGGGTTTGGATACCACGTTTCCAAACCCACATCCACGTTTTACACTGTAGCGTGTTTTCAACTCTTTTTTTTTTCCAGTCCCAAGCCGCAGTTGTGGACCAAGTTTTATGTGAACAGTGCATCCGTGCACTGTTCACGGGCTTACAAATATCACTTTTCAGCAACTTTTTCATTAAAAATGGGTCCCACGGTACTATTCACACATTTAAAAATTATTTTGCTACAGTATTTTTAGTTTTCAATTTCAACAAAATAAATTCTATCCAAACAGACCTCACTTCATGGAGCAACTTTTCCCCAACTGCCGTTGCTTCTTTTTCTTGGTTCTTCTTGTCTCTGTATTCTTTTATTTATTTTTTTTAATTTTTTTATTTTTTTATGCATCCTTGTTTTGTCCGCTATACTGAATAGTGAATACTGGTGTGAATAGTTGACCAAAAAAAATAATTACTGGTGTGAATAAATGAAAATGAAACACTCAAAAGTGTTGAATATATTTCAAACTTGTCTTTAGTATCAATTCATTTCCACCAACCACGCCGCCTAATGCTCTTAACTTTTTGTTTGCCCCTGTGCTTTCTTTTTCTTTCCTTACCAAGGTATCAGGCACATGTACTAATGTATATATACATTATTATAATTATTTTTCTTGATTGATATTTTATTTAATCTAATATATTGGTTAATGTACTTAAGCTAATATGTAGGCTTATAAAATATGTGAATTTTAAATTTTATGTTAATAAATATAAAAATTAATAAATTCATTCTTATATAAATAATACATATATATATATATATATATAAATATATAAATAGCGGCAATCTCGAAACGATACACCGGTATTAATTGGTACTGAAATATTTCGTTCCACTGATCAAACCAAAACAGCCTCTGGTACGAAATTGACTCCCTTGCTTCAATTGGCTAGTGGTTACTTGGAAGGCTTGAAAAGAAAAAAAGCACAAGATCAAAGGTGACCGAGGTGAACCAGCCAAAAACCCTCCAATACTTAAGTTAATTTTCTCTCTAGAACTTAAAAATTCCAATTTTAGGAGTGGTGAAAACTTACCTTTGCTCATACTTCAAAATAGTAGAACGTGGTCCGAAATATAAGCTTTTGAACATATATTTACCCTGAGAATTTCTAAGTGTTGGGAGGTCGTCTAGGTGCTTCCATGCTGGACGACCTTTTTACACTTGGATGACCTTCTCGTATTGGGACAACCTCTCTGGACTTGGACGACACTATGGACGAATTGGAGAGAGCCCAATTTTTGATTCACCATCACAATATTTTTGTATATTCTCCATACTTGCAAAATTTCAAGGTGATCAGAAATTAATAGTCATTTCATCAATCAATTGTTTAAATTCAAGTTTTTGTAATTTAAAATAATGTATAAAATATAAGTTTATAAATTGAATGGTAAATAACACCTAATTGACATGAAAATTGGTATGAGTGTTAAGAATATATAAAACATGTAATTTAATGGTGAGATTTTCAAAATATGAATTCTATAATAAGTTATTGGGTAATTTAACATTTCTTAGAGTTATACCAAGTGTAATTTGAACTCTCTCTTTCTCTATATATATATATATATAAAGTTTCAAACAATTTATATTAATCTGCAGAACAATTAAAAGTTATAACAAACTTCTAATTATCAACTTCCCACGAATATATATACGAAAGGCATTTTAGTTGCATTTAATTAGTTTGCCTCTTATTATAGTTGGTCTAATTTTTTATGGATTGGGATTTAAAATGACTACTCTAATATATATATATATATATATATATATATATATACACACACATACAAAGGTCATTAATTAGCTTAAATCAGATTGTCTATTTGCCTTGTAATTCTTTGATTCTCTGATTTTCTTGTGACTTCATTAGTTTTTTGAGTGGTTTATGGAGCTTCATAGGTTAAGAATAAAGTGCATTTTCAAAAAAAAAAAAGAACGAAAGTTAAGAAAGTGCACATCCTTTTAGGCTTGGTTCTTACCTGTGGGAACATTAAAATTGTCTTGGAATAGTTTATTCACTTTTGAGCATTGTTAGTTTTTTTTTTTAGCATTGTTAGTGATTACAATTCATCTTTATTCAATTTTATACTATAAATTAGTGCTATTCTTATTCTAATATAACAAATTTGGTCATGAACCGGTGTATTGCATGTGCCACCAACATTATAATAAGTAAAAATGTAAGATTGTGAATAGAATATTTAATTATAAGTTCCAAGTCTAAAACATAGTATATGTCTAAACATGTTGTACTTTGTATGTACAAACATATATCTTTTGATATGTACATAAATATATTCATTTGCAAACAAATAGATACACCTTCTCCCATAAAAAAAAATGCACATTATATATTTATTGTTTATAATAGACAGTCAAGTAGTAATGCAAATATAGATTAACAAATTAAAGAAAATCATGCAATTTTTTCTCCAATTTAGTAAAAGTATGATTAATGATGACAAAATAGTAATTAATTTGATGTCTTAGATATACATGAGTAATTAATCATTGGAATTATTAGTAGATAGACGAATGAATGATTCCTTGGAAGGAGAATTTCAATCTTTCAGTCCTAATATTAGAGCGTGCTCTCGTTTCAAAAAGTAGTATACCTAAAAATGTATTATATATAGAATGCATTTTAGTTGCATTAATTAGTCTACCTCTTATCATGGATTATGGTTTGGTCTAATATTTTATGGATCATTAGGGTTTAGAATGCCCACTCTGACATAGATCATTTTTTATTCTATAGCATCCACTATTCACAACTCTTTTATGGACACAACACTCACTTCTCTTTTTTGTTGTAATCATTATAAGTGGTCTGAACTAAATTGAAATCCTCCAAAATTTTTGGCTTTTCTGAGGAAATGTGGCTGTCTATAGACACGACACTCACTTAAATTTTAGCCATTACATATCGTTCAAGTTTCAAATTAGTGTTGGATTAGCAACTTTTGCACCACTATTCGAGTTAGTTAATTAGTGTAAATCGAATTGCTTGTCATGTTTGAGTTATTTAATTAGCGTAAATCAAATTGTTTGTCATGTTACACATATGTAATGACTTTCCTATCATAATAAGATGTACATTAATAAGCAATAATTTATTTGATTACCATATTACACAAATGCAACTTCCCAAAATCTCGAAAATTTCTTATAAATATGAATGGTGTTTGCCACTTTGTAAAATTGAGAGGATCTCTTATCAACAATATGGATGGCGTCTGCCATTTGATTTCTACAAAATTAGAAGATCTTTTATCAATATGAATAGCCTGTGTAATCATTTATTATTTATATACTACGTAAAGATGTAAAACTAAAAGAAAAAATAAGTGTAGAATTCTACGACTAAATAAATAATATGTAAACATATGTTAATCTTTTTTTTTTTTTGATAAGCTTCAATCTATTGCTGAAAAATGAACGAAGAACAAAGATGGGATTCTTCCTTACAAATAGCTAAAATCGCCGGGGGAAGAGAATCCTTAAAGAAAAGAAAAGACAAAAAAGAGCTTAAAGCAAATTTGGCAACTACATGTGCTGCAGAATTACAACACCTCCTAACCCAAACAAAAGAACAACTATCCAAAGACTTTGCTAACTCAGCCACGTTAGTGATGATGGTTCGGATGGAACACTCCAGATCAGTCTTAAGAGGAGACAGGTAGTCCATACAGGTCTTAGAATCCCCTTCGATTGAAACATAGCTCCACCCTTCTTTTAAAGCAACCTGGACAGCCTAAAGGATTGCTTCAGCTTTAGCTTGGAGCGGTGAACGAAGGGAGATGGTTTTGGCCCAAACACCACAGACGGAACCGGAGCACTCCCTTGCAACAACTGCTACGGCTGCCTTGGAGCTAGATAAGGCCGCATCAATGTTGAGTTTAATGCAACCAAGTAAGGGGGGGGGGGGGGGGGAGCCCGGCGTGTTGGATCATGAGGCACCGGTTGGGTAGGGGATATTGGGCACGTAGCCATATATTCTTGACATCTTCTTTGAATCAGCTGAATAGAAACATGCAGTTCCAGCGGAGATTTTGAGTGCAGTACAGAGTTTCTGAGATACCAAATTTCCTCTAATGTTGAGGCCATGGTTAGAGAGACCTTCCAAAGTTCCCAGGAATTGCATAGAGCATTAGGGGGGTTGAGTACCATGTTTACAATGTCTTTTGTGGACACTGCAGTGACTTCCTCTGCTTTAAAACCCCAACATGTTGAAAACCATAGGGATTTGGCAACAGGGCAGCGAAGGAAAAGGTGGCAAGGGTTCTCTTCAGACTCGTTACATAGCACGCAAGATGGTCCGCAATGTTCATGCGCTTGATTAGATTATCTCTGGTGGGAAGGGTATTGACACATAACCTCCAAAGGAACATTTTTAACCTTTCTGGGGCTTTTAGGCTCCAATGCTTCTTCCATTTTACTGTTGGGCTCACTGATGTGTTGAACTGAGGGTTTGAAGCAAGGTAAGCTGATTTCACTGAGAAAACCCCCTTTGAGTCTAACACCCAAACTAACTCATCTGCTTTGGACGTAAGAGGAATCGGGATAGCTAGGATAGCTTGAGCAGAAGGTTTGTCAAACATCTGGCATATCAGCTCGGCCTTCCAGTAATGCAGCCGTTGTGAATGAGCTGGGACACCTTCATAGGGATTTGGGGTACAGCTTCATCCTTTGGGCTCGGAATGAACCCATGGATCCAAGGGACCCAGGGGTCTTGCAAAACATCCACTGAAGACCCATCTCTAATAGCATAACAAGCACCTTTGATGATAATATATTTTACCTTTTCAATGGCCTTCCAGATTGGGGAGGCTGATTTTGGAGGATCAGACCTCAACCAGTCATGCTTAACTTTGTACCTTGCTCGCAGAATTTGCATGCATAGGCTATCACGTTTCAAAGCTATCATCCAAGCAAGCTTTGCAAGTAGGGCATTGTTCATATCCTTGGCTTTCTTAAACCCAAGACCGCCCACTCGCTTTGGAAAACAGAGTTTGTCCCAGGCTTTCCAAGCAAGAAACTTGCCCTCCTATTCCTTGGGCTTCCACCAGAACCTCCTAGTGATGGAGTCAAGTTTATCATAAACTTTGTTAGGAACATTGAATGTGGACATCGTGTATGTAGGTAAGGATTGAGAAACAGAGGTGAAGAGGGTGCTTCTTCCAGCCCAGGACAGGCATTTACTTCTCCGTCCCATGAGTTTAGCTTCAAGTTTCTCTTAAAGGCAGGCAAAATCTGAAAATGGGGATTTAGAGAGGAAGAGGGGGGCACCAAGGTAGACAGAGTCCTTTTTTAGTTCCTTGACCTGCAGGATGTCTTTGATGGCTCTGCTGTGTTGGTTGGGGGTGTGCTTTGAAAAAATAATGCCAGACTTCTTGTTGTTAATGCACTGCCTTGACTAGTTGCAGTACTTATCCAGGACATTGACTATGTTGCGTGCATCTTTGGGACTAGCCTTTGAGAAAAGTACAATGTCATCTGCATACATGGCATGAGTAATAGCTGGGCCATTGGAACTAGCTTTGATCCCGCAAATATTCTGGCTACTCAATTCTTGGTCCAGTAGCCTAGATAGGACCTCCTATCCTAGGATGAAGAGATATGGGGATAATGGGTCGCCTTGTTGTAGACCCCTACTAGGGATGAAGCTCTCAAACTTGCCACCATTCACCATAACCTCAAACGAAACCGAGGACACATAAGCCATGATCCAATTGGTGAACCTTTCATTGAAACCCAGATGTAGCAGTACAGCTCGAATGAAGCTCCAATTCACTCTGTCATAAGCCTTTTAGAGATCAAGCTTAATGGCCATTAGCCCTAACTTTGGCTTACGGGTCTTGAAACCATGCAGGAGCTCTTGAACAATTACTCGGTTCTCCGCTATCCATCTGTTGGGAATGAATGCTGATTGAGCAGGCGAAATAATTTTTTCCAGTAATGGTCTCAGCTTGGAGGTTAGGAGCTTTGAAATAATTTTGTAGACAACGTTACAAAGACTTATTGGCCTGAAATGATTAACAGAAGAAGGATTAGAAACTTTGGGGATAAGGACAATTAAGGATCTATTTACCTCTCTAGGCATTGAGCCTAGCCGAAAGAAATAGGTCACTGCTTCTATCACATCATTGCCAATAATTGTCCAGAGTTGCTTGTAAAACAGGGCTGAGAAGCCGTCAGGTCCAGGTGCTTTCAAATCTTGCATTTGGAAAAGGATGGCTTTAATGTCCTCAGGGGATGGAATGGCTAGCAGGTTCTCATTCTCATCTTCAGTGATGCAAGGAAGCAGTAGATGCTTTAAATGGGAAGGGAAGTTGACTTCTTCGTGTGTATATTGTAGTTTGAAATTTTCTAAGAAGAGCTGTCTGATGTGTTTTGGGTCTGAAATCCAAGATCCATCCTCTTTTTTGATCGCGTCAATATTGTTATGCCTTCTTCGAATAATGGTGGACAGGTGGAAAAATTTTGAGTTCTTATCACCTAGCTTCAGCCAAATTTCTCTTGATTTTTGACGCCATAGAGTTTCACTCCGAAAAAGCCATTCCGACAGTTCTGCTTGTAAAGAGCGTTCTAGAACATCATTCTCCTGTGACGGTTGTTGGATTTGAGCCTCTTTGATTTTACGAATTAGGGAGTTGATCCTGTCCTAATAGCGGCCAAAAACTTCCTTATTCCACTTTCGGAGAGCATCCCTGGTAGCTGCTTGTTTCTTATATAGCTTTCTGAACTCCGAACCTCCAGCCTTTGAATTCTAGGCCTTTTCAATCACTGGAACACAACTATTGTCTCTTAACCACGCTGCCTCAAATCTAAAAGGTCTATGCGCAAATTCCTCATTCGGGTTGGTGTCCAACAGAATAGGAGTGTGATCCGATTCGATGGCACCGAGGTGGGAGATAACAGCCTTTGGGAAAGCCAGCCTCCACGAAATATTAGCTATACCCCTGTCTAATCTTCTTTTAATAGCTGCATTACCCCACCGACCTTTTGCCAAAGTAAATTTGCTTCCTGAGTATCCCAAATCAATAGCTCCAAATTCAAACATGAGCTCCTTGAGAAAATTAGGGGATGATGAGCTGCCTTTTCTTCCTCCCTTTATCTCTTCTTCATTGACAGTGAAGTTGAAGTCCCCCATGCAAACCCAAGGTCCTTGGTAAGTCTCCAGCAGACCTGTCAAATTTACCCAAGCTCTCTTTTTCTTTGAGTAATATGGGGGGCCATAAAAACCCACAAAAAGCCACTCACTGATAGCATTTGTAATCTTAACAGCGATTACGTTTTTCTTAAATTCAACAAGAGATGCAGAGATTCCCTCTTTCCACATAATGCATAGCCCACCTGCCTTGCCCTTTGCTTCCACAACAATTTTGTAATCAAACTGAAGGCTATATGTACAAACATGTATTACTTAATATGTATAAAAATATATTGGTTGCAAACAAATAGATATACATATTGTGGATGTATTAATATATAGTAGTAATTTTAGGAGCATATGTTACTGAAAATAATTATATTATGTAAAAAAAAGAAGGTATTATTCATAATTGGTACTGGACTAGAATTGCAAAAAAGGCTAACATAAAAGTCTTTTTTTTTATGTTCATAATTAATTATGACAGATACTGAGAAATATGCACGGATAATTGTATAAGTTACTATTAAATATTAATGGGTGTATGAATGACAAATTTTGAATAGGAATTGTGATCCTTATAGTAGTAGACTTCTTGTTCTTTGTAGGAGCTAACTAAGAGTGAGAGATAAAAGATATTTCTTTTAAGGTAATTTTGTACCTTTCTTTAAAAAGTGTTATAAAAATTTTCCCTAAAATAGTCAATTAATGAGTGCCTTAAGACCCGTTTGTTTATACTCACAATTCATCTCAATTTTTGGGGCTATAGATAGCCATTACTCCATTCAAATCTTAATTTGCTCAATTGATATATCAGTTAATAACTAGGATATCTATGAAGCTATAAGAGATTTTATTTTTATTTTTTTTAGAGAGAATTACAATACACAGTTAACTCTGTGTGGTGGGCCTTTTTGTAATGTTGGGCTGGACTGCCTCCTGCTATACTGGGCCCAAGTGTTTTAGATAAGGGAGTTGTGACCGGTCTAATTATAACCCACCTTGGTCTAGCTTGGGCACAAACTACTCCCCGTTTGCCAAAACTTTGGTTACATGCCCATGACAGGCGGAGCTGTTATGAGAAGGTTATGACAGGCAAATGTAATAAAGATAGCAAAACAAATACACTCGTTATTTAGACAAAATAAATGAAGGGTAGCGATAGGAAACACCCCGTACATAAGATAGCAGAAATAAGTGGGGAAGAAATAGTAATGAGTTTATTGAATCAAAGAGGGAAATATTAGTCTGCCATGCCGAGTTATGTTATAGGACTGAAACCAAGAAGAGAACCATTTCCTTAATACGAATAATCTCCCTAGGAAAGAAATTAATCGCTTTGAGGGAACGGGCCTGAATGGCTTGTGCCTAAGAGAATCCTTTGCCTTTGACAGAGAGCAGGGCTTTAGAGGGAGAGAGGGGATCAATCTATTGGTGCATGCCTGCCATTCTATGCTCTATATTTTCTTTCGTTATTTCTAATTCCTTTTCTTTTTCCCACTTCTTTTCTCAGTGCTTGTTTTTATGTTGTGATTCTCTCATGGAGGTTACTATTACCGTGATCGTGATCCCATGCTGTGCACGGCAAGGGTCCTTTATATAATGCCTGCCGTGACTGGCTTTTACTATATTAGTCTTTAACTAACTTTTTCTGGTCTGGGTGTCCTTGCTAACCACCATTGGTTTGTCAATCGCCCAGCCACCACCACTTACCTGTGCTGGCTGTGCCACTCCCTATCACCAGACAAAGAAGACTATTTTGTTTGTTTGTTTTCCACTCTTACCTACTATGGTGTGGGTGCTCTTTCTCTCCCTATCCCTCATGGCCTGCACCAAGTGATTCTAACTCATCCTTGCTTCTTTTGGGCGGTATCTCATCTTAGCAGGACATTTCCCTCAAAAGAGCCTGAGTAGGAACCCCAGAATAGGTTTTCCCCTCTCCCCACTGCCAGACCATGCCCTTTTACCTCTGACCCATGACCCGCCACTTCCTGTATTGGTTGGGTATAGGCTAGTGGTGTCTGGGTCTTGCGCGTGCTCCACTTCTATGTATGTCCAAAACCTGCCCATTACTCATGCGTTTGCCGTAGTTTGGAGGCTCGTCTGCACATTCTACCGCCCATCATTGACTTCTTATGGCGTGAGCTATTTTCTAACTTCCCATTCTTTATGAGCCTGCTCCTTTTAGGGGCTGGGCTTTGCTTGATTGTGAGCTTTTCTTCTTTCAGCCCACTCTTTTGCTCCTTTTTGCAGTCTTGCTACCATTTCTTACCGCATCACTTTGTCATTCCTGCTGTGATGTCATTTAACCCAAGCTTGTTGGGCCTCTTTGGGTCTGCTGCTTATTCTTCCCTCAATGACTCAATATGATTATTGGGCTTTTTATTACATTGCTTGGGGGCTCCTGTATTCCATTTATTTCCTCTTGGGCATCCTTGGCCCATTTACTTTCCTTGGGCATTCTTGGCCCTTTCTAATTCTGCGTTCCCATGGGCTTTTACTAACTCCTTTAGGCTTCCCTGACCCAATTACTTTATCCTTCATCCTTGGGGCTCATGGACTTTCCATTAGCCCATTTCTTTCTTTATTTGCATTACTTTGAGCTTGCTGTAGCCCATTCTCACTTTTCTATATCACATACTGCCTATGGGTTTGCTACTTCTCTCTCTCCGGGCTCCTTTAGGCCCGTTTGCTTCCTCAAGACCCATTTGTTTATTTTATGAGCCTATGATCCATTATTCTTGCTGCTTAGACTTAATGGCTTTTCTATCCAATTACTAACTCTTTTCTGCCCATGTCGTTGGACTTCTTCCTTCTACTGGACTTTCCAAATTAAATGAGCATCAACACTCTACAACTCGAATTATTTTCCTCCTAGATCCTCAAGCATTTTGTGCATAGGAAGGTGTTAATTTAGTTACAAAATCCTTGGCGAGGCTAGAAGATATTAAAAAGGCTTAATAAGAACAAAAAAAAAAAAAAAAAAAAACCAAACAAACAAACCTAGAGAAAGTAATATAGCAGTAATATGAGTTATTTATTTAACAGATTGTTTGACAACTATACAAGCCTATAAACAAAGTTGCTATAGTTAAAATATTTAGCCACATAAAAATAAAAATAAAAATAAAAAAGGCTATATTTTTGCTTTCAGCTACAACGAGCTGTTATCAATAACAACTCAATGTAGCATGAAGGTAAACATAAAAACCAATTTTTTTTATTATTCCTAACGTCTATTTTATTTCAAGTCTCTTCTATAACAGCTCACTGTAGCACGAAGGTAAACATAAAAACCAATTTTTTTTATTCCTAACGTCTATTTTATTTCAAGTCTCTTCTATCTTCTCTCTCCTCTCCCTTTCTCTTTGATCTCGGTCTCTCTTGCTACTCAGACACTCTCTCTCGCTACTCAAATACTCTCTCTCCTCTTTCTGACTCTCCCTCTCTCTTTGATCTTGGTCTCGCTCTGCCAAATGCTGAGATGGTGGCGTAAAAAGGCATGGTTGCATTCTGTGTGGCCACCAGTTATAGGAATTAGTGGGTTTTGGTGGTCTTATTTCAGTGGGTTTCACTGGTCTCATTTTCTTATTTCTCTCTTTTTCTTTCACCGGCTTGCTTTATTTCACTTTTTTCTTTCACCCCAAGAGGAAAACCTTGAGATTTTGGGTTTGGGTCTGAGCATAAATCAAAAGAAATGAAGTTTGGGTTAGAGGAAAACCTTGAGATTTTGGGTTTGGGTCTGAGCAAAAATCAAAAGAAATGAAGATGGCCGGACCAAGGGCTACCGAGAAAGGATGGCCGAAGTGTGGGTTTGTGGAAGTGTGGTGAGTGTGGGGTTGTGGGTTTGTGGAGGATGGTCGGTCGGAGCGTGGTGGTGGTTGGTTGTGGGTTTGTGGAGGTGGGGTAGTGGGTTTGGGATTATGGAGGCCAGGAGGTGGGGCTGTGCTGTGGGTTTGCTTCAGACGAAAGAGAAGAAGAGAAGAAGAAATAGAGAAATGAATTTAAAAAAAAAAAAATTTGAAAGGGAGAGAGAGAGAGAGAGAGAGATGAATAAAAAAATGAATAGTGTTTAGTTAATGTGAAAAATAGAAGTTTTGATATAAGGTGTATTGTAAATTGTGTTGCTAAAATAGATACTGGTGAAGAAAATGGGCATTTGCCCCTAATTTACAAACTATGCGGCAAAATACTTCTGTTTTGAAATTATTTAGAAAAATGCCCTATTTTTTAAATTCGATTTTAACAAAATCGAGTTACAAGTGAAACTCGATATTAGCAATGTTGAGTTCTATGTATATTTTGTCACTTAATTTTTTTTTTTTTTTTTTTTTTTTTTTTTTTATAATTTAAGTGAAACTCGACGTTGCTAATGTCGAGTTCCACTTAAAAATATACATATTACTCGATTTTGAAGATATTGAGTTTTACACATAACTTGATTTTGTTAAAATCGAGTTTTAAAAGCAGAGGCATTTTGCTAAATAGTTTCAAAATAAGGACATTTTGCTGCATAGTTTATAAATTAGGGGCAAATGTTTGTTTTCCCCTACCAATGGCTGCACACGTCTCTTCCCAATAGGATACTGATATGGATTTGGTGTTTTCATGGAGAATGCCGTAAACCACTGAAGCCAGACAGAAGATCAAGAAGTGAGTCCAATGTGGATGCAATGATGGCTAAGGAACCACTTCGTACAGATGCATGGACTTTAGCCGCAAAGAGAAACAGGTTTGCAATATTTGATATCCTAATAGCAAACGTTTCACTTCTAGCCAAATTGTCCCTCTCTTCCTAATGCCATAAAAATAGCACCATTTCAGTTTTGAGTCTGCAGACAATAATAAAAAGAGAAAATTATAAGCATTTGGCAATCAAAATGAATAAATGATCTTATGAACCTTCCATTTCATTAAAGCCCTCGAGCATTTCTGCCTGCTGCTGATGGTACTCAGCCACATTATCTTCAGGACCTGAACCCATCAAGCAAAACAAATGAATTGGGGTCCACGTAATATCTCTCAAATTTTGATTGATAGTTATCTTAGTTGATGAATCATTCCGATCAACATCACTTTCTCAGTTTCCCCAAGCCTTTGTGTCTAACTCTTATAAAGTTGTTATTCTAATATAACAACCTTTCTTATCAATATATATATATATATATACACACAACTTTTATCATTAACCAAGCACGTGTGTTGCATGTGCCACCAGCATCATAAAAAATAAAAATGTAAATTTGTGAATATAATATTTAATTATAAGATTCTACGGCTGAAAACATAGTATATATTTGTCTAAACATTTGTCATTTGTAATGTACATATACATATATATATATATATATATATATATATATTAACTTGAAAACAAATAGATACATATTATTTATTTATTTATTTTATAATAATTTAATTAAGTTGTGCACTGCCACACAAAGCTTAATATGCAGGCAAAATGGAATACACCGTATAGCCTAAAAAAATGGAATACACAGGAAAATCCATTTATTTGTAAGGACAAAATTTAGTTACAAAATTAGTTGTAGCCTAAAATTTCAAACTTAATAAAATAAATATTGATATATTTTTTTAAAAATCTAACCGTTAAATTGCATGTTCTTTATACTCTTAATATACATGTCAAATTTTGTGTTAATCAGACATTATTTACTATATTATCTATAAGCTTATATTTTATGTGATAGGCCACAAACTGAATGACCCCTTGTGATTAAGCCAATTAATTAATTAGCCAAGTTATTAATTAATCAATTTATCATGCAATTGCGTGGTAGCACAAACAAATCACTAAATAACTAAATATGCAGCGGAAATTAAATGACATGGTGATTTGTTCACGAATGGGGAAAACCCTAACGGCAAAAATCCCACCGGGTGATTTTCAAGTCACCACTCCCGAAACTCCACTATTATCAAATCAAGCGGTTACAAGTAAAGGAATCCCAAGTACCTTACCAACCTACAGTTGAACCCTTACTCCAATACCTAATTGGACTTGATCTGTAGTGACAGTTCCCACCTTTGATGCACGGCTCCCAAGTATGTGACTAACCAATTTGATGCGCGGATCCCAGTACACGGCTTACTCCTTTGCACGAGTCTCAGTACGTGACTAACTCCACAGCAATCCCTTGATTGTTGTAGTTGATTTGCAGCAGCTTCACATAGAAACACCAATAAGATCTTCAATGTTGGTGCAAGAGACTTTCCTTGATTACAAAACCCAAAGGCGTACAAGAAACGCAGCAAGAACTCTTTCTTCTATAGAAGGAGGCTAGGGTTTCAAAAATAAAACCTTATGAAGCTCTCTTGGGTTAGGTTTTTCTTTTTCCACCTCCTTTAAATAGGAGCTTAATGGGCTCTCCTATTCCAAATAGGTTTATACAAACCTTGAGCTTTTCCTTGTCCAATAAGGATTATACAATCCCATAAATAAATAGCCTTTTAGAATAAAACATTGCTGGCTATAATCTGAAAATCCGTAAGCTCGATCGATCGAGGCATCTATCGAGATTTAATGAATCTCGACAGATCGAGCTTCTATCGAGAAGGTATCGAGACCTGCAGATTGCACTTTTCTTGAACAGTTCTTGAGTAGTCTTCATGTCTTCAATTTACCACTTGTAGTGATCATCTTGAACCTACTTAGATTTACCCAAATACAAGTAAAGTGCGTTTTGTCAAAGGATATGCCAATTACATAAAAATATGTCCCCAACATTATGTATAATTTTAAATTATAAAAACTTACAATTTAAATAATTTATTAATGGCATAACTATTAATCTTTAATTTTCTAGAAATTTTGCAAGTATGAAGGATATAAGAAAAAAATGTAATCCAATGGTAGATTTGTGTCAAAATTCACCTTCAATAAAAAGATGTTGAGTAAGGTTGTAGCCTTAGACTATAATCAATTTTGTAGCTAAACTTGATCTTATTTGTAATATACCCAAAAAAATAGGTTTTATTTTATTTCAACTTAAACAGAACTTAAAAAATGGATTCACTGCGAATATACAAGTGTGGCCAACCTTCATTGCATAGCAGTCATAGGCTATATATGCCACCAATTAGAGCATGCAATGAATTAGGCGAATTGACTGTTAATATTACATCATTTGAGTTCTTTGGTAAGAGAAGGGAAACATCAAAAGAATACAATGACAAGGATAATTAGGAAAATAAAAAGTGATAAAAAATTATTAGTAATGGATGTTCTTTGAAAAATAAAAGCTAATAAAGGTTGCATACTTGCATTGGTGCCACACGCCAACTGAAGAAAAACAGGAGGTTTAAACAGTTTGAAATGACTTGCGTTATACGGTTTTGGTTATAAACTATGTATAATTTTATTGTGAAACACTAATTAATAATTTTTTCTCAAAAAAAAATAAATAATTAAAAAGAAATGTGAACAATGAATAATAATTATAACATACTAGCATAATGCCATTTTTATTTAATTATAATGAAGTGCTTGTATCTCAAAGTGTCAAATTAATACCAACACTTAACATGCTAAGATATTATTTTTTTTTTCGTCAAAAAAAAAAAAAACATGTTAAGATGTTTATATTAATTAATGTATAAGCATCAAGTTAATATCAACATCTATCACCCTACTATTGTACGAATTATGATTAAAATTGAACTAATATTTTTACTTTAACCCCAAGTGGAGTGTAAGAGTAGACTGGTGCTAGCTGCTAAAGGATGCTTACTCATGAAAACGAATGAGCATGTCTGAAAGATAAGGGACAAACTTTTTTTTTTTTGAGCGACGATAAGGGACAAACTTAGTATTCACTCATAGTCAAAAAAAAAAAAAAAAAAAAAAAGTATTCACTCTTTTAGTGGAGTACATATACGGAAAATCCTCAACACAAAAACATAGAAGATATAGTGGAACAATATCAAGAATCGTTCGAAAGTCGAAACTGAGTACACTATAGAAAAAAGGAAAAAGTTAACGGATATCTTAAGAACATTGATTTAAAAAATAATTTTAAATTTTTTTTATAGAAAAATAATTAATTTTTTTGATGACTTTTTATATTTTTCATAAATGCGGTCTTAAAACTTTCATAAAATAACTTAACAACTGTCCCAAGGACATATGTTAACTTGATTCATAGAAAAATTGAAAAAAAAAATTATCTAAAATGACATGTATGTTTATGTAAAACTCACGGACCCTCCCACCTACTTTAAATTATACTATTATGCTTTTGTTGCATGCATGATGCAACATCACACCTAACATTGTGTGGTTCCTCCCACTTATTATGCATATGACAAAAACACCATATACTGCTTTGCAAATCCATTGCTCTATTTTAGTGTACTAAATAACTTATAAATTTTTGTAGAGATAAATTTAACTTATAAAATCCACTCCTGATGATTGTTTTTATTATTAGATCAAGATATCAATTGATTTTTTTTAATGTAAGCGGAGACTGAATCTCATTTTTTTTTCTTTCTCTTAATCGACTATAAGAGATTTTATCAATTAAGTTAATTGAAACCACTAAATGCGTTTGTAAAAACGGTTGAAAAACTATGTTTTGAGCTTAAAATAAGGTTTGTAAAAAAACTATGAGGTAGAGTTTCAGATTTTAAAAATGCTCATTTAAGCTCTCAAAACGTTCTTAAAAAAAAAAAAAAAAAAAAAATCCAAAAACTAGACTCATTAAAATACTTAAGGGCTTGTTTGGTTTCAAAAAGTCGTGTATCAACTTTTCATTTTATGTATTCTATATTCAAATCCTAAATTTTAATAAAACAGATTTGCATGTGATATCAGAAATCTTGCGTGTCTATCATAAATATTTCTTAGAAATAAGTTACCTATTTTTTTTAATAATTAACCAAAAAAAAAAAAAAACACTAATAGCCTAGGATATACAACACTGCAAGTGTCGGCTAAAAGCTTGTACAAAACAAAGGAAGGAGAATGAGAATGCAAAATAAAAGAAACAGAAGGAGAAATTTTCCTTGGCCAGAAGATATGCACAATGATTCTCTTTTGTGGTGGGTGTGACTAATATAAGCTTTCTCAAAATGCTAGAGGAAGGACTTATAGCAATAGGAAATAATCAAAGCACTGCTGGGTGAGATGCATCAAGAAGAGAGATATGAGATACGATAATATTAAAAACATCATATGCATTGATCTCTAGATGTTTAAGAGTTTTGCAAGGGCAAGGCCATCCTTAAGACTCCATAATTAATTCTGCTGCTATAGAATGTGTAAACCCAATATTTATGGTGAAGATTCTAACCCAAGATCCGTGAGAGTCTCTAATGAGACCATTGGCACTACAGCATAGGGAGTATTCCTTCATCACCCTTTTAGTAATTATATAGAAATCAGGGAATTGAGATTAAAACTCAAGCTGCCTTGTGTGAAGTCCAATTTTCTCATTGATAAGCATCAACCCATTTGACAAGTATCATAATAATGTGAGATATCTACAACAATTTTATTAAATTGGCTATACTATTTTAAATTGCGTATTTTTAAGTTGTTAATTTTTAAGAAATTCCTTTTTATTTCGAATTTGTATACTTATAGTTGCCTTGTAATTCTTTGATTCTCTTATTTTCTCATGACTTTATTAGTTTTTGGAGTGGTTTATGGAGCTTCATAGGTTAAGAAAGTGCACATCCTTTCGGGCTTGGTTGTTACCTATGAGACTATGAGGGACAAAAGGGGCTTCTGCCCTTTTCAGAAAAATTAAATAGGAAAATGCCCCCCTTCTTAAACTAATAAGGAAAATGCCCCTCTTTTGAAAATCGAGTTTCTCAAAATCGATTTAGGCCCTATAGCGGCGTTTTTAAGGAGCCTATAGTGACGTTTTAAAGACCTATAGTGACGTTTTTTAACTCGATTTCAATAAAATCGAGTTATAGGCAATGAAATCAATCAATAGTGGCCTTTTTTTACCTATAACTCGATTTCTTTAAAGTCGAGTTAAAAAACGTCACTATAAGTTCTTAAAACGTCACTATAGGCTCCTTAAAAACGCCGCTATAGGGTTTAAATCGATTTTGAGAAACTAGATTTTTAAAAGAGGGGCATTTCCCTATTTAGTTTGGAAAGGGAGACATTTTCCTATTTAATTTGCCCAAAAAGGGCAGAAGCCCCTTTTGTCCAAACTATGAGAGCATAAAATTTGTCTTGGAATACCAATTAAGTGACCGTGTGTTTAACTTTTTTAATCATTAATTGTTATTGATTACAATTAATCTTTATTAAATGTCATACTATAAATTAGTGTTATTTTTATTCTAATATAACAACTTTTATCATTAACCAAGCATGTGTATTGTTTCTCAAAAAAAAAAAAAAAAAAAAAAAAAAAAACCAAGCATGTGTATTACATGCGCAACCAACATTATAATACATAAAAATTTAAAATTGTGATTTTATAATATTTAATTATAAGATTCCACAGCTAAAAACATTATATATGTCTAAAAATGTTGTATTCTATATGTATAAACATATATCATTTGATATGTACACAAATATATTAATTTGAAAACAAATAGAAACACATTGAGAGTGTATTAATTTGTATTTAATAAATTCATAAGCATATAATATTAAACAAAATTATGTAATGAGAAAATATATTATTTATAATTGATGGGTGAATTGTATTGCAAAAAAATTGATAAAAAAATCGTGCAATTGTTTCCGAAGTTATTAAATGTGTGATTAATTAACGATGACAAATAGTAATTAATATGATGTTTAGATGTACATGAGTAATCATTGGAATGTCTATTAGTGGATGGATGAATGAATGAATCAATGATTGCTTGGAAGGAGAATTTCAATATTTTGGTCCTAATATTAAAGCATATGCATGTTAATTAAAGTGCATTCTATATAGAAGGCATTTTAGTTGCATTTAACTAGTTTGCCTCCTATCATGATCGGTCTAATTTTTATGGATCAAGAAGGGAAGAGAAAGAACCACAAAAAAGAAAACCAAAAAACAAAACCGGAACAATAAAGCTTCCACCAAAAGGAAAAACATGGTCCGTTAAGAACTACTATCATCTTTCACCCCTTGGAATTTTCATAATAAAACTAGCATGACGGGATCTTATTTTCACCTCATGAGAATCTCCAGAGAGAAAACCTAGAGAAAAAACTCGACGACTCTAATATATTTCTATATGTTTCAAGTTTCAAACAATTCATATTCATTTTTTGAAACATTAGAAAATAGATTAGATGTCTAATTAGCTACTTTCCACGAATATATATATATATATATATATATATATATATATATATATATATGAGGGTCACTAATTAGCAAAAATCGGATTGATTACCACATTAGCACATATGTTATGACTTTCCTATTGTAATAAGATGTCGATTAATATGCAATAATTTATTTGGTTACTTTATTTGACCTATGCAACTTCCCAAATTTTAGGAGATATCTTATAAATATGGGAAAATTATTAGGTACTCCCGGAGTACCATAAATGCGTGCTCCCTCCTCTCACATAAATGGTGGGTCCCACCATGAATTTAATTAGTGGGACCCACCATTTATGTTAGAGGAGGGAGCACGCATTTATGGTACTCCGGGAGTATACAATAATTTTCCATAAATATGAATGGTATTTTAACCCTTCCATAATTTAGAGGATCTATTATCAATATGAATGATGCTTTCCATTTTGCAAAAATTAGAAGATTTTTTATCGATATGAATGGTTTGTATAATAATTTATTATTTGATATAATAATATAAAATTTTGAAAACTATATATTAATTACATGTTAATGTGGCCCTGGTAATACACATGAAATTCTTCTGTCTTTCATTCACTTGTATCTACAAGTCTATATTTGTAGCAAATAATAAAGATGTAAAACTAAAAAAAAAAAGTGTATAATTCTACGACTAAATAAACAAATTATGTATAAACATATTCTAATATATATGTACAAACATGTATTGCCTAATATGTATAAAAATGTATTGGTTGCTAACAAATAGATATACATATTGTGGATGTATAAAGATGTTTTAGTAAATTCAGGAGCAAATATTACTGAAAATAATTATATGATGTAAAAAAAAAGTATTATTCTTAGTTGGTACACAAATATTATTTGCATCAAATGACTAACATAAAAGACTTTTTTTGTGTGCATGATTAATTATGACAAATATTGGTGGGTTCTAGTTAACTTAACTGGTAAAGTTTCTGATGGTTGAATAAGAGATCTAGGGTTCAATCCTCGCCTACATAAAAAACCGATTGGTGTTTTGGTCTGTTGATAAAGAACTATCATCAGAAGTGGACACCATAGGTTGAAACTCTCTAAAAAAAATAAAAAATTATGACAAATATTGAGAAATGCATATTAAATTGTATATGTTACTATTAATGGGTGTATGAATGACAATTTTTTAAGAGGAATTTAAATACTAATATTAGTAGATTTAAATCCCCATGCCCATTGTGTGCCTCGATGTGTTTTACTTGCAGGTGAATTTATTTACATGGGAAGTTGTAAGAGGTTTGAAAGGAAATAATTGTTCTGCATTATCTTAGCTTAATAACTATTTTAAAGTGATTAGTTTGGGCTTTGTATTATACTATTGAATTTTTTTAAATCAATATACTATTCTTTATATATATATATATATATAAAATCAATATACTATTGAATATTGAATAGAGATTAGAGACATAAAATCACATTAAATAAAACTTATTTATAATTCCATATCAAAGCTTCTATTTCAAAATTTGAGTTCAAATAGAACACAGGTTTTCATAAAATTTTTAAAAAAAAAAAAAAAAATAGAACACAGGCTTATAAAAGTAACCATGAGGTGTTTTGTTCCCGTAAATTTTGCCCAAAGAAATTTTTTGAATTTTGAACAAAATCAAAACCAACGTGTGGGAAGTTTTTTTTTTTTTTTTTTGAAAGTAACGTGTAGGATTTTTTTTTTTTTTTTTTTTTTTAAAATGGTAACTTTGTGTCTATCTACTATTTAGTGGGAGTTTTATTATGTAGGTTTATTCTATAGGCTCTTCTATTTTTTTGAAAAAAAATTAATAATTTGCATCTATTATAATTTGAGATTATTACGTTTTCCAATTAAAAAAAAAAAAAAAAAACCTAAAGGTGTGATGAAAAATTATTTCACCCATAAACCCATAATACTCATCACACCTATAGATATTTTGTGATGAAGAACATCTGGAATAAGAACCAATAAGGCAATAACCACAAGTTGAGAAAGGCATCAATAAAGGTTATATCGAGAACCTAAAAAATGAAAATTTCGGTTAATTACATAAATAAGAAGTTAAACCAAGAATAACCCGAATAATATAATGACACTCACACAAAAACACACACACTTCAACCACTTTTGAATTGGAATTGAAACCTGCAATCCAACTTCATTGTCTAATGCTTTATTCATCATTGAATTTATAACAAATAATACAATTCCATAAACCCACAAATGAAACAGCTTTCACAACAAACCAATTTTTTTAATTTTAAATCAAATCCAGAACACTGTGCAACTATTCTCAATCTTCAAAGAATTGCAATTAACCTTGCAATTTTCAGGTAATAGGATCTTAGACTCACAGTAGAATTTCCATATACAAAGCCTAAATGAAAAAGAAATTTTCCTAGGAAACAAACAAAGCCTAACAGACTAAACTATAACTCAAAAGGCTTTAAAAACCACATATTTAAGAGATATATTCACTGCCAATCTCAAATCTACAAATTCAAATTCACAACATGTACAAAAAAAAGCACCGAACAAATCAATAGAGACTAATTCAATCACTAACAGTTTTTTTTTTTTTTTTTTTTTTAAAATGGAGTCTTAGATTTGAGTTTGACGAAACAAACAAAGAGAGAAATTGAAGTGAGAAATGTAGAGAGAGAAAGAGAGAGAGAGAGCTCACCTCGAATCGATCTGTAATAATATTTGTAGTGAAATCTAAAGCAAAGAGGTGGATGAGAGTGAGAGTTTCTTAAAAACGATGATGATGGTGAAAAGAAGATTAACATAGAATTGAGGGAATTGGAGAATTGAAGAAGAAGCAATTTGAATTTGAAAACAAATGTGAGTGTACTAAGAATGTGGTCCTATTTTGTAGATAGTGTTTTACGTGGAAGTTAAAGAAATATTTTTACCAAGTTTTACCCCTACTTAAATGTAAGTTGTAAGGGTATTTTGGAACCAAAAAAAAATTCGGTTCAAACAGGAAAAGTCTCTTAAATAGTAGTATAGATAAAGTTGGTAAATTTAGAAAGTAGAATGATTAATCTTTTCAACGGTACCAAGAACGCACAAAACGGAGTTCTTGAAGGCCTTCAATCAAATGTGCAAAGTTGGGACCTCAAAAACAGGAAATTTGGACAAAAATTCGAGTTAAGAGAAAGCCAATCTTACTCGTTTTCAAATGAGACTCCTTGCCCAGCTTACCTGTTTTTCATTCTTTGAAATAAATAAAAGAACTCACATGACCGAGCTAGTTATTCTTGCACAATAAACATAATCTTGAACCTTCAACCTTTACTTAAAAATTTTACGTGTTCTATTTCGGTGGATGTTAGAGAAATATTAGTCTTGATTAAATGTACAAATACAACTTGTACTGATCATCAAATATAACTTGTACTATATCTAGGGTATGCTTAAGTTTAGTCTTTCTATGTATATCACCAATGGACTGATTGTAACACAATAGATTCAAAAATTAAAAATGTAGTCTTTCAATATTAAAAATATAAAGATGTATTAGTATTACGTCTTTCAAAATTTTGAATGATATGACAGTCTAGACTCTATCATATATATATATATATATTAGCCTCATCACACGCGCTTCACGCGTGAGATGAGTCTTTTTTTTTTGTTAGTGGTCTTATTTTGTAGGAAAAAAAAACTGTGTTTTTTTATTTTATATATATAAAATTTTTATTTTGAAAATTTAATTTATAAGTTAATAAATCAATTTGAAAATAAATAGGAGAGTGGTCTTATTTTTTAGGCAATGTTTTAGTAGGAGTTAGAGTTGCATTTTTACCGGATTGTCCTTTAGTTTTGTCTTTTTTTTTAGTGGTCTTTGTAGGGACCCGTTTCGGGCGACCCCCGTACAATAAATTTGTAGAGAGTGGATAGAAGGGCTAGACACTAGCAAGAAAGACAACAGTCGACGTGGATTTACAAAAAAAATAACTAGAATTTGACTAAGTGTTCTTGAGGAAAGTTCGTCCTCGGCCCAGTCCGAGGAACTCTTTTCCTTAGAACCAATGAATACAAGGGTTGTCCCTGAACACTCTAAAAGAAAGAAACTCCTTTTCTTCCAACCGCCGGCCAGAAAAGAACCCCCCTAAACTTTGGGGATTCTATCTATTATATAGTTTTGTTCAATTGATCTCTGCCGTCCATTTGTCGGCCATCGGAACTTGTGTCTGAGGGCTTGTCCCATCAGCCGCCTTTGCAGGCTTTCTGTTAGTTGAAGTAATCAAGGCATTACTGTTTGCTGGTCAATTCACCATTGATGTGGCCAGAGTGTTGGTGGTGTGCATTTAATGGGTGAGTGACAGCTCCTTTCCTTCAATGTTAGTTTGTTGAGGACGTGGGCATCCTCGGCAAGGTCCCTGATGACTTGGGCCTCTCCCACTCATCCTCGGATTTTGTACTCTCCTCGGCATGAACCTTAGGCCCGATATGGAGTGGGCCGGGGTTGCTAAATATTTGGGCCCCACAGTCTTATTTTGTAGCAAAAAAAAAAAAAGGCGTGTTTTTATTATATATATATATAATTTTTATTTTATTCTCAAAAAAAAATTTATATTGAAATTTTAATTTATAAGTGAGGTTTTTTTTTTTTTTTAGTGGTCCTATTTTGTAGCAAAAAAAAAAAACGTGCTTTTATTTTATATATATAATTTTTATTTTAAAATTTTAATTTATAAGTGGATAAAGCAATTTGAAAATTAACAGGAGAGTGGTTCTATTTTTTAGTGGGAGTTAAAGTTGTATTTTTACCAAATTTTTCTTTAGTTTTGTCCTTACTTAAACATAGAGGTGTAAGGGTATTTTAGAACCATGAAAATGAGGAATCCAAACAGAGGAAGCCCTTTAAATAATAGTATAGATATATATATAAAAGTCCTTCTCTTCACTTCTTACATTTTTTTCAATCTCATAAACAATTCAAACAGTTTTCAAGTAAGAAATTGGAGACATAGCTCCCAACTAGCAATATTGAGGAATGAACGGAAAAGAAGCAAGAATATTATTATAATTTCACTTTACATAAGCCTTAGCTAATACATAGATATTTATTCACGTTTTATAGATCATGGGCATGCAAATTCCAAAGCAAAAGAAAAACACACAAACTCATATAAAAAAAAAAAACACAAACATTTATGATTGCTCTTCTTCCTAGAAGAAAGAAGTCTTTTTTATTTTTTTTTTATTTTTTATTTTTTTATTATATTTTCATCAAAAAAAAAAAAAAAAGAAAGAAGTCTTTTTTATTTCTTCATTCTTTCTATTTTAAAGAAGTCTTAAGAAACGATGGCTGCCACTTTGGGAACATAAACGGGAAATTTATCAATTTCATCAATCCAAGGATTATTCTTCTCATATTTCGGATTGATGGATTGCAATGCATGCCACACAGCACTGTTACACTTGAATCCTGACCCAAACGCAATTTGCCACACCCGATCACCTTTCTTGATCCTCCCTTTGGCCTCAGAATAAGCTAGTTCATACCATAAGGAACTACTAGAAGTGTTCCCAAACCTATAAAGGGTCATTCTTGAGGGCTCCATATGCCATTCGCTCAGCCCAAGGTTCTTCTCTAGTTCATCTAACACTGCCCTCCCTCCTGCATGTATACAAAAGTGCTCGAAAGCCAACTTAAAATCTGGAACGTATTGTTTTATCTTCATTTTAAATATCTTTCTTCCAACTAAATTCACAAAAAACAGGATTTGTTCCGATAAGGGAAGGACTAATGGCCCTAATGTTGTGATGTTGGTTTTAAGGGTTTCACCAGCTACTGTCAATAAATCTTTGGAGAGTGAAACGCCCAGTTGTTTGTCCATGTCTTCCTTTTGAATAACACTATTGTAACATTTATCATCTGCACCTTTGTGAGTACGGAGAGTATGAATGAGTTGGTATTTTGAATGACGGCGATCGGATGATCGGTTTGATAAGAGGATTGCAGCTGCTCCTAGACGGAATAGGCAATTTGAGAGGAGCATTGATCGGTTATTGCCGGTATACCAGTTGAGAGTCATGCTTTCCATGCTTACTACTAGTGCATAGGAGTTAGGTTGCACCTGTTCCACAATGATAACAAAATAATTGATTTACGTTATTTAAGGATGTTCGAGATGTTATAATGCTATACTAGCATTAATATTAATTAGGCTAGTTTTGGAAGCTTGTATTATTTTAACTAAAGGGCAACGCATTAAATAATTTTTGCTTAAAAAGTTGGATTAGAATAATTAATAGAGTACAAAAACATATAAGCTTGTATCATAGAACTCAAGTTTTTCTTTTTCAAGTTAAACAAACACTTAATAGATAAGAATAATTTTTTTTTCTGTTTTCCATACTTATTAACATCTATAGATATATTTATCGTAGATTCTTTTGTAAAGAAGTAAAGTTACTATAATAAAAATTAATTTGTAAAATTTACTTTGTTAGAGCTGGCCGACGGGTAACTATTGTTCGATTATCCTTATTTTCTATACTAACTAATTTGTTATCTTTATCTTCTCTCCCTTTTAAAAAGGCAACAAAGTTAATACTCAAACATCTTACTGCACTATATATATAGTCGATAAAAATTATCTCAAACCTTTTCATAACATGCACACTAACCTGTAACAACCACTTGGCTAGGTCTATTGAAATAAGTCCAGCACTGCAGCCCATCCCACCAAGGTTATAGCTCAAAATATTCCCTCTAAGCTTGTAGCGATTCACAACCATGGCTGATAAGGATGGTGTTGGATTGAAAAGACCACAATTCACAATAAGAATGCCAATATCCTTAACATTTACCCTTGTTTTTGCTAACAACTTGTCAATTGCTCCAAACATCACCATCTCTGATTCCTTCCTGGCTTCCTCGAAAGTTAGGTTCATTGGAACATCTAAGAGTGATTTGGAGACATATGTCTTCGGGCCGTACCCTGACTTCTCCAAAATCTTCTTTTGAAACGCCAAACTTTCTTCAGAGAAACTCCTATTACGCTTAGATGCTTCCATAAAAGCTTCGTGGCTGCACATTAGACCTGGTTCGGGCTTGTAACATACGAAATTCAACAAGTAAACTTGTTTAGCACGACGCATGAAGTGAAGGGTTGCAAGGAAAACTGTAAGTGCAGTGCATAGGGTAACTGACAGGAGATTGAACTTAAGATAATTGAACAAATGGATGAAATGTTCGACAGAAAGATGAGTGGAAGCTATAGTGAGTGGCACGAGGAAAAGATACATGGCGTTGGAGACTAAGTAGTGGTAACCTAGCTTCACATATTTAAGCTTAACCGAACTTGGTTCATTTTCTAGGTTTTCTTTATTCCCAACCTCCATTATGGAATAAAAAATCAAGAAGTTCTTTCTTTCCTGGAGATGGAGGAAATTAGAGAGAGATGGATTTAGTGTAATGCAGTGTTGAGCGCATGCATTTGGAGTATAACCCTATGAAGGTACTTATAATCATTTATAGAGAAGGTAATACGTCATTGTGATCTTGTTTTCAGGATCATGATCTCATGCATATGCCATTATCGGCTTATTGCTTATGAGGTGGTCATGGATTGAAAAATTAAAAAGGATTTGTTCCACCATAACAGTTTGCTTCATAGTGATTTCTTTACAAGGAAAGCCGCTAGACCCTATATTGGACCTCTATTATTTGAAAGTGATTAGTGGGTTTAAGTTTTAACCACTACACACCTTTGGTGCGGTAGTCACTCCACTAGTATAAATGCTTGTGGGGTATGGAGGGCAAGAGCCGAGATTCAAGTCTCCAGGAGGGAGCTTCACACACATATACATTTAGATTAAGTTAGAGTAGAATTTCTATCTTATATAAAAAAAATAAAAATAAAAGTTTAAGTTTTAAATGTGATTTTTTGTTAATTTATTAATATGGTCCTCTAGTTTTAGAGGGCATCATTGAGTTGAGAACCATCATGATGCGATTTAAATCCATCAAGCAAAACACCTTAGCAAAGATTGCTGATTGGCAAGCTGTTTTAAAAAAATGCAGCCGATGGTTTCAAAAGGTTCATTGAATAAGTAAATTTGGGCAAAACTCCTTGGCAACGTTACAAAAAATACTGGGGAGTGGAAGATGACTATTAAGTAGAGAGAGAAGTTGAATGTGGGGGGATTTAATTAAAATGAGTTGACATACAAATATTAATTACATATTAATGATGTGAGATGCTGATTGTTAGATTTGATTGTTAGACTTAATGAGATTCAATGATCCAAAATTGGTTTAACTTTAGTCAATTTTGTAACTCTAAGTAATGTTACACCACTTAATAATTTGTTATTAAATTCATATTTTGAAAATCTCACCATTGGATCACATATTTTATGTGTTCTTAACATGCATGCTAATTTCTATGTTAATAAGATGTTATTTATTATTTGATTCATAAACTCATTTTTTATGCATTATTTTAAACAACAAAAACTTGAATTTAAAAAATTGATTGATGATATGGTTATTAATTTTTAATATCCTTGAGAATTTTCAAGTATGAAGAATATAAAAAAATAATATAACCTAACGGTGAATTTGTCAAAATTCTCATCAAATTAAAAAAATTTGAGTGGTACAACATTACTTAAATTTACACCAAGTGTAATTTAAACCTAACTCATATATATATATATATATATATATATATATAAGAATTATTAGAGAATATTTTTTTTATAAACAAAATCTGACAAAAATAATTTAACTCACCATCAAGAATATAAAAAGAATAATTATGTTCTTAAGTCAGAAAAGTAATTAAATATTTACCAATATACGCAAAATATTACAAAAAGTTCATATTTTAAATTATATTAATCTTAAAATTTTAAATTTACTTTTTTTTAATGACATATAAATAGTTGAAGCATATTCCTCAAATATTATAATACTTAATAAGAATTACAAACTGTTCATAAAAATACTTTCTTATCAAATATTTCAAAACAAATTTGTAACATACACGAGTATATCAAGCGAGAAATCAGACTAGTTTATAGAAACGAGAGTTTGTACTCTGAAAGGAATATGTGCGGACAAACTTTAAATTAGTGATTGGAACAGTCATATGGCATTAATTGGCGTGTACAAACTTTCTTCTATAATTATTTTTGGAATTTTGGAGCATTAATTGAACCATGTTTTTCAATAAACAGTACATGAGACTGTTTGGATATAATTTATTTTGATGAACTGAATTGAATTGAATTGAAAACTAAAAACTGAAAACATGTAGCAAAATAATTTTTAAATGTATAAATAGTACTGTAAAACTTATTTTTAATATTTTTTTTAATAAAGTGTTCATAAACAGTGTGCACACAGTGTGTAAATAGTAAACGCACATAGTACGTAAACAGTGAGCACACTGTTCATAAACAGTATACATACTGTTCATGAACATTGCGCTTTGCCTAAAAGGCAGGCTGAAACGCAGAAAACGCGTGGAAAAAAAAAAAAAAAAAAAAACAAAACAAACAAATAAACAAACAAACAAACAAAGAAGGCTGAAACGCAAACGTAAACGTGCCAGTGAGCTTTACAAACGCGCGCTGAATGGTACTTCTCAACTAATATTTTGTTGACTCCGACCAAAATAATAAATTAATCTTTAATTTGTTCAGCTGCTAACGGCTTAGAATTGACAAGTGGGGTGTATTGGATTTAATTCAAATTTGTAACAGTAATTTTTAAACAAATGATAAGACCAACGTATAAGACCCCAAAAGAAGTAATTAATTAGCTTTTGATTTGGGTTTTAAGTGATAATTCTGTCAGCAGTGTCCGGCCTGGTGGCTATACATCTTAATAAAAATTATATATCTTATTAAATTTGATGAAACTTGACATTCAGGCCTGTTTAGTTTTTTTTTTTCATCACTTATTACTCTTCACTCAATTTTTATCACTCATCACTCTTTACCCATTACTCATCATCCATCACTCAAATTAACCCAATTTTCTACACCTTCCTGTTTGGCACATATAACTCACTTTATGGTTTCAACCAAAAAATCTAAAAAAAAGGGACCCACACACTGACCCATGTCATAGACTTTCCTCTTTCCTTTTTTTTATTTTATTTTCCCCTTACTCTCATCTTCCTCTGCCTCTCCCCTTCGTTTTCCTGTGTTTGTCTCTTCGTTTTTTCCCATGTTTTTCTCCCTTTGTTTTTCTGTGATTTTCTCTTCGTTTTCCCCCTATTATTCTCCTGAAACCCTCCACGAACCTAGCGACGAAAATCACGGTCTGGACCTGCGGCGCCAATGGTTGTGCTCTGTTTTTTTCTCTGCCTCTCCCCTTCGTTTTTTTTCTGTTGGTTGTGCTCTGTTTTTTCTATTTTTGTTCATGCCCCTTTCTTTGTCTTTGTTGCTTGTGCATTATTGCTTTTTTTTTTTTTTTTTTTTTTTTTTTTTTTTTTTTTTTCTGCTGATTTTCTCGGGTTTTCAGTGAACGACGGCACTTGAGCTTTGATAATGAGGCTGAAAGCTTGTAACAAAGAGAAATAGAGAGTATTCTGAGACTAGTGTATGAATTCGACGGCGGTAGCATTCACATCAAGAGGAATCCAACAGCTCCAAAGGAAAATTACCAAGACTAGTGTATGAATTTTTCCCACATCTTTTTTGAAATTTTAGGGAAAAAATGAACTTTTTTTTTTGATGTGGTATTGTTTCAAATTTTAAGGTTTCGGTTGGGATTTCATGTGGGGAGGGAGTACTAGGTAGAGATTGGAATTTACAAATCATATGGGTGTTGTTGTTGAGGAAATAAATGGGTGAGAAAATGGCAAAGGAATTAAGTTGATTATTGACATGAAGTTCATTACTTGTTCTGTATCAAGCAGTATTGTAGATTGATGAGTTCATCTAACTGTAGATTCTAGTTTGTTTTATGTTTACTTTACTATGGATGCTCTTGCAAAATAAAATAAAAGAGTATCCAAAACACACCACTACAGAGGAGCACGTCCGATGGAGATTTCCTTCAACTCCAAATTTCTCCTTCAGATGGCTATGCAAGACTGGATTGGGAGGAGCTTTTGTAGTGGATTTGGGAGCTTCTTTAGAAGAAAGTGAAGAATGAAAAAAGGAAAAAAATGGTTGTGTAGAAAAGTGATTTATGACCGTTGGAAGGAGTAAAGCTAAGACTCTGACCGTGGGGCCCAATTGTGCTGAACAATTACGGAAATTGCCATGAGTTAACAAACATAAAACTTGAAAACAAGCTCCAGCAGTTTCCGAAATTGATAACTCATCTCTCTAAAAACTCAGTTTTGTTAACTGAGATAGCACACTCAAAAATCATCCAAACAATGTTATGGCTGTGGGCCCCATGAATTTTGGGTTATGAGTTAACAAAACTGAGTTTTGTTAACTCAGTTTTGCAAAATCCAAACAACACCTCAATTTCAGAATATATGCTCTTCTCAAAAAAAAAAAAAAAATTTTCAGAATATATGTGCTGTAAAAATGCGTTTTTACTTTTTAGAGCTTAAGGGTCTGTTTGGATACCGCTTATTACTAAAAACTGAAAATTTATTACTGAAAATTCCGTGGGACCCAGATTTATTGCTTCTTGCTTCATTTTTCGTACTTGTGGGTCCGTAAACAGTACACGAAACCCACGAAAAAACACAAAACGCTGGCTGCGTTTGCTACGCAAACACACACTAAGGAAATTGGTAATGTTGCTAGAAAGATGGTGGAGACACATAAGGATGCCATATATTCATAATCTATAGTTTTAATCATTCTTGTCACTACTCGCGATTGTAACAGTGGAAAAAAATTATTCTTCAATGAAATATAGAAAAAATGAACTGCACAATCAAATGAGCGATTAGTGAATGAATGATTTCTTGATTATATACATTGAAAAAGATGTAGCTGATAATATTGATAATGAAACTATTATGTCAAGAGTTTAAAATAGGAAAACTCATAAAACGGTAAAATGAAATTGTAAAGCTTTAAATATTTGAGTTTTTTTAGGTGAGATTGATTGATTCAAATTCTCTTTTTATTATTTTTTGTATAATTTAAGTTTCTTAATAGCTATCATATAACAAATTTCTTATAGCCGCATATTTATATTGGTAATGACATCTTTTGTAATGCCTCATGTCTCTACTGGTTTGAACTTTGAACTTCACTTCCCCCTCATCAAGTATCTACCCATTTCAAAAAAAATGAATTACTTTTTTTTATATCCAAAACAACAATGTTGCGTATTTTTTTAGAAACAAACACACGCACTTACATAAAGGAGAGAGAAAAGGGTTCTAACTTCTAACACAAAACACACCATAAACTCCACTCACTAGTCATGATAACTTTTAAGAAATGGTAACAATGTTACGTAATAATAATTAAAGGTTGTAATTAGATAACTAATAGGCAACTTTACCCATTTTTGAAGAAGCCATAATAAAAATAATGAAATTTAATAAAGTGTTAAAATAGCAAAAATAGGTAGATAATTGGAAAATTGCTATTAATGTCAAAATAAATTAACCTTTTTTTAGTTTGAAGGGAAAAACTTATAGATGTGACGCATCCATATTTGCATTTTAATTTTTTTTCTCCAAAAATGAATCAAGATCAAGGGAGTTAATCTCGTACCGGAGGCTGTACCGGTTTAACCAGTGAAACGATATATTTCAGTACCGGTTAATACCGGTGTACCATTTTGAGTTTACCGTTATTTTTTATATTTATAAATATATATGTATGTGTGTGTGTGTATTATATATATTATAATAAATATAAAAGTTTACCATAAAACATTACCTCAATTCAAAACAAAATATTTATAGTTTTAGACTTTAACATCAATTAAAAGAAAAAAAAAAACACAATATAAAATATAGAAAGTTTAATTGTTCATTGCATATTAAGAAAACAAATAATATTAATAAGTTAAAGCAAATAAGTTACCATTCTACCTTTACAAAAATTCAAAAATTATAAAACTAAAAAAAAAAAAAAGCTTTATTTTTTTTTTTGTACCGGCCGGTATTGCTTGAAATCGGCTAGTATAGCCGATACATGGCCAGTACAGCCAGTATTTAAATTGGTATGAAATGTTGGCGTTTTGATAGTGGTATATGTACCAGTTTGGTACATACCGGCCAATATGGCTAGTACTAGTACGGTATCGGCTACATTACTCTCTCCTCTTTTCAATTCTCACCCACACCCTCTCTCTTCTCATTACGTCGTCACTGTCGTCTTGCTGTCAGTATGGTGTTGATGTGTGGGTCTCGTTGATTTTTTATATGGGTTTGCAATTTGGGTTTGTGGTGGCTGGGTGTCTTAGCTATTATTGTCAATCTAGTTGTGGGTGGTTTTGATGGCCACCGATCTAACTGTGGATGGTTATGGCAGTCACTAGTTTGCTGTGTTCGTTGTTGGGTTAGTAATGGTGTAATTTGGGTTTGTTGCTCGTTGCAAGTGGTGACCATGATGATGACGTGGTGCCGAGACCTAGGTGTGGTTGATGATGGGTTGGGTTTTTTTTTTTTTTTTTTTTTTTTTTTTTTGGTGGTTCGTACAAAAAAATTATTATTTTAATGTTTTGCATTGTGAAAATGAAGAAAATAGGATGCGGCGAATGTTGTAAAAGAGTGGTTATGTAAAGTAAAGTAAAATAAGTGGCTTTTGAAGATGCAAAATGCATGTAAAAATTAAGAACCGATGGAAAAGCTCTAATAACGAAAATAAAAAATAATAATTATATTGTCATTTGATAGCTTATTCACGGTATAGAAAATAAATTTGCAAATATGAGAGTGAGGTTTCAAGTGTTTAGTGCAAATTTTGTAAGGAAAAAAAAAAAAAAAAAAAACTCATAGACATGTCATTTTATTAGGATCAATTAAGTGGCACAATAATTTTATTTTAAAAATAAGTCTAACAGCTTGTTGGACTCATATAAAAGCACAATTTTACGCACACAAAAAGAAAAAAAAAATCATTTTAAACTCACATGTTTATGTATCATACGATACGTATAATTTTACAATGTGATACAATATGCATTTCCATATCTATGATTCGTTAATACTTCTGACATGCCTTTACTATACATGTACATGAAATTTTACGACATCGCATGTGGTATAATGTTGACAACCGCCCTCCCTCCCCTTTGATCTCGATCACTTACCTTTCATCAAATAATGTATGGTTGTGACTTGTGTACGTCGTTAAATCTAAATTTTTAATTTATCTTGCCAACAGGACAGTTTACAATTCATGATTATTTTACACTCATATCTTCTTCTTCTTTCTTTTTTTGGAGAAACATATCTTTTCTTTTTGGTTCAACCCGACAACTATCATGAACTGGACATAGTAAAGTTAATAGAGCAAAAAAATTGGAACTTCAATAATGTAGATTAGGCGTAAAAGTACTTTTAAAATAAGGTTCGCGGGTACTTTTTTTTGGGTCTCAAGTAGAGGCCTGAGATTCATATAATTGAAGTTCAAAAGAGACATCAAGATGTGCGTGCCCTCTGTTAAATTAGTTAAATTACATCTTTTCTCCAAAATAAAAAACTAAAAAAAATAGTCAATTACATCTAAATTAATTAATTCCCGGCATGTACCAAACAAATATAATGATCTTTTCCTGCTTGACTTCTCTTTCACACTCGATTGGCTTTCTTGTTGCGCATGTGAGTGTATCTTTGAATTCATAGCATGGTGTTTGAGTTTTGCAACTAGGACTACCTCTCTTCTGATTGTAATACCCCTAGACCAAAAGGATCATATACACTCTCCTTTTTGTTTAATGGAAAAAGTATTATATATACTAACAAATTCTTTTTAAATTTGTCTTCTAGGAACTTATGTTTTCATTTATATATTTCGGAGTTCAAGTAATATATAGTTTGATAATAATGATATCCTTATTCTTTAATGGTGTCCCATTTATGGGTTTCTAATAACTCCAACTCTCCCCACCCCTTCTATCTATAGGTGGGAATTTGTGAAAGCAAGATTAAATCTAAATAAGTGGTTGGGGCATCATTTTCCAAACTAATTAACAGTCCAAAAATGGCTTAGTCAGAGTATTTGGCATGTAGTTAATTGATTCTTGTATTGCATTTAATTAGCCTTTCATCTTTCTCAAAAAAAAAAAAAAAAAAATAATTAGCCTTTCATTGATTAATTAATTAAGAGTATATATTGTACACTTTTTTTTAAAAAAAAATCTTTCCATTAAATAAGAAATTAAATTGATTTTCAAATAATGTGACATAATATATACTTAGATTGATGAAAAACTAAATCTCCACCAAATTAAAGAATGTACGTACAATCGTTATTTTGAAATAAATGAAGAAGATCAAATTCTTAATCATACTAAAGGTATATAATCGAATCCTCACTTTGTAACAGATACGACCTAATTCCTATGCTCTAGTGGTGAGCATGGAATGATGGAAAGCTTGACTCTGGCCGGGTATGGTGGCAATACTCGCTCAATGCTCATCCCAAATTGTCTCTTCCGCATGGGTGCAGCAGCAATTCTTTTAACAAACCGATCATCCGATCGCCATTGTTCAAAGTATCAACTAGTTCATGCTTTACGTACCCACAAAGGTGCTGATGATAGAGGTTACAATTGTGTCTTTCAAAAAGAAGACATAAATAATCGACTTGGCGTTGCACTCTCCAAAGACCTAGTAGGTGGAGAAGTTCTTACAAACAACTTAACAACATTAGGGCCATTGGTCCTGCCCTTTTCTGAACAAATCCTATTTTTGGTGAATTTCACTGGGAGAAATATTTTTAAAATGAAGATAAAACAATATGGTCCAGACTTTAAGTTGGCTTTTGAGCACTTTTGTATACACGCAGGAGGGAGGGCAGTGTTGGATGAGTTAGAGAAGAGTCTTGAACTTAGTGAGTGGCATATGGAACCCTCAAGGATGACTCTTTATAGGTTTGGAAACACTTCTATTAGTTCCTTAATTATGGTATGAATTGGCTTATACTGAGGCCAAGGGGAGAATCAAGAAAGGCGATCAAGCATGGCAAATTGCATTTGGGTCAGGGTTCAAGTGTAACAGTGTTGTGTGGCGAGCATTGCGAACCATTAATTCAGCAGATGAGAAGCATAATCCTTGGATAGATGAGATTGATAGCCTCCCTGTTCATGTGCCTGAAGTGGCACCAATTGATTGATTGTTAGATGCCATCCTTAATTTAATTAATTATAGGAAGAACATTATGCATTCATGTATGTTTTTAATTTCTTTTAAGTCTAGAGACAACTTTTTCTGCAATTTATTTCACAACTTGTTGAGATGTTAAGTTGTAAATAGTGCAATATCAATTTTATTTGGATATATCTAAATAAATAAGAGATTGGTATGCTTGTTGTTTGGTTCTAAAAGTTTAGAACAATTAGCAAACTGTAAACCTAAATTTGTCTAGATATAGATTCCTAAGTGTACGTTTTTAGATACCTTAACACAAGTTATTAAACCTAGTTATTTAGCCAAGTGATTACTTAGATAAATTATTCAGTTCTAGGTTAACACAATAAAATCATATCATGTAAATAATGTCGAAATATAAAGAACATAACGATATAATAACCCAGGAAAACCAAGTCGGTAAAAAACCTGTGGGGGATTTAACCTAGCTATTCTCAAGGTAAAATAGATCCACTATGAAAGAATTGAAGTTTTTACAATAGAACTTAGACCACTAACATCCTATTACTACCTCAAGTGGAAAACTTACTACCATGACCACGTGACAGCTCCGAGTCTACGGACTACTTCTTTCTTTGATCTACAGCAACCATAAGTTCTCCTACTTGTGACTTTGAGACTCCACTCAAAGGTTTTGGATCATCTTGGAAGTTCTTTATGCAGCAACTGAAAAGATCATCCAGTTCTTGAACTGAATCTTGACCTTGACAAATCTATGTGTGTGTATGAAGGTAAACACTTCTAGATTTCACAGAAGATTCAACACACAACACTCAAGAGACTTCTAAAACATAGCTAGGGTTTTTCCTTTTATACTTGGAGTAAAACACAAAACCCTACACGTCAAACGAGCTTGGGCTGAATTGGAATTTTTGCAGAAAAATAAATCTACACGTGGTTCGATCGATCAAGCCTAATTTTCAATTGATCAAGCCTTGCAGATTTTGTCCAATAAATTATGCAATCACTCGATTCCAATTTTACACATAAACACACTTTGAGCAAGCCTAAACCTAGACTCTATGTTTTGATCATGGTTTGTCAATATAATGCAAATTGAAATTCTAATACATTAGTTCCTAAAGTCTTAGAACCTAACACTAAATTTATAGGTTTGATTAGACAATGCTCAAAGTGCTGCAAATCTGAATTCAAGAATAAGCAAGTTGTAGGTTCAAAAATTCGAAATATGCCAAGATCGACCAATTGAGAGAACAAGTTCGACTGATCGAGACACGGGTTCTACAGAATTTAATTAAGATTCATCAGTTTATTAAGCTCATTAAGTGATTAAGGTTTCAGATCTATTTCACATAATATTTAAAGGAAACCTTAAGGCATGTTTTGTTATGACTTTTGAGGTGCTCTTGTGATATCTAAAAGGTACTATGCCTTCTTCTTTCAAAGTCACTACCAGAAATCATTCTAATACCATTAAAAGTTAGATCTGAAGTTGTTGCAATAAGATCATGCATAGCTAATGATTCAAACCTTCAAGGGTGGTCTTGGAGTCACAAACTAGAGAGTTTGTGTTGCTAAACCTTTAAGTGGGATCTCATTGTCACAAATGTGAGAGTTTGTGTTCAAAAAATTCAAGATAGAAGAGTCTGTGGAGTCGGAGCTGCACGTAGTCGTGTTAGAAAGATCTACATGAGGTAGCTTTCAAATTAGGGTTTAAATCTATTGTAATCTTTCATTTTATCATAGTGGATTTGTTTACCTTGAGAATAGCTAGGTTAAATCCTCCCTAAGATTTTATCTTAAAACGATTAGTTTCATTGGTTTTCCTAAGTCATAATATTACTATCTTCTTTACTTTTCCACACTAAATAATATGTTTGCATGTGTTTAACCTAGATCTCATAATTAATATTAGTAAATACTTGGCTAATTCATTAGATTAAACTAATATGTTTTTCAAGTGGTCTAAACAAATAAACACTCGTAAGTACATAGGAAACCTGGGACCCTTGAACTCAACTACCTTCGTTTAAGGTTAACTTGAAAGGACGGACCTAGTAGGAACTTACTTGGAAGAATAAGGGGCTGTTTGGATAAATAAAAAAATGATCACTCATCACTAATCACTCAAATATCATCACTCATCACTCATCACTCAATAACTCATCACTTATCACTGAAAATACCCCAACTTCCTAAGGTGGCATGTTTGACACTTGTTTCTAACTTCTGATAACTCAAAAAATTTTACTTTTTGTGGGACCCACATATTGACTTAGTGCAGCTTTTACTTCTTATTTTATTATTATTTTTTTTTCCTTCAACCCCCAATACCCACAACAATCACTTCGGTTCTAAGCTTGAAGCACAAACCCAGAAAATTCATTAGCATCCTCGACAACCAAATTCTCCAGCTTCATCAACAAACCCAAAAAAGGAGAGGGTTGGAAAGAATGAGATGATCGGCGCTTTTAATTCTTATTTCGTTTTTTGCTTACACTCATTTAGCCCTCATTTCATTTTCGTTTTCCCTTGTTATTCTGCCAAAACCCTTGATGAACCCAGCCATTGTTAGCAAATCAAGGACCTGCGGCGCCGATCTCCACCGTCACCCAACGCCGCCATACCCCGTGCGCATCGTTAACCAGCGTGGCGCCGATCTCCTCTATCGTCACCCAGCGACACCAATCAGTCATCCTCGAAACGTGCTCTGACCAGAAGAAAATGAGAGAAGCGAAACACTCATTTAAAAGCTTGATCTGTCACTCATTTCCTTTTTCTTTCAATCCGTAGTGATTTGTATGGATTTTTTATTTTTGATTTTTGATTTTTGATTTTTGATTTTTGGATTTTGGATTTTAGATTTCTTTAAGGGGATTATGGATTTTGATGTTAAATTGAAGGTTGATATTGATTGAATTGAAGTAGGTCTGACTTGATATGAATTGGATGGTGTTAATGTTAAACTGAATGTAAAAATTTGTTCTGATGCATGAAGATCATGTTTCATTTTTCAACTCATAGTGTTCAATATTAGACTTAATCGATGCAGCGGCATTGGGACTAGTGTCTAAGCTCGGGGCGGCGCGGGTTGGTTGAGGTGGGCTTAAAGCTTGCGTGTGTGAGGAGGTGAGGGCAGGGTAGAGGTTTCTGAGGACTTGTGGTGGTATGAAGATGGAGGAGTGATCTGGGCTGGGTGTGTGAAGAGAGTCGTTGAAGAGAGCCATCAAAAGACGCGTCTAGTGTGACAATACACTGACCGTGGGTCTCACTCATGTTTGTTTATTTACCAAAATGTCATGGAAACTCAGCTTTGATAACTTGAAAACACCTAAAATTTGTTTTCAGTTTCCATAACTCATCACTCAAAAATCAGAGAATTGAGTGATGGAAACAAAAACTGAAAATAAAGCCAAACAAACACTTCAGTCGTGGGACCCACTAGTCTTGAGTTATGGTGATGAAAACAAAGTAATGGGTGATGGAAAACAACAAATCCAAACAACCCCTAAATAATTTGAATCCATGTCTAAGCACTCTTATCATTAATATTCTGGAGGAGTACCCTTCAAAAGAATGTGTCCAAGACTTTATTGAGAAGTGTTTGTGTTAGGTAGGGATTGGGGCTGGGGTGGGGGAGAACCAATTAATACAAATGTACAATGTACACGGAATTAATAACAGTAAAATCTGCCCCACCCTACCTTAAAAGTTACCATACCTTTCGAGTGGAGTTGTAGTGTGCCTTTGTGTTAGAACCCCTTTTCCTCTCCCTTGTGTGTGTGTGTGTGTGTGTGTGTGTGTTTGTTTCTAAAAAAAAAGAATGGGTAATTGTCCTACATTTCTTAAGAGAGTGTGTTGTGTGTAGTATAACTTACCACACTCTCCCTTAAAAGCTACCATGGCTTTTGAGTGAAGTTGTGGTATGCTTTTGTATTAGAACTCCTTTTCCTCTCCCTTGTGTGTGTGTGTGTTTGTTTCTAAAAAAAAAAAAAAAATACAAGTAAAATCACAATGGGACAAATAGTTATTATTATCTATATATATATATATAACTGAAGCCTCTGACCTTTCCATAATTTTTCACATCAGCATTATTTATATAAAAAAAATAAAAAAAAATCAGTAAAAAAAAAAAAATACATAACCTACCTGTAGACGACTAAATTTCTTAGTTCGAAATAAATCAAACAAGTAAAATAGTTGCACAAATGCGAATTTGTATTGATGATTGTGGTATAATTCTCTGTGTTTACAAAAGAGTGATCCTCTGATTCGATTCTCCTTGCAAGACTTATTGATCTGGATTTGTGGTAATGTGATTATGACTTGAACACAAAATATCCTTCAATTTGGTTGAGGGATGGATCGAAGATTGCTAAAGCGGAATTACAATGAATCTCTGGCTATGAGCTTGTTAGAAATCCTTTGTTCTTCCCGTTCTTCGTGTTCTTCGTGTGTTCTTCGTGTTCTTGGATTTGTGGTGGAAGTTCTTTGGGGCTTTAGAGGCTTGAATCCGTAGAGCTTCACTGATTTGTGGTTTGTTGATGTTTTCGGACACTTTAGGCTTGATTCCCGCAGACTTTTGGATCTAGGCGGATGATTTTGATGATTTCTCTTCGAATGTTCTTCTTATTCGAAGGTTGAAGTTCTTGAAGTTCTTGGAGGCTTTAAAGCTTGGTTCCGGCAGAGCTTCTGTACTTCGGATGCTTCTGAATCTTCTCTGATGCTGCTTGTGCTTCAGATGGCTTGGTGCCCTCCTAAATGTCTCAGGAAGGCTTCTATTTATAGGAGTTTTGGGGTGGATGAGCGACACGTGGTGGAGTCTGACTGGTGACACATGTCACAATCTGATTGGTCCGCTTGTGTCATTGCTTACACGTGCGAGGTTGCTTGGGTCATCGCTTACACGTGCGAGGTTGCTTGGGTCATCGCTTACACGAGCCGATGCATGATTGGTTCTTACATGACACTTGGCAACTTCTGTTGGCTTCTGAACAGCAATAGTAAAACCTAGCAGCAGTACGTGGCGTTTTGTAATTTGCTGTATTTTGTGGACTTGGTAGTGTGACGTGTTAGCTTGTGATAGGTCGGGAATTTTCCCTCTCTACACTACCAAAACACTACTAATCACACGTTTAAACCTCTTTGCAACTCTGTTACCTATCTTGATAAAACACTACTAATCCTATTAGAAAGTGAAACACAAGAATCTTCTCCTTATGCAATTCGACACGCTTCGTTAATATGTAAAATTTTCGATTTGGGAGAGAAGGGCTATTATATTGACATTAAGGTCATCGTCTTGAAACTTATCTCAAACATGCACCCGGATTGTGATTTTTCACAAGTGGCAATCCATTGTAGCTTTATGATATTGAGTTAAAGTTGTAACGCCTACAGTTCCTTCTCCCTCCCATATTTGTGTTAATCCTTCCTTGCAACATCAAAGGTTCTATACTTAATTTTTATTCTTCCATTCAGTTTTGTTTAGAATTAATCTTCTCGATTTTTGTTCTAGAGATTAGGCCTCCTGCCAAAAATAAATTGAATCAAGGTTGAAGGTATGCCAATTTACAATTAAAATTTTCCAATTTCTTGGGTTTGGATTGTCGATTTAGTATAGGGTTAATTGTTTGTCTATGTACATCTAATTTCTAAATATTATAGTGTTGTTTGGGTTATTGGTTTAGGATCGTCTTTTTTGGGTTTAATAAATTTGAATTTAGGATGTACATGATGATATATATATATATATATATATATATATATGTATGTATGTATGTATGCCTGAATGTATTGGTTGGTATAGGGTTTGGTTTGAATTCTGGGTTTTCTGCTACTGCAATTCACTTGAAATTTTTTCTTAATTTGAAAAAACAAAGTTCTTTTTAGGGTTTAATCTAATGTAGAATTGTATAGATTCTCACATTGTTTGGCTAGAGTTACATAGCAGTTGATGGTAAGTATATGTGACTGTATGTATGCATGCTTTGGACTAGCTTTAGTTTGATGATATAACTTATGTCTGTTCCTCTTCTTGGCATTTGTGAATTAAAGATTTGAAAAAAAAAAAAAAATCTTGTACCTGATATTGGATTATTATGTGATTTTGTTTGTGTGCATCTGTATTTTTATATTATAGCCAGGTTTCATTGATTTTTGTTTTTTTGTTGATAACAGTGTTCTGTTTTTTTAGACTTCAAATCCTACATGAAGCAAAAGTCTCTAAACAACCAAGAAAACAAACACATCTTCGATATTGTTCTCTCGCTGCCACAATACACTGGCTCCACTATTGCTATAGCTATTTTCACCAGGGGTAACCAATCTTTTTGTTATATTTCTTTATTGTGAAGTCATATATTCTTTTGTTTTGTTTCAATAATTTCTAGGCTCTAAATCATCTAGTTTATTATTTTTTTTTGGACTTTTCGAAATTTACATTTGATTCTTTGATTTCTCACTTTTTTTTTTTTTTTTTTTTTGCAAGTTCTAAAATTGTCTAACAGATTTCGACAACTATATCCACAAATTATTCTTTTGAAGGTAACTCATCTTTCTCTATATTTCTTTGTTGTGTAACCACATAGACATACATATGTTTTGTTTTTTTTAGGCTCAGAATATTCAGAATCTTTCTCTTATATTTCTCTGTTGTGTGATCAAATATTTTCATTATGCTTTAATAATTTCAGCTTTGAATCTTATACATGATAAATTTTACATTTATGCACAATTTTCCTATGCATTGCACGGGTTAGCGGCTAGTTTAATTTTTTATAATTGTACTGTGAGTGATCCGAATTTGGACATGTCAAACAAGTCATTGTACTGCCACAATACAAGTCTAACACGTCTATCAATTTTTTGGACTTAAATTAAAGCAAAAATTTTAACAAAAAAAATTAATTTTAAATCTACTTGTTTATGCATCTTACCATACGTACAATTTATGATATGATATGTGCATGTGTATCACGTAATTCATGAGCATGTTCGACACGCATTTAAGATAATTGCGGATTTAATTACGAAAGGGAGAGGACATTATGGATTGAAGCATTTTTGCTTCCTCATAAACGTCAAAGTCTTTAGAGTCCAAATATTTCACGGAATGTTTAACATCACCATCTATCTAGCTAGATCCAGATGATAAAGGTGGGAATTCAGCCACAAAAAAAAAAAAAAAAAATATTTGATAAAGGTGGGACATATTTAACTTCATGCTGATTTGTCTATTATTATTATTTTTTTTTTTTGTTTGATATTTTGTCTATTATTTATTATTAAAGGTAACCAATCCGCCTTCCACCTCTCAACAAATTTTTTTTTTTTTTTTTTTTAAGAAAAGAAGATAAAAAAAAAAAAAAATCGCTAACCTTGGGTACTTTTTTTTTTCATCCATAAACTAACTTTTGTATCTATCGAATATCATAAGAGAAAATAGATCAGTGAAGACGAGATAAACTAATTCCGCTTAATATCATAAGAGAAAATAGATCAGCGAAGACAAGATAAACTAATTCCTTTATATAATCATTTATATTATATTAACCATTGATAAAATATTACTTATCTCAAAATTTTAAACTAATAAAAAATTGTATATTTTGTTAGCATATCTCATATCTGTATCCTTAATTCTAGCATGACCATATTCATAAACTAATTAAAATGAATCAATCAAGATAATTTATTTATTTATATATATAGCATTAATAAAAAAGAAATAAGGTAATTATATTATCATATATTACCTTATTCATAGTATAGAAAAGAATTTACTGTAAATAAAAAGTAAAGCATCTAGTGTGTTGTCCAAATTTTGTTAGAAAAAATAAAAACGTATGTACATATTATTTTATTGGACTCAATCAAGTAGCCCAATTATTTTGTCTTAAAAACAAGTTTAACAATTTATTTGACTTAATCAAAGCACAAATTTTTTAACAAAAAATATATTTTAAACCCACTTGTTACTGTAAATATGATACATACAATTTTGGAATATGAAACAAGAAGGGACGGACCACATTGAGCTCACCATCATCGCACTGTAGCTTCTTCAGTTCTTTTGTCCCTCAGTATCTCTCTCTTTCTTTCGGTGTTTTATAGTCTGGGTTTCTACACAAAGATGGCTTTCAGTCTTTCACCTTTTTACCTACCAAGTTGTTTCTTCGTAAATTTCATTAGGCTTTATTTTCTATTTTAACCAAAGTTATTTGATGGGCGGAAAAACCAACGTGGTTTGTCTGCTACTCTTTTACTCTTACTCCGTTCCAATTTATTTGTCCTGTTTGAAAAATTAAACTTTTTAAAGGAACATCATTTATTGTCTTGTCTGCCTTATAAAAATGTATAAATTTACAAAACTATCCTTAAATAAATTTATCAGCTTTTTAAAAAAGAGTTATTCTTAATGAGACAACTAAAAAGGTACCCCAATTAAATTGATTTTTTAAAATATTAGTTAGTTTTCTTTTCAAATAGTTTTGAAAGTAAAGCAGGGGTATAATAAGAACATTAGTAAACTAATAATTTTTATTTTTAGAAACAGGACAATATTTTTGGAACATCCCAAAATGGAATAGAGAACAAACAAACAAACTAGGTACGGAGGTAGTATTTTATTTTTTATTTTTTACTCGTTTACTATTCTATTCTCTTTTTTTTGAGAAAGTACTATTCTATTCTCTAGTTTCTATAATGAGATAAAGATTGTTGAATATTTAAAGCTTGTGTTTTTTAATTTTTCTTTGGATAGTGAAATGGACTAAATTCGAATCACACGATTCATAAGAATGTTTGATACATATCTAAGATACGATATTTTGTTTCATTTGATAGCTAGGAAATGTATCGTACCATCATGATCTTAACATCTATAAATATGTCTATCAAGTCTCAATAATAATGGTATTAGTGAGATTAAACTATCAATGGTATTGATGAGTCATTTTCCATTGGTTAGATCTAATACATTAATGAAAGAGACAATGTTTTATGGAACCGCATGCGGAAAATTAAATACCCAAGAGATGAATTATTAGTATCAAGTTGACAACCAGAAAAGTTTAATTCTGAAAGGGAAAGGACATAATTGATCATTACCTTCTATCTAGGTCAAGATAATGAAGGTGAGATAGAGATAGATATAGTTCCTTCCTAACTTGGCTATTATTTATTAATGGGAAATGATAATAAGTGTCTTTAGAGCATTGGTTAATAAAGGTAATTTCGGTCCCCCTCTCACTAACTAAAAAAAAATAAAAATTTATTTATCAAATTTCATAAGATAAAATGGATCAATCAAGACAAAGATAAACTAATTCCACTTTATATACTCATTTATATTATATTTAATCATCATTGATAAAATATTACTTATTTCAAAAGTTTAAACTAATAATAATAAATTGTATTTTGTGTTAGCATATCTGATATCTTATATTTGTATCCCTAATTCTAGCATGACCATATTCATAAATTAAAGTGAATCAATCAAAGATAAATAAACTTAAAAAACTGTATTCAATTTGTCAAAGAAATTGGTTTACGACTCTACATGAAGTTCTGTTTGAGGGAGATTATTAAGTCTTGATTCAGTGCTTGCAGGGTGAGGAATTCTGTTAAGCTTCCTTTGATCACGTTATTTAAGATATCCAGGTATTGGCTAATGATTTTCGGTATGTTGAATTTTCCCAGTGAGATGCCGTAGTACGTGCTCTAACTAGGAAGGCTATAATTCTTGATGAGTTGCAGGTGATCACCTGAGATATTGTTCCTTTTGTAACCTGAGATATTTCCTAAGTTTTGAATAAATTTTTTGGCCTGATCCTCAAGAAAAAATAATCTTGATTGAGTTAAAAAATAAAGGAGAAACAATTGATTTGAGTCTCAATCTAGGATATCCTTATCTCCCCTATGTAGTATATGGCTCATATTATCAGGCCTCCTTACTGTACAAAAAAAATGCAAAGGTTTGATCACAGTTTTTCTCTTTTTCTTCTCTCTGTCAATTTGTTCTCAGCCTATTAAATCATGCATGTAACTAAATAAATAAAATTACATGCATAACATTCACGTTCAATAAAATCAAAAGTGTAATATGGCATATGAGCCAAAATAATAATTTCATTACCATCATATTTACCATCTTATCTAATCAATTGCATCTAAGTCAATGTTACATCATGTTCATAATCTTGCTAAATTATTTCTTGATTGACAATTTCCTCCTTATCATCAACATTTACTCTCTTATTGTTCATGTTCTTTTTTATTTATGTGTGTGTGTGTCTATATATATATATATATATATATATATATATATATATATATATTTCTTCTTAGCATTTAGCTTCTTGATCTTATAAAAATAATAAAAAAATAAATATATTGTCAAGTGTGTATTCCAAATTTTGTAGGAGGAAAAAAAAAACTCGTGTGCATATATATATATATATATATATATATATATATAATTTTATCAGACTTAATCAAAGTAGCCCAATAATCTTGTATTTAAAACAAATCTAACAATTTTTTGTACTTAAATCAAAGAACAAATTTTAACAAAAAAAAAAAAATTCCTTTTAAACTCACTTGTTTATCTATCGTACAATTTTACAATACAATATATACTTTTGTATCACATGATTAATAAGCATGTTTGATACATATTTATGATACAATACTTTCTTCATTTAATACGATATATATATATTGTATCGCCACGATATTTACATCTATGAATATGCCTATCAAGTCTGAAGCTCAAATAATTAATAATCGTATTACTGAGATTAAACAACCAATTGGATAATATAGAAACTAGAAATTTTATGGTAAAGATCGATTATGGGGGAGATGTAAAAGTCCAAAAACTCCAAGTATTTCACCGAAAGTGGGACATATTTAATTCCATGCTGACTTATTTATTATTTATTAATAAAGGTAACCAACCCGGCCCTTCTGCCCTCTCACTAATTAAAATCTAAAAACAAAAAATAGATAACCCTAGCTAGCTATATATATTATTCTTAAACAACAACGTATTTATATTGAAAGTCATAACTCATAAGATAAAGTGGATTAATCAAGAAAAAATAAACTAATTCCATTTTTTTATACTCGTTTATATTATATTAACCTTTGATAAAATATCACTTATTCTAAAAGTTTAAACTAATAAATAAAACATTTATATTATGTAAATGGAGAAAATGGGCTTTTGCTCTTTCTTTTTAAAATATCCAACAAAATGTCTCATATCTGAAACTAATTAGGAAAATGCCCCTGTTTTGAAACTCAATTTTCTAAAATTCGAGTTTTAAATATATAACTCGATTTTTAGAACATCGAGTTATAGCGAACGTGAACTTAGAAATTTTTTTTTTTTTTTTAAATTTTTCAGTTCGCTATAACTCGATTATCCAAAAATCGAGTTTTAAATTGAAACTCGATTTTTAGAAAATCAAGTTTCAAAATAAGGGCATTTCCTTAAATAGTTTCAGATATGGGACATTTTACTGGATATTTTTTTAAAAAATGGCAAAAGCCCATTTTCTCCTTATGCAAACATATCCCAAATCTGTATCGCTAATTCTAGCATGACCATATAGCTCAATTAAGGAGAATCAATTTGTCCTTGATTTTAATCCAGATCAATGATATAATTAGCTCCCTAGATCAACTATATGACCTACATGTCCAGGCCTTTCGAAATGACAGCAAATACAAAGGTTAACAGTTTTTCTCTCTCTCTTCCCTCTGGCCCTTTGTTCTTAAATCATGTTAACTATATTATGCATAGAATGGTCCCAACTGTAAATATATATCCAGAAGTGAAGCAAGTGATGCCATGGTTTAGTGAAATATTCAATATTGCAAAAATATCAATATTGTAGTAATAAATATCCGTCCAGCTCTTCCTATATATATCCATATCATTGATATTTTTTAAATCATAATGAGATTTTAATATATAGGTAGTAGTAATCAATGAGGATGGACAGTTGCTATCAATAAAAAAGACAGTTGAAGAGTACAAACCCCAGATAGTAGGCTCCATTTACTTCTGTACCATGCAATTGTAATTGTGCTGAGCAAAGAGTTATGGTGCAGAGCAATACATGGGTTATGGTTGGTGCAACTTTGTCTCTCAATGCACTCAATTTTGGGTCATGCAAACGAATGCCTTTAAAGCATTAATTAATAATATATTTTAAGAAAGTTTTAATTGACACTACTTTTATGGGAAATGAAAAAAGCTGTCAAAACATTAATTACTTTTTTTCTTTTCCCATAAAAACTTTATTTAAATGAATTATTAATTAATACCCTAATGACATTCGTTAGCATTTCTCTTCCATTTTTTGCAGGCATGCGTGAGAGAAAGTCGGAATGATTTATAGAAGTTTGGAAAGGAGATAATAGATTAGGTTTGTAGAAGACTGGGATATGTGTCACTTGCACATTGGAGTTGCTTGCATTATTTGGAGACTATGCATGCACTTAATTTGCAGTTTGCAATTGGTTAGCTGAATAGAACTGGTTAGTACTTCGAAAGTTATGGTAACATGTACCGATTTGACAAAATTCACATGGTTTTGCTGGCATGTTTGGGACAAAACACCTAGGAAATAAATACTCTGCAGAGGATCATTGATAAGGTTTCAACTGTGTGCAAACGATGGATAGTGATTTTAAGCGAGGCAGGTATATTGGTAGAAAATTAATTCACCTGCACTATAAAGATTAAAGAGAAGAACCAAAATTTCTTGACCAATCAGACATTAAGGAAAACAAAATTGAGAAACAACCACGCACAAAAGAGATTGGATTTGTATTCAATACAAATATTGAGACTTTAAAACTTATAATTGAAGGGCGTAAGTGTGTAATAACTTCAATCCTTGCACAGGAGTGGAATGAAGACCCCAAATGGAGGTTTAGAGGCCAAAAAGACTTCCATGATTTTACCCATCTGATCATCCATATTTTTTAGTCGGGGTGTAGTGCTGAGTAGTTTGCTGATGATGCCAAAAAAAACCACCAGTGAGCCACACGGTACTTGCACACTCTAAACAACACCTGCACAACAAAAAAAGGAGAAGATCTAACAGAGAGCACCGGTGTGGTGCCGTCCAAATACCCTCCGAAAGTCAAGTTAGAACTTCTTACAACTCTAGAGTGCTAAAGAGGGGTTAATCATGCGTACCTTGATTTGTGAAGGTATTGGGGTTTTTATAGTAGCAGAGGGTTGACCTCTCTTCCTTGGGCTAGAAGTCTTTTCCTTATAAGAGTCTTTATGAGCGTAGATTGTGGAATCCTTTCCTTGTAGGAGACTACCATTCAGCGTGGTTTACAAGTTATTTCCTTATATACTCATGCGTGGCGGCCAAGCCAAGGTTTCATAGAGTCGTCAACTTCAGGATTGTCAGCTTATCTTATTCCCTTCAGCTTTAACGGCGTCAGCTTACTTATGGCGTCAGCTTATTGATAGTGTCAGCCCTTAGGCATGCTTAGTGGACTTCCAAGTACGCCCCTATCAGATCTTCGCTTATCAATGTCTCCTAATGGTAAAGCCGATGACTTTACCTGGATCCATCAGTTTTATGTCTTATTTTATTTTATCCTTATCATTTGCTATGCAGATTTGGATAGTTTGGTACCGAAGAAACAAAGTCAGAATAGCTCCACTGGGATCCCCCTATATTTGATAGTGCAGCGAGCGTATGGGGCATTATTAGAATATCGAACTGCACAACCAAGGCATACTATGGCAGCACCTACAACCAGACAACGTGCTAGATGGTCTCCACCTCCTCCGGACTGGTTTAAAGCTAACTTTGACGTGACAATCTTCGAAGATGTTGGCAGAGCAGGTCTCAGGGTGATAATCCGTGACAGCCAAGGTCTTGCAATGGCTGCTTTAGCTCAGAATGTTCAGTTGGCTAGCTCAATGGTGGAGATGGAAGCACTGGCAGCCACATGGGCAGTAGAACTTGCTACAGAAATTGGTCTTGATAGGATTATTTTTGAAGGCGACTCCAGCATAGTCATCAGAGGCTTAACGGATCAAGTGCCAAACTTTGCTCCATTCGACTTTCTCATAAAAGAGGCAAATGACTTGGCTAATCGGCTTAATCATGTAAAATTTCAGCATGTTGGTAGAGAAGGAAATAATGTAGCTCATAACCTTGCTAGGCATGCACGACATGTCACAGGTTTTTTTGTTTGGATGGAGGATGTTTCGTCCCTTTGTTTTGAAATGTATCAGCATATTTGCCTTCAACTTAATAAAATCACAGTCTTGTTTCTCAAAAAAATTAAAAAATAAAAAATAACCAATTAATCTTTATGATTTTAAATCTATTAGCTATATAAAAAGAACCAATGCTCCTACAGTACATATTTGGTTTATTGAGTCCCTTTTATCTTTTTTTTTTTTCAAGTTTAAACAGTTGCTACTGTGCCAATTTGGTTTGTTCAATTGGCACTGTAACTATAGTGCTTTGGTTTCAACTTTGCATTGTTGTTGCTTTCTTTTCCTTTTTTTTTTTCTCTACCTTTTTTTTTTGGGGAAATATCATCCTGTTCACTCTTTTATTTTATTTTATTTATATATAAAGCTGTTAGTTAACACAATAAATTGTCACAATATTTTTACAATTGTTGATATGTTAATTCCTTATAAGTTGTGGGTTCTAACTAGCTCAACTGGTAAAGTCTCTGATGGTTGAATAAGAAATCTAGGGTTCAATCTCCGCCTACACCAAAAACTAATTGGTATCTTGGTCTAATGATAAAGAGCTATCATCAGGAGTGGACGCCATAGGTTGAAACTCTTACTCAAAAAAAAAAAATCCTTATAGGTTAAAATAAAATATCATACTAATCCACAACTAAAACTAAAGGTATTATGAAAAAAGAAGTGGTACATCCACAACATTTTTTGCAACATTTTCACAACATTGTTCATTAAGCTTTTTTTTTTTTCACAATCCACAGTACGCCAGTTTTGGTTGTAATGTTTTTGTCTTTTCTTTTAAATATTTATATGTGTATGTACAGTTACACTGACTTAACAAATTCTTCCAATATTTTCACAATTAAGAACAATTTGCACTGTTCATTGGCCCTTTTTTTTTTTACAATACGCTGATTTTGCTTGTGCTTTTAAATATTATATATGCATACACAATTACACTGACGCAACAAATTTTTACAATATTTTCATAATTATTGAGGTGTTAATTTTTTAAAGGTCAAAATAAAATAATAAAATAAGAGACTAAGACCAATCACAACTAAAAATAAATGTATTATGAAAATGCTATAATTAACATCTTCTTCTTGTCACAATATTTTCACAATCGTGAGATTTCAGTTCCTTATAGATCACCACTGCGCACCCTTGGTGCGGTGGTCACTTCATAAGTATAAATGCTTGTGGGGTGTGGGGGGTAAGAGCTGGGGTTTAAGTCTCCAGGAGGGAGGTTCACACACATATACACTTAGATTAGGCTAGAGTAGAAATTCTATCTTGTATAAATTAAAAAAAAAAAAAAAGTTCCTTATAGATCAAAATAAAATAAAACAAAAAGAAATTCTATGTCCACAACATTTTTCACAATAATTTTGTAACAAATTTTATGTGGCAAGATATTTTTGAAGGATAAAAAAATGATATCAGTAGTGGGTTCAATTTAAGACCAATAACAACTTTACATTTATAATTTGTTCTAAAAATGTTATGGATGCAGCATTTCTCTCAAATAAAATAAAAATATATCTATTCGGATCTTAAAAATAAAAGTATTGTGAAAATGTTTTAATATTTTGTTGTATTCTTAGACTTCTTTTTTAGTATATATAATCAAATTGGGCTAGTTAAAATTCACTGTACGTTACACGCACAATTTTCTTGTATTGTCTTTTTGTTTTTTTTTTTTTAATGCATAATTTTAAAACCAGTAATAATTTTTTACCTAAGATTTATTTTGAAAATGCTGTGAACGTAAAAATTAAATAATAAAATATCAAACTAGAACCTGCCACAGCTGAAAATAAAAAATATTACGAAAATGTTGTGACGTTAAGTTATATTCCTAAACTTCTTTTTTGTGTGACATTTTGTTGTATTCCTAGGTTTCTTTTTTGGTTTAGTCAAATTTAGTAAGCCAAAATTCGTTGTTTTAGGCACAATTTTTTTCAATGGGCTTTTTATTTTATTTTTAAATATACGATTAAAAGTGGTTAGCCCAATTTAAAACCGATAGCAATTTACCACCTAAAATTTATTATAAAAATATGATGGATGTAACATTATTCTAAAATAAAATAATAAAATATCAGACTAGGATCCACTATAGCTAAAAATAAAGGTATTGTAAAAATATCGTGACTTTTTGTTGTATTTCTAGACTTCTTTTTTGGTTTAATCAAATTTAGTAAGTCAAAATTCATTGTTTTAGGCACAATTTTATTCAGTTGGCTTTTTATTTTATTTTTAAATGCATAGTTAAAAGTGGTTAGCCCAATTTAAAACCAGTAGCAATTTACCACCTAAGATTTATTATGAAAATATTTTGGACATAACATTGCTCTAAAATAAAACAATAAAATATTAGACTAGGACCCACCATAGCTAGAAATAAAGGTATTCTAAAAATATCGTGGCTTTTTGTTGTGTTTCTAGACTTCTTTTTTGGTTTATTCAATTTGTTGAACTAAAATTCATTGTTTAATGCATAATTTTTTTAGTTTGATTTTTTTTAACACATTGTTTCAAGTTTTTTTTTTTTTTTTTTAAAATAAAAATAAAAAAAACACACACACACATATTGTTTTACACACACATAATACACACACAAATTGACGAAGTAACACTTTCCTCCTTTATATTCGGGGTAGTTGCATTCCCCCCTAAACTAAAGTTGAATAATTTCATCATTTATATTTTGTAAATGAACATATACCATTATTGTTTCTCTCTTAGTTAAATCCTAACAAAATCTTATAATTCCTAAAATATTCCATTGTGCAATGTCTAATATACTCCTATTAAATTTTAATGTCACAAAAAATTTATTTGTGTATTTTGAATTTTATGTGGTAGACTGGTAGTCATGCTTGGAAAGTTAGAATGATGATATATGGTGTTCTATTTGATACCTAAAGAATATTAATTTATTAGGTTTAAATCTTCTAGACTTATAATTTTATCTAATAGAAATTTTGATGACATATGTCTTTTGTTATTTTGTTCTTTTTTTTTTTAATTTATTTTCCTACTTAAAAGGGTATTCATTAAAAATAAGTAAGCTAAACATAGTAGTTAGACTCATAAAATACCATAATAAAGAATGAAATATGAATAACAAAATCTTCACTGTAGATGTTTGCAGGTATTTAATTTAATGATTGCAGGTATTTAATTTAAGGGAAAATTACACACTACCACCCTAAATTATACACTAAATTACGCTTTACACCATAAACTATTCGAATGCACATTTTGCATCCTAAATTATCACATTTGTTACACTTTGCACTCCAATGTTAGTTTTAATATTAAGTTAAACGGAAATTAATAGCATGTGACTGACGTGTGATTTTTGCTTGGGTGGCACATAGTTTAAAGACCTTTTCACAGACAATTAAAACAAAACACTCTCACATGTGTAGCATCTCCTTGTCCCCCAAATCAAAATCTATCTAACCCTAAATCCCCAACAGCTCTCACGCATATTTGACACCAAAGATTCATGACTATCCGTGGACTGTAGTCTGTTGACTACAAATTAAATAATAAGTCTTTGGAATTTGATATGTAAGATGGATTATTTTCTTTGGCTAACGGAGAAGAAAATAAATTTAATAATAAGTCCTTGGAATTTGATATATATGATGGATTATTGTCTTTTGCTAATGGAGAAGAAAATATTCAATCATTATTTCTCATGATGGATTTCAATATGGGAGTGCTTTGCTTCTATAAACTTCTCATAAGCTCTTACCTTTTAAACTCATCATGTGTCTTTGAATGTAGCAGTGACTATGATAATGGATTATCGCCCTCTTCAAAAAAATATTTAATATTCTCCAATAGATGTTTAGCAAGATTTTGGGAGAGAAGCAACTGAACAATGAAAGCTGCTGGCCTAGAAAGAGGGAAGAGCTGTTGGCCGAGAGAGAGGGGGAAGGTCTGTTGGCCATACGTGAGAGCTGTTTGGGATTTAGGGTTAGACAGATTTTGATTTGGGGGAGGAGGAGATGTTACTCATGTGAGAGAGAGATTTTGTTTTAATTGTTTGTGAAGATGGCATTTTTGTCTTTAAACTGTGTGCCACCTAAACAAAAATCACATGCAAGTCACATGTTATCAATTTCTGTTAACTTAACAGTAAAATTAACATTGTGGTGCAAAGTGTTACAAATATGATAGTTCAGGGTGCAAAACGTGCATTCAAATAATTTAGGGTGCAAAATGTAATTTAGTGTATAGTTTAGGGTGGTAAAGTGTAATTTCTCCTTAATTTAATGAAGATCTACAAAAAAATTGTAGCATATGTTATCATTCATTGCAAAAATTTAAATATTGTAGAAAGATGATGACATTCATTATCATTCTTTTTAGCATTTTTTGGTGAGTAGATATTATATTTAGTAAATAAGTTCTAAGAAATTGTCATAGTACATAAATATTTAAATAGCTATTTTAAATTTGAGTACATGACTTCATACTTCTTCAACAAAAAAAATCTATATTAATTTTCTCAGTAAAGGGCCAGCACGTGCTTTGCACGTGCAACCCACACTAGTATGTCAAAAGTTGCAATTTAATAACTATGAAAAGGGTGTTAAAAAAAAAAACTTGTGCCATTGGATTCATTGAATTTCATCCATACTTTAAAGATTAAAGACAAGAATTAAATTTTCTTGACGAATGTTAGACATAAAAGTTTAATGAAAGAAAAAATATTTCTATTTTATACTATCTTTTTTCTTTCATCTCCACCCTCCACGTGTAGATTAGATTGCTGGTGTTGATTCTTGTCTCATCAGCACCTTCCTAAAGTCTTTAGGAGTAGCTGTAAGGCTGAAAATAACTGTTCAGGTATTTCTTTCTCATTGATGCGGCCAGAGAGTTAGCTACAGAGCATTCAATGCGATGGTAGCAGCTTTCTTTTAGATATTTCGTGGCTTCCCTCTGTCTTGTGCTTTCATGATACGTATCCTTATCAATAGAATTCCCCGAAACGTTGCCCTGAATGGTAAACCACATCTTCGGACCTCTGCTTTGCTCAACCGAAGAGGCATTCCTCTTCGGACCACCTTCTTGGGCTCTTATGACCAAACCCTACTCCTTCAATTACTAACGCGGACTCCCATGACAACGTTTACCCGTCCTCGGATTGGGCCCCCGGCCCAACATATATATAGATATATGTTACTGGGCCTATCATATCTACATGGTCAAATACAAAAAGAATTTTTTTATATAAAAAAGTTCAACTTTTCTTAATTTTAATCCAATAATTACTACTTTTTTTAAACCAATAATATTAGACATAACAGTTTGAATAATGGCAGAGATAAAAACTATTTTATAAAAAATTGTAAGTAATATCAAGCAGAGGAAGAACAAGCCGCATAGGTCTGTTTATGGGGACTTTATTGGTCCTTTTCTTCTCAAAATCTCTCTCTCTCCCTCATTCTCAAATTCGAATTTTTGCTTGGTAATGCAAATGGGATCAGATTTCATGAGGAGTTCCTAACTCTAAACATGAAGCTTTAAATACAAGTCCCTGACTCGTACCTCCTATTTGTACATTACCAAATAAAAATTCTTTCAAGTTGTGGTGTAATGCCATAATTGGAGTCCTCGACTCTACCCCATAATTGGAGTCCTCGACTCTACCCCATCAATGGAGTCCTTGACTCTACCCCATTATTGGAGTCCTCGACTCTACCTCATCAATGGAGTCCTTGACTCTATCACATCAATGGAGTCCTTGACTCTACCCCATCATCAATGGAGTCCTTGACTCTACCTCATAATTGGAGTCCTTGACTCTACCCCATAATTGGAGTCTTACACTCTACCTCATCAATGGAGTCCTTGACTCTACCCTATAATTGAAGTCTTTGACTCTACCCCATAATTGGAGTCCTTGACTCTACCCCATCAATGGAGTCCTTGACTCTACCATTAAATTAATGGAGGCATTAACCCTATCAAATTAATCGTGACTAATTCTTTAAGATTATTGATTAGAGTTAATAATTCTTAAAATAAAATGACCATAAAATTGGGTTGGGGAAATTTTCCAATTTCAATTATGTTCACAATGAATAAAAATTGCTTCAAAGAAGCTTCTTTCCCTTAATCAAAATATCATTAAAAGTTCCTACAAAGAAGCAAATGAAAGAAAAGGAAAATTGCTTGGAATTTTAACTTCTCAAAAAGAGAATCCTTGATTCAATTTCCATAAAAACATGGTCCTTAACTTATCCTTGAGATCAAAACCAATTATCTCACCCAAATACAAAATTATGCCTATACTTAATTAAAAGCCAAGTATTGACTTAAAGATCCATCATTTAAAATGGGACAAAACCATATTTGAGACATTAAATCTAAAACCTCAAATCAAGAACTACGAAGTGGCTTGATCCCCACCAAGGGTACGTAGGCAACCTAAATAAATTATTAGGTACAGTCACAAATAAATAAAAACATATGTATCCCTTTAGACATATAAATAGATAAACTCATGTAAAAGACGACATGGTTAGAATCAAAGGGTCTTCCCTTGAAACAAGGGATTGTAATTAAGAGATACATTATCTTGAATGGGCACTACTCATATCAATAAAACTCATATGCCAAAGAGCCTATGAGTGAAATTATGTTTGACGAATTTGACTAATTTGACAATATTTGTAAACATAATTTAACACATTTGTTAAACCTAAGTTGACAACGTTTGTTAAACATAATCTATCAATTATTGTTAAACATTGATTAATAATTTTCGTCAACAATAAGTCTTTACTCTTAGAGGAGTACGTATATGGAAACTCCTCAACACAAAAAAATAAAATAAAAAATAAAAAAAATAACAAACAAACAAATAGATGATATATTGGAAAGTGGAAACAATATCATGAATTACTTCCTTAAAAAAAGAATAATAAAATAAAATAACAACAACAACAACAACTAGTGGAAACTGAGTAGCCGTAGAAAAGGAAAAAGTTAACTAATGCTTTAAAAATATTAGTTTAAAAAATATTTTTATGAAAAAAGAAAAAATAATTAGTTTTTTTTACAATTTTTATATTTTTTATAAAATAACTTATTAACAATTATCCTAGAACACCCGTTAACACAATCCATTAAATTTTTTTTTTTTTAAATCTAGAATGACATGTTTGTTTATGTCTTCTTGAAAAATTATACTATTATATTTTTGTTACCATTTTTTTTTTGGGCTACATTGAGTGCTTCCTCCCACTTAAATATGCATCATCTACTTTTACTGATTGCTCTTTATCTTTATCAACGCTAATTATTTTTTTTGATAAAAGTGAAAACTGAATCTAGCATCTTTTTTTTTTAATTATTTCATATGTAAACAAAACTCAACCTCAAATCTCTGATTTGAAGATAAGAAATTAACTACGTAACTTATAAACTAAACATTTGTCTTATCTTTTTCCATTAAAAAAAAAGAAAAACATTTGTCTTACCTTCCTCTTAATAAAAAACCTGGACTCCAAAATGTTTCAACTAATGTTATTGATTCCGTGTCGTTCCGGTCGGAATATTTTGTACCAGTATGCACACCAGTACGAGAATACCTCACATTTCACTTCGGATCAGATTTTGGCCTGTTTCGGGTCATTTCGGCTAATTTCGGCCGAGATGTGGATTTCGGCCGATACTAGTTTTGTATCTGACACAGAAGAGAAAAGGAAAAAAAAAAAAAAGTGAAGAAGTGGTTGTGACGAGAATGTAGAGGGTTAAAGAAAAAGTAGAAAGAAGATGAGAATATAAGAGACTTACGGTAAAGATATGGGGCATTCAAACGAAGAAGACGAAGACTATAAGAAGAGAAGACAAACCAACAGTCTAGACTCCTTCTTAGAAGAGATGAATCTTAAAAAAATAAAATAAAAAAATCATAAGATCAGCATACGAGTTACTAAGCCTAAATAGTTTCAAGTTTCAATGTATTGGTTTCCAGCTGTTTCTAGAGTAGAATGCTAAAGGCTGTTTTTTTATTATTTAAAAGAAAATATAGTCAGTAGTTGATAAGGTGCTGGTAACTTAACAATATTTCTACTGTTTCTAGAATATATATATATATATATATATATATGAAGTAAAGGATTCTTTTTGTAAATACAAGAGGTGCTTTGACTTTCATATTTATTGTACATTTGTACTGTTTACAACTATCCAAAATGTGAATTTTGTTTATAGAAAAATTATAAATAAATATTTTAATCCAATTTTATTTAAATATTAAATTTAATTTATTATTTTATATAATAGTAATAATATATATTAGTTTAAAGAACTCTGAAACACTCTGAAACAGTACACCAAAATAAACCGATACCGAAATATTCCATTCCACTAAATAAACTGAAACTGTTCCGAAACGGAATTAATAACATCAATTTTAGCTACTCCTCTTTATATTAGTCTCACCAGCTTTACACAAAACTAGTCAAACCCAATAACACATTTTGGGAACCCACAAAATTCTCTCTCTCTCTCTCTCTCTCTCTCTCAACACTCACCATGTTATCCGATCCTTTCAAATCCCATTTCCTCTTCCTAATTCTCTCTTTCTCCCTCTGCATTTCACAAACCCTAGCTCTCAATTCGGTCCCGAAGCCTGATGCCTCGGCGCTCACCTACCTCTGGCCTCTACCCTCCGAATTCACCTCCGGCAACCGCATGCTCTCCGTCAACATGGACCTATCTCTCGTCGTCGCCGGCATCAGCGGCAACTCTGCAATTGTTAGAGCCGCATTTGATAGATACAGAGCGATCATATTCAAGCACACTAGTGGAACCTCTATATTTAGTAGATTCACGAGAAGGAGCTCCGTGTATGATATTAGCAAATTGAAGATCATTGTTAATTCGAATAACGAAGAGGTAAATTTTTTAATAATTAACAAAAAAAAAAAAACTAATAGCCTAGGATATACAACACTGCAAGTGCCGGCTAAAAGCTTGTACAAAACAAAGGAAGGAGAATGAGAATGCAAAATAAAAGAAACAGAAGGAGAAATTTTCCTTAGCCAGAAGATATGCACAATGATTCTCTTTTGTGGTGGGTGTGACTAATATAAGCTTTCTCAAAATGCTAGAGGAAGGACTTATAGCTATAGGAAATAATCAAAGCACAGCTGGGCGAGATGCATCAAGAAGAGAGATATGAGATATGAGATATGATAATATTAAAAACATCACATGCATTGATGGTCTCCAATAACATAAAGCCAAAGCTTACGGTTTTGAAGGAAGCTGCACATAACTAAAGCCCACACAATGCAGTAATCCTCATCAAGAACCATATGAATAGGATGAGAACATCATCATTTTGTGACATTTTGAAAATTCAAAAACAAAAAAGGACAAAAAACTAGGTATGGTGCACCTGTTCAAAGTCAAAGTCAATGGTCAACATCAACTTGACAGTTGACTCGATCTAGTTGTTAACATGGTAGGTTGAAATGGCACCTATATTGACGTGGCAAATGACGTGGTTGGTGCAGAATGCTTTGTTAGCATTTGTGGGCTCGTGCAAAGGTAGTTTTGGGTATTTATAGCAAAGTTGTGTTGTTTGTTCTTTGATCTTTTTATTTAACTGGCTGCTCACTAAATCAATGCACAAACTCAAATCAAAGCACAAATGGAAGATGTTTATGACTTTTGCAAGGGCAAGGCCATCCTTAAGACTCCATAATTAATTCTGCTGCTATAGAAGGTCCATTTGGATAGAACTTATTTTGCTGAAACTAAAAACTGAAAATTGAAAACATTATTGCAAAATAATTTTTAAATGTGTGAATAGTACTTTGAGACCCATTTTTAATGAAAAAGTTGTTGAAAAGTGAATTTTGTGGGTCCCGTGAACAGTATACGAGACTCACAAATTGATGAAAAGTAGCTGAAAAGTCAGAAATATATAGCTATTGTTCATAAACAGTAGCCGTTTGTCTCCCTGAAACGTGTGCTGCAGTAGAGAAAAAAAAAAAAAAAAAACGTCAGACGCAAAACACAACGTGTATCCAAACCCCACCAGAATGTGTAAACCCAATATTTATGGTGAAGATTCTAATCCAAGATCAGTGAGAGTCTCTAATGAGACCATTGGCACTATAGCATAGGGAGTATTCCTTCATCACCCTTTTACTAATTATATAGAAATCAGGGAATTGAGATTGAAACTCAAGCTGCCTTGTGTGAAGTCCAATTTTCTCATTGATAAGCATCAACCCAATTGACAAGTATCATAATAACGTGAGATATCTACAACAATTTTTTTTAAATTGGCTATACTATTTTAAATTGCATATTTTAAGTTGTTAATTTTTAAGAAATCCCTTTTTATTTCGAATTTGTATACTTATAGTTGCCTTGTAATTCTTTGATTCTCTTATTTTCTCATGACTTTATTAGTTTTTGGAGTGGTTTATGGAGCTTCTTAGGTTAAGAAAGTGCACATCCTTTCGGGCTTGGTTGTTACCTATGAGACTATGAGAGCATAAAATTTGTCTTTGAATACCAATTAAGTGACCGTGTGATTAACTTTTTTGATCATTGTTATTGATTACAATTAATCTTTATTAAATGTCATACTATAAATTAGTGTTTTTTTTTTTTTTTGATGTGAAATAAAGCAACTTTATTCAGAACATGACAAAAACGTTACATCCTGGGTCACCAGGTTTTCAATACAACTTGGTGTTTCTTCTACCCATGCATGCAAGGACAACACACCTTTGGCATACTGTGCCAACATGTGAGCTACTTTATTTCCTGTGCGTGGTACATGGCTGAACTGAACAGACCGGAACCTGTGAAGATGGGACACGGCACCAACTACGATATTGGCAATAGACGAAGGCGGTTCAGTGAGGCGAAGCATGGCATTCGTTACTATTTGCGCATCACTCTCAAACACACAGTCCCTGATTCCCATATTCCATGCAAACTCAACCACTTCTTCCATGGCCTTAGCTTCCGTTTCAAGAGCACCTAGTGGAGCTGTCAACTTCTTACTCAACGCCGCCACAACTACACCATGGTGATCCCGGATAACAACTCCGATACTGGCCTCCTTCTGTTGATCAAAAGTCGCACCGTCCATGTTCGCCTTGTACCAAGGTGGTTTAGGGAGTTGCCACACTGCTTCCACAGATTCACGGTAAGGCCGAACTTCTTGGTTGGCTGTTAAATATTCCTCCAAATAATTTTTTGTCCACCGAGCAAGGACAGTGGCTGGCTTTCTACTCCTCCCATGCCAGACCTCATTCCGGTTTGTCCAAATACCCCACGCCGTCGTGACCATCAATCCGATATCCTCCTCCGACCACTTTTTAACGTTTTGACCATACCACAACAGATCCAAGAATTCAGGGCAGCTATCCATGACGTGATCTTTAGCAAGACCCACCTCATTCCACACCTCCTTAGCACGATGACACTGCCAAAGCAAGTGTTCTGTTGTTTCCTCTGCATTTCCACACACCTCGCATTTGCTATCCTGAGTTACTTGACGACGGTACAAGTTAACTTTCGTGGGCAAGATATTTCTACAGGCCCGCCACGTGAAATTCCGAATTTTGTTTGGGACCCACAAGCGCCAAATGAATTTCCAGAATTCTTTCATACACCTAGCATTAGAGCTTTCCTCAGATTGATGCTCACTCTTTTCTTGCAAAGCAACCTTATAGGCTGACTTCACTGAAAATTTTTCGGAAGAAGTAAGAGCTCATATAAAGCGGTCTTCAGGCAAAGTTGGACTCAGAGCAATGGATAAGATAGACTCAATATCCAAAGGCATAAGAATGCGTTCAAGGGCCTCTAGGTTCCACTCTCCTTTCTAGTGGTTAATACAGGTGGTCACTAGCACATCAGAGCCAACGTCTGGACACTGTGTAACTACTTGGTAGGTAGAGGATAGAGGAAGCCATTTGTCACCCCAGACTCGCACCTTTGCCCCATTTCCTATCCTCCAGCGACTACCTTTTTTGATAATATGCTGTGCAGAGAAAATGCTTCTCCAAGCATAAGACGGCTTAGCTCCCAAAGATGCAGAAAAAAAGTCTCCGTGAGGAAAGTATTTTGCTCGGAAAACATAGTGGAACAGAGAGTTGGTATAAGTTTGGAGCCACCACCCCTGCTTGGCTAGCAAGGCCAAGATGAAAGTTTTCAAGTCCCTAAAACCCATCCCACCACATTCCTTCAGTGTGCACATCTTCTCCCAGCTAAGCCAAGCCATCTTGTCCACACCATTTTTTTGCCCCCACCAAAACTTCCAGACCATTCCAGCTAGATCATCGCATAGTGAATCCGGTAACTTAAAGTAACTCATGGTATATGATGGTATAGCTTGGGCTACTGATTTTATTAGAATCTCCTTTCCTGCATTTGACAATAGCTTTTCTTTCCATCCTGAAAGCTTCTTCCCAAGCTTATCCTTAAGGTCATTGAAAGTATTTTTTTTGGATCTACCCACCAAGGATGGGGGATCGAAGTATTTTTCGTGTTGACAGATGACCTGGGCACCAAATCTATTTTTGATCTCCTCCTGAAGTGCACGTGGGGTATTCTTGCTAAAGAATAGACCGGTCTTGGCCTTATTTAGCTGCTAACCCGAGGCAGCCTCATATAAAGTGAATATGCGTTGGAGCTCATTACACTCTTCTAGAGTTGCTTGGCAAAACACCAAACTATCATCAGCAAAGAAGAGATGGGAGATTCTTGGGGCCCTTCGGCACACTGCAATTCCATGGATGACTTGTCGTTCTGCTGCATGATGAAGGAGAGCGGGCAGACCTTCTGCACAGAAAAGAAATAAATAAGGTGATAGTGGGTCCCCTTGGCGAAGGCCTCTGGAGGGAACAATTCTGCCTCAGGTTTGCCCATTAATACGGATAGAATATGTGACAGTAGATATACACCTCATGATCACCTCAATCATTTTATAGTGGACACCCATCCTCCCTATAATATTCTCCAAGCATTTCCACTCTACTCTATCGTATGCCTTACTCATATCTAGTTTTAGAGCCATCTCCCCCACTTTTCCAGTCTTTTTTTTGGCTAATATGATGCATAGTTTCAAATGCTACCAATACATTATCAGTTATAAAGCGCCCTTTTGTGAAAGCACTTTGGTTCTCACTGACAATAATAGATAGTACATTTTTCAGTCTATTAGCTACTGCTTTAAAGGCCATTTTGTAAGCCACATTACATAAGCTAATTGGCCTATAATCAGTGATTTTCCTAGGATTATGAACCTTAGGAATCAGAATAATATGGGTGTCATTAAAGTCAGGAGGAACAATACCATGGTTAAGGAAGTCAGAGGCAGCTTGAATAACACAGTTGCTTGTGAACGACCAAAACCTTTGGTAAAATAAAGGGGGCAATCCATCAGGTCCCAGCACAGTATGGGGGTGCATTTGCTTTATTGCCTGTGCTATCTCTGAAGCTTGGAAGTCTCTTGCTAGGAGTTGGTTCATTGCATCTGTGACTGAAGGAAGAACTGCATTAAGGAGCTCCGTTATTTCACTAGGTCGAGAAGAAGTGAACAAAGAAGAGAAATACTGCGTAGCAACATGTTCAATATCATCCAACCCCTCCTGCCATAAGCCATTATCATCCTCCAATCCCTGAATACAGTTCCGTTGTTTTCTGTTTGAAGCTTTTGTATGGAAAAATCTTGTGTTTCTATCTCCCTCCTTCAGATATCTGTTTCGAGACCTTTGCTTCCACATTTCCTCTTCCGTGTCTAGCCAAGAATTAAGGGCTAGTCTGACTTGTCGAATGTTGTCCATGTTGTTCTCTGGGAAAGCTTTGAGCACATGTAGTTTATTCTTCAGCAACTTAATCTGGCGGCCAACATGACCAAACTCTCGTTTATTCCACTAAGTGAGTTAAGCATGACACGAGGAAATGCAGTTTTTCAGTGGATGGCCCGTGGAAGTACATAAGCCATACTCCCATGCATCACGTACTACTTCCTCGCATCGAGGGTCCCAGAGCCACATGGCTTCGAACCTGAAAAGTTTTGCACCAACTCTCCTCTGTCTCCCATTCTTTCCCCACCTTAGAGCGAGCATGCAGTGGTTTGAAGCCATGGTGGACAGATGGTGCAACTTCGCATTTGCGAATCGGGAGTACCATTCCAGAGTGGCCAAGGCTCAATCGAGCCTTATCCACCAACTATTTCCATTTGCAAAAACCTTGTTCCAAGTAAACCTTGATCCCACATAGCCCAAGTCTCTGAAACAACATCTATTCATTGCTTCTCTGAACCTCTCCATTTGTTTCGGTGCTCTCGGATTGCCACCCATTTTCTCAGCATCACTCAGTATTTCATTATAGTCCCCTATACACAGCCAAGGTAAAGAATTTGAAATTCCTAACCTCTTAAGAATCTGCCATGTCTCCTCCCTTCTACTTGTCTCCAGTTGCCCATAGAACCCCGTAAACCTCCATCTCCCTAAACCGTCATTTCCTCCTACTTCAGCATCTATGTGCCATGGGCCAAAAGTTTGAACGCCTATCATGACATCCTTCTTCCACAGTAAGGCCAAACCTCCCTTACTTCCAATGCTGCCCACTACTAATCCTTCCGTGAATCCAAGTAACACTTCTGTCCAAAGAAGTGTTATTTTTATTATAATATAACAACTTTTATCATCAACCAAGCATGCGTATTGTTTCTCAAAAAAAAAAAAAAAAAAAAACCAAGCATGTGTATTACATGCGCAACCAACATTATAATAAATAAAAATTTTAAATTGTGATTTTATAATATTTAATTATAAGATTCCACAGCTAAGAACATAATATATGTCTAAAAATGTTGTATTCTATATGTATAAACATATATCATTTGATATGTACACAAATATATTAATTTGAAAACAAATAGAAACACATTGAGAGTGTATTAATTTGTATCTAATAAATTCATAAGCATATAATATTAAAAAAAATTATGTAATGAGAAAATATTTTATTTATAATTGATGGACAAATTGTATTGCAAAAAAATTGATTAAGAAATTGTGCAATTTGTTTCCAAAGTTATTAAATGTGTGATTAATTAATGATGACAAATAGTAATTAATATGATGTTTAGATGTACATGAGTAATCATTGGAATGTCTATTAGTGGATGGATGAACGAGTGATTGCTTGGAAGGAGAATTTCAATATTTTGGTCCTAATATTAAAGCATATGTATGTTAATTAAAGTGCATTCTATATAGAAGCCATTTTAGTTGCATTTAATTAGTTTGCCTCCTATCATGGTCGGTCTAATTTTTATGGATCAAGAAGGCAAGAGAAAGAACCACAAAAAAGAAAACCAAAAAACAAACCGGAAAAACACAGTCCGTTAAGAACTACTACCGTCTTTCACCCCTTGGAATTTTCAGAATAAAATTGGCATGGCGTGATCCTATTTTCACCTCGTGAGGTTCTCCAAAGAGAACACCTAGAGAAAAAACTCGACAACTCTAATATATATCTATATGTTTCAAGTTTCAAACACATATTCATTTGTAGAATCATTAGAAAATAGATTAGATGTCTAATTAGCTACTCTCCACAAATATATATATATATATATATATATATATATATATATATATATATATATATATGAGGGTCGCTAATTAGCATCAATTGGATTGATTACCACATTAGCACATATGTAATAACTTTCCTATTGTAATAAGATGTCGATTAATATGCAATGATTTATTTGGTTACTTTATTTCACCTATGCAATTTCCCAAATTTTAGGAGATATCTTATAAATATGAATGGTGTTTTGACCCTTCCATAATTTAGAGGATCTGTTATCAATATGAATGATGCTTTCTATTTTGCAAAAATTAGAAGATTTTTTCTCGATATTAATGGCTTGTATGATAATTTATTATTTGATATAATAATATAAAATATTGAAAACTATATATTAATTAAATGTTAATGTGGCCCGGGTAATACACATGGAATTCTTCAGTCTTTCGTCACTTGTTTCTACAAGTCTATATTTGTAGCAAATAATAAAGATGTAAAACAAAAAAAAAAAAAAAAAGTATAATTCTACGACTAAATAAACAAATTATGTATGTCGGGGGCGGTTTTTTCGCGTAGCCACGTGTCTTTCACTAGAAGTGTGACTTTGCTAAGCCCGGATTTGTTTTAGGGAGACCAACCCGGAACTTGATATCAGGCCGCATAGACCAATGGCTTCCGATGTATTTTTAAGCCTACAAAATTGATGAAGCCCAAAGTCTTAGAATCATAATAATGGTTGAAATAAATAAATGACATGCTTAGCATGATAGTTTTGATTAGATGGTGAGTTGATATGTCATTATTATGTATATTAAGTGATGTCCAATATTAGAAAATAATTAATTAGGTTTCAAATGTCCAACAATGGAATGAGTCCAATAGTCCATGTCTAGTTGCGGTTCATTATTCATGTTCAACATAATAAGGTATGTCTAGCAATGGTCCATGTCCAAATAATATATGTCCAATGGTAGTTCATTTCTAAAAACTATGTGTCCAAGGGTGGTTCATGTCCAAATAATATATGTCCAATGGTAGTTCATTTCTAAAAACTATGTGTCCAAGGGTGGTTCATGTCCAAATAATATATGTGCAACGGTAGTAGATCGATTTATTAATATGTATGTTCATTAATGAAGTATTAGTGAGATCATGTTTATTAAATAGTGAGATGATATTAAAATAACTTGCATCCAGTGGTAAAATAATAATAAATTAACATATACTTAATGATGTAATTTCAAAGATGGAGAAAGATTGACTTATCTTCACAGTCTGTAGCTCCAGCTGTAGAACAACACTTCATATTTTGTAGCTCTAGCCATATCACATCAGTTGACTTAACATTTCAACAACCTTCATATTTGAAAGGGAAAAATGGGTGCAACTGGAGGGAGAGAGAGCATGTCCAGCCGTGTGCATCGGTTGGTTAAGTTTGTCCCCTTAATCATGCACTTAAATAATTTTCCCCATGTAATGCACTTTTAGTTTTTAGTCAAGTATGAGTGATGTTGCCTTCCATGAGAATGACTTTTAGTATTTTGCCTTTCATAAGAAGGGCTTTTGGCATTGTAAATATATATCTTCAATGACAAAAGGCTTTTAGTAATAAGTTCTTGGAAGAGTGTTTGCTATGTTTTAAGATATGTGGAGATGGTAAGAAATACATATATATATATATATATATATATATATATATATATATATTGTGAGATATGGTGTTTGTAATATGTATGAGAATTATATATAGATACTTTGTTGGACATGGATCTTGCATATGTATACTTTGTGAGGCATGGAGTGTAAAGATATATGAGGAGTATGTATGGGTATCTTGTGAGGAATGTATTTGTAAAAAGGTTAAATGTAGTAAATACATGAGATTAGAGCTGTTGTCGGAGTGGTTTTTTGTGTTATGTCATGGGTTATGTTGCTTTCTAAGAAGGGAGATTTTGTATGAGAAATAAAGAATGAGATGGAGATGTGTTTTTGGGCAGCAAAATGATGAAGTTTTAGAATATTAAAGTATGTGAGAGATGGATAGTGTGTAATGGTGTGGTGTGATAGGTGTGATGTAATGGTGTTATCTAAGAAGAGATATTTTTGTAAGGGAGATGGAGAAGTATGGAAGAGTTTAGAGATATATGCAGCAAGGTGAAGTTTCAAAATATTGGGGATGAGAGAGGGGATCCCCCATGGTGTGTGGCTTGGTCCTCTTTATATAGAGCTAAGCATGTAACTAGATCAGAACTAGTTGAAGGGAAATTCAGCAAATAAGGAAAAGTCTTTGACTAAGTAAGTGGTCTCATTAGTGGGTTTTTTTTTTTTTAGCCAAAAGAAGAAAATTAGAAACTTAATGGTGCTGGAGCTGCTGTTACAGCTGTCAATCATAGCTATCACAGCTAGCTAATGACATCTTTTGCTTGGAGGACAATACTTGGCGTTAAATTCATGATTTGGCTAAAGATAGTAAGATAATCTTTATGAGATCTTTCTATTTCTAGTACCACTGCTGGAGCCACTGCAGAATGTGTTGGAGCTGTTGCAGCTTCTGCAAAAGTTGTTTCTACTTCTACTGGAGTTGTTTACAGCTTTTGCTGGAGCCGCTGTTGGTATTTTTGGCTAAGTTTTCTCGTTTGGAAAATCATGTGTTTAGTCCATATATAATTTTGGTAAGTAGTAGACTAGTTGATTGATATTTGATGAAGTTTTAGAGATGTAATTATGGTCTTTTTGTATTTTAACCAAATCTTGGAGAGTAAGGAGAGCATTTTAATGCTAGATATGAGATATTAATATATATTTAGCCATGTACTTGGAATTGATTTAGATGATAATAATATACTTTATATGAAATACTATAATTACATTTTTAAACTTATATTATATGATGAACATTAATTTTTATGTAAAGAGCATGGAGAGTTTTATCATTTTAAGTGTTATGTGATATGAGAGGCTTACCAAATGTTACCTATTACACACTGACCCGTCAGAGTTCAGAGAATTGGGGAAGATATGTCAAGCAACATGCTTTCCTATATCAACTTTGAACCACTGGAGCTTTACTGAACATACTTCTTGGCCCTCCAAATCCCGACTTTCAAAATTCCCCCGATGAGACTCATGAGTTTGGATTATGAGCCAAAAAATGAGATGATGTGCTATGAGCTTGAACCATGGGTTTCGACGCATTTTTGTGTAAATATGGGCTCTTTTGGGTTTTAGAAGAGATTTTCCCAAAATCCATGATAGTGTTGACAGGGTGTGGGTCGCCAATGAAATGAAGTCATGTGGTGTAAGAAATTTGTCCTCAACAATGTATAAGCATATTCTAATATATATGTACAAACATGTATTACCTAATATGGATAAAAATGTATTGGTTGCAAACAAATAGATATACATATTGTGGATGTATAAAGATGTTTTAGTAAATTCAGGAGCAAATATTACTGAAAATAATTATATGATGTAAAAAAAAATGTATTATTCTCAGTTGGTACACAAATAGTATTTGCATCAAATGACTAACATAAAAGACTTTCTTTGTGTGCATGATTAATTATGACAAATATTGGTGGGTTTCAATTAGCTCAACTGGTAAAATTTCTGATAGTTGAATAAGAGATCAAGGGTTCAATTCTCGTCTACACCAAAAACCGATTGGTGTCTTAATCTGTTGATAGAGCTATTATCAGGAGTGGACGCCATAGGTTGAAATTCTCTTAAAAAAAATAAAAAATTATGACAAATATTGAGAAATGCATATTAAATTGTATATGTTACTATTAATGGGTGTATGAATGACAATTTTTTAAGAGGAATTTAACTACTAATAGTAGTAGATTTAAATCCCCATGCCCATTGTGTGACTCAGTGTGTTTTACTTTCAGGTGAATTTATTTACTTGGGAAGTTGTAAGAGGTTTGAAAGGAAACGATTGTTCTGCATTGGCTTAGCTTAACAACTATTTTAAAGTGATTAGTTAGGGCATTGTATTATACTATTCAATTTTTTTTTAATCAATATGCTATTCTTTTTTTTTTTATTATAAAAAATAATATACTATTCAATATTGAATAGAGATTAGAGACATAAAATCACATAAAATAAAACTTATTAATTATTCCACATCAGAGCTGCTACTTCAAATTCTAACAAGGAATCTTGGATTTGAAACATATATCATAAACTAGTGTAAGGAAGCTGTTTGGATCTGAAGGCCCAAAGGATAAATGAACCTAGGCCCAAAAAGCCCAATACAATAAATTTGTAGAGAGTGGGTTGGAAAACTGGGCTTTGATGAAGCAGACAACAAGTAAAGTGGATTCAGATAACAAGAAATGAAGATTGACTAGTCTAATCTTAAGAAATTTGTCCTCGGTACAGTCCAAGGAGATAAGTTCTTATATATTGATTCTTAAATTGGATTACAAGTTCAGTTCTTGATCGCTACAGTGTTTCTCTTTTTCTTTCTCTCCCCTCTCCTCTAGAGAGGGTTTCTTGCATTATATAGCTCCCTTTAGATGATTTTGGCCCTCCACTCGTTGATCGTCCAAATCACTACTTGAGTGCTTGTCCCATTGGACACCGTCACAGGCCCTCTATGAGTTGGGGTGACTAAGGCAGCACTGTTCAGGAGTCTTCTCCACATAAATGAGACCAGAAAGTTAGCTGTAGAGTATTTAATGCGATGGTAGCAGCTTTTTCTTAGATATTTCTCAGCTCCCCTTTTGTTCTGTACGTTCACAGTGCATATCCTTATCAACAGAACTTCCTGAAATGTCACTCTGGATAATAGAACTTTCCTTCTAACCCTTTCTTCGCTTAGCTGAGGAGATACTCTTCCTTGGCCAACCTCTCCTATCCTTTACAATCATAGCTTGCTCGTGAAGTTCAAAGTCTTACTCCTTCCTCATTGTTGATCTATTCTTGGATCACTGTGCCTTCTCAGACAAGCCCAAGGCCCAATATTTTTGGGCTTGCATCCCCACAACTAGTATATAATAATTTCATCACACAAACATCATAATGCCACACATAAATAAACCCCTCCTCCAAAAAAAAAATCAAGTCTGAAAATCATAAACCCTAACTCACATCAAACAACCAATGTCAAAATCATCAAAGAAATAAATAAATCTCACACAACCAAATCAACGCCAAAAAAACCATATGAAAAATGATAAGAAATCAAACATGTATAAAAATTATGATTCATAGAAAATAAAACATGAAACTTTGAGGCGTTTTTACAACAAGGAGTAGAAATCGAACCTAAGAAACACTAGAGAAGGGTTAGAGATGAAGAAAAATGAAAAGAAAAGGAGAAATCTAATCTAAAAAGATAGAAAAGTACCTCGGTTTCATCGGTGATGGGCGGTGCTGCAGAGGGTGGAGCTTGCTAGTGGTGCCTCAGACCTTGGAGTCGGTGATGGGTAGGAGAGAATGACCGGAGGTGGATGGGTTTTTTGGAGAGAAATCTGAGAGGGAGAGTTTAAGCGTGAAAGTGACTCTGGGAGTGAGGGAGTGATAAATATTGAGGTGTGAGGGAGAGAGCAAATGTAAAATGTTTTACCAAAATTTTAAGTGTAAAATATTTTACATAAATTTGCTTAGGTTGATTTGGTTGATTGAAAATATTTTATTTTTGACCAAATATTTTACTGCAAAACAAACACTATAAAATTGGAAAATATTTTTTTGAAAATATTTTACATCGAAACAAATGAAGAGTTAATCTTTATTTGCTCAGCTGATGGCTGCTCTGTGCCCATATTAGTTCATAACAAGGATAGCCTTGAGGCTAGAAGCGATTAAAAGGGCTCAATAAGAAAACACAAAAAAAAAAAAAGGAAATAAATATGTTAAAAGAAAAGTAATATAGAAATTATGTAGATCAATAATACGAGGGCTTCTTTTTTATATTTTTTCAAGTTTATTATTATTACTATTGCTATTATTATTTTTAAGATTGTTGGACAACTATGCAAGTGTACAAACGAGGGATGAGTCACCTTTTCATAAAAACATTACAAGTTGCAGGTGGATTTGTTTGCTTGGGAAGTTGTAAGAGGTTTGAAAGGAAACAATTCCTCTGCATTGGCTTAGTTTAACGTCTCTTTTGAAGTTTTTAGTTTGGGCTTTGTATTATACAATTGAACCAGTTGAAATTCTGTCCATTGCACGGTTTTTGTACATTTTTAGACCCCTTAAAACATAAGTTGTTTAACCTAGTTATTTAGCCAAGTGATTACTTAAATAAATTATTCAGATCTAGGTTAACATAATCAAATCATATCATGTAAGTGATGCGGAAAAATAAAGAACATACGATATGATAACCCAGGAAAACCAAACCGATAAAAAACCTAGGGATGATTTAACCTAGCCATCCTCAATGTAAAATAGATCCACTATGAAAGAATTGAAGTTTTACAATAGCGACTTAGACCACTAACATCTTATTGCTATCTCGAGTAGAAAACTTACTACTATGACCACGTGACAACTTCGAGTCTACGGATTACTTTTTTCCTTGATCCACAGCAACCACAAGTACTCCCACTTGTGTTTTCTATAAGCTCTTGAAACAGCAACTGAAAAGATCACCAAGCTCTCAACATCAATCTTGATCTTGATAACCCCTCTAGATCTCACAAGAGATTCATATACATAGCGTATCAACAACCTCTAAAACGCAGCTAGAGTTTTTCCTTTTATACTTGAAGAAAAACATAAAACCCTACACGTCATATGGGCTTGGGCTAAGTTGGAAAATTCTGCAGAAAAACAATCTGCACGAGCTTCGATCGATCGAGTCTAATTTTCGATCGATAGAGTCTTGCAGAAATTGAATAGTAATTTCCTGCAATTACTTGATTCCAACTTTACACATAACCACACTTTGAGCAGCTTAAATCTAGACTAAATATTTTGATTATGGTTTGCCAACATTACACATTGAAGTTCTAATACATTTAGATCCTAAAGTTTTAGAGCCTAATAGTTTTGGTCATAAACTTATACATGTATAATTTTATTGAGGAACACTAATTAATGATTAAAGAAATATACTATAGTAGGTTGGATTAAGACATAACTTTTACTTGTTTAAATAGTATTGTGAAGTAGGGTTAGAAAAAATGAATAATAGCTATAACATACCAGCATAATGACATTTTTATTTAATTATAATGAAGCGCTTACATCTCAAAGTGTCAAATTAATATTAACACTTAACATGCTAGGACATTCTTCTTTTTTTATATTAGACAAAAACAAAAAAGAGATGTTAATGTTTATGTTAAACAATGTATATAAGTATCAAATTAATATCAACATCTAACACCCTGCTATTGCACGAATTATGAATAAAGTTGCACTTATATTTTTACTTTAAGGAATGTAGGTGTAGAGTGGTGCTAATTGCTAAAGGATGCTTACTCATGAAAATGAACGAGCATGTTAGAAAGAACAGTTTTTATTTTCAATTTTTAAAAACTTATTTTTGGGAATATAAAGAAAAATAAATTTTTTTTTTTGAGATAAAAGATAGAAATTTTCTTGTATTTTTGAAATCAAAAACATGTTTGGTTAGTTGAAATTTAAAAAATAGTTTTTTGAAGAAAAAAATAGAAAATACTAAAATATGTTGTTATTAGGATTTGATCTCTAATGCTAACTCATTATATGAGATAGATTTATTAACTCAATTGCGTGTTTTTATTGACTTTGAAAAATGGAAACTGAAAACAGCCTTTGTCATGTTTTCAGTTTCCTTCACAAATTGAATTTTGAGAACAGTTTTTGTTTCATGTTCATTTTGGATTGCCAAACAAGTTTTTTAATCTCAAAAATAGAAAACTATTTTTGGAAACAGAAAATAAGGAGAAAAAACAGTTACCAAATATTCCCTGGTCTTTACTCTTAGAGGAGAACGTATATGGAAACTCCTCAACACAAAAAAAAAAAAAAAAAAAAGAAGAAGAAGAAGAAGAAGAAGAAGATGATATATTGGAAAGTGGAAACAATATCATGAATCACTTCCAATAATAAAAAAAAAAAAATCATTAGTGGAAATCGAGTAACCGTAGAAAAGGAAAAAGTTAACTAATGCTTTTAAAAACATTGGTTTAGGAAATATTTTTAGAAATATTTTTATGAAAAAAGAGAAAAATAATTAATTTTTTTACGATTTTTATATTTTTTATAAAATTACTTATTAACAACTAGCCTTTGAGCACATGCTCACGCGTGTGCTTAGTGGCTTTTCTATTTTTTGGGTATAATTTAATAATTTGCATCAATTATAATTTGAAATTATTACATTTTCCAATCACAAAATACCTAGAGGTGTGATGAAAAAAAATATTTCATCCACAATCGCATAACACTCATCACACCCCTAAATATTTTTTTGATTGAAAAATGTAGTAATCCTAAATTATAATTAATGAAAATTATTAAATTTTACCCCAAAAATAGAAGAGCCATTGAGCATGCGCGTGAGCGCGTGTCAGAGGCTAGTATTTCTTTAACAAAATATCACAACACGAAATATCACAAATAACTAAACATGAATTAATGAAATTAGTTAAAATTAAAGCTACTGAAAGTACCTAATAGGCTACCACTTTATTTGAAAACTCAAAGTAAAATACAAATTCTACAAACTCAATGGAAAAATACCGCGTGAAATAAAAAGAGCCTCTATAAATTATTACGTGAGTGCAATGAGGCTTTTTTTTTTTTTTGGATTTAGTGTCATAATTTTTCAGGGTAAATTTTTTAGTTACTTGTTTTTAGTCACATTCAAAACTTAAGCATTGGAAAATGGTTCTACATCCCACGATTTTTTTAATAATAATTTGATAGTTACAATAATGGAAGAGAGGAGTTCAAAACATTAGTAATAAATTTGATATCGAATCATGAGAGACACATTTCATCTATGACTTTGTTTTCTCTTTTAAAATAAATATTTTAGCTTCCTTTAGGGTACATGCCCAAATATAATGTTTAGTGGTGCTATTAGAACTGCGATCATATAAATCTTTCGCATTTAATATGATTAATTCTTTACAATGGGAAAGCCTTGCCATCAATGCTTTCAACAATACTACAAATATAACAACATCAACCCATCAAGGTGACATGTTGTGGATAATTTGGTGAAGCACAACCAAAATTACTCTTCTCAATCTACTTGGTTAACCTACAAATAAGTTAAATTTGAAGGGAAAACAAAATTTTACATAAGATAAAAGATTTAAAGCAGAAACATGGGAAGAAAAAACCAACCTACAATTGGTACAAAATTAAATTCACACAAATTAATTCAAAAAAAATGGTGTAAAATGGAAACTTATTTCGCATTTCACCTGAAATGTGACCAACATCACCCAATGCAATGGACTAAAGCATCATTCAGAATCAATAAATCATATATCCAAGTAAGTTAATTTTTGCACATTGAAAAACATAAAAGCAAAAGGTTGGGTTGATTTCCAACTAAATACAGTGAGTAATAAAATATGTAAAGCCTTATCTTTCAAACACTCAGATAGTTAGATTTGTTTGTTTTTAGACCCCTTAAAATACAATTAGATTAACCTATTTAATAAGCCAAGTTATTACTTGGCCCAAATTAAACAAATCTAGGTTAACACAATCATATAATCATATCAATGTAAAGTGCAGAAAATAAATAACACAAAGATATGATGACCTAGGAAAACCAAACCGGTAAAAAACCTGAGGAGGATTTAACCTAGATATCATCAAGGTAAATTGAATCCACTATGAAAGAATTGAAGTTTTACAATAGCGATTTAGACCACTAACATCCTATTGCTACCTCATGTAGAAAACTTACTGACACAATCACGTGCAAGCTCCGAGACCACAGACTCCTTATTTCTTGGATTCTCCAGCAAGTACAAGCACTCCTGCTTGTATATCTTTAAGCTCTTTAGTGCAGCAACTGATTATCATGCTCTCAATGAAATCTCCTTCTTGATAATCCTAAGTATGTGTGAAGGCAACCACCTCTCAGATCTTACAAGAGATTCACACGCACAGCATAAAAAGCAACCTTAAAAACATCGCTAGGGTTTCCCTTTTATACTTAGGGCAAAACATAAAACCCTACACGTCATATGGGCTTAGGACTGAGTTGGAAATTCTGCAGAAAAAACATTCTGCCTGACTTTCGATCGGTTGAGTCTAATTCTAGATCGATTGAGCTAGACTGAATTGCACAATGAATTTTGCAGCAACTTGATTCCAACTTTACATAAAACACATACTTTGAGCAAGTCTAAAACAAGACTAAAACCTATTTTGATCATGGTTTGCTAACAATACAAATTAGAGTTCTAATACATTAGTTCCTAAGTACTTAGAACCTAACAAGATTTATTACAAAAATCAAGTGAAAATGTAATGACCAAATAGATCAATAGGAGGCAACAATCGAAGTTAGTTTTTTTTCATTAATGTTTAGACAATTTTTCATACCTTTGTATAATGCGATCAACGAACAAAAGCAAAGATAAAATGCAAAAAGGTTTTACTTTTTAACTTTTATAAGTTCTAATTAACCACAAAATACAAATATAATCCCAAAGATATTGAGAGTGAGAATTTTATCTTGTACAACAACGAAACAATAAAAGAAAGAGAATGTGTGAGAAAGAAAGAGAGAGATGTAATATTGGATGCAAATTGTTGTCTTTGATCACAGCCTTTCCACGAAACCTAATGAAATTACATCTTCATCAATGAAAACCATTGAAAGAGAATCAAATAAACACCAATTAACTTCATAACAGAGGAGAAAGTGAATAATTTTATTTATTTATTAAAATGAGAGATATCAACCTAGATTGGAAATGTAAGCATCAAAAGTTTATTTGTAGGCTGTTCCTTGTAGAGAAAGAGAAATATATGTGCATTAAAATTTTTTAAAAAAAGGAGAGAGAAAGAGAAATATATGTCCATTAAAAAAAGAAAAGAAAAAAAAAGGAGAGAAATTGATCAATCCGTGGGGTTGGTGACTTTTTTATGGGATAAGTTTTCAATTCGTGGAAGATATCTATGAGTAGTTTTGGTTAATTTTAAATTTTAAATAAAGAATGGTGAGACATGTGATGATATTGGGGTGAAAAGGAGGAAATCAGATAAAAGTGGATTAGTGGGAGGGAAGAGAGGAAAATGGAAGGTTTTTTTTTGGTTAATTATGAAAGAAAAACGGAAGTTTTGTTTTTGTAAGTGGGGTGGGAAGTTTTTTTTTTTTTTTTGTTATTAGAAACAGGCGTGGGAAGTTTTTTATTTTTTATTTTTATTTTGTTTAGTGGAAAGTTAAAAAGGAGATTTTTGTGGTAGTTTTTTGTGTTTTTGAATAACGATGTTTTTTTTTTTTTTGATAAGTATGGCAGATGTGTTTTTACGAAGAAACCGTGTGTTTGATTTAATTTTAATTTTTTTAATTATAAATAGATAAAGAAATTTAAAAACCATCAGGAGAATGGTCTTGTTTTGTAGGCAGTATTTTAGTAGGAGTTAAAAATGTATTTTTACTAAATTTTGCCCCTACTTACACCTAGAGTGTAACACTATTTTGGAACAAAAATAAAAAATAAAAAATCCGATCTAAACAGGAGAAACCCCTTAAATAGTAGTACAGATTACCCTAAGAGTACCTATTAACATAATCCATTGAATTAAAAAAAAAAAAAAAAAAATCTAGAATGACATGTATGTTTATGTCATCATGAAAAATTATACTATTATATTTTTGTTACCAATTTTTTTTGGTTACATGTAGCATTGCATTTACATTGAGTGCTTCCTCTCACTTATATATGCATCATCTACTTTTATTGATTGCTTTTTATCTTTATCAATGCTAATTAATTTTTTTATAAAAGTGAGAACCGAATCCAACATCTTTTATTTTATACGTAAACAAAACTTAAACTCAAATCTCTTGTTTGAAGATAAGTAACCAATTACGTAACTTATAAACTAATCATTTGTCTTAACTTTTCATTAAAAAAAGAAAAACATTTGTCTTATCTTCCTTAAAAAAAAAAAAAAAAAAAAAATTCATCTTATTAAAACGCCTCAACTCCAAAACGTTTCAACTAGTCAAACCCAAATAACACATTTTGGGAACCCACAAAATACACGCTCTCTCTCTCTCTCTCTCTCTCAACACTCACCATGTTATCCGATCCTTTCAAATCCCATTTCCTCTTCCTAATTCTCTCTTTCTCCCTCTGCGTTTCACAAACCCTAGCTCTCAATTCGGTCCCGGAGCCCGATGCCTCGGCTCTCACCTACCTCTGGCCTCTACCCTCCGAATTCACCTCCGGCAACCGCACGCTTTCCGTCGACCAGGACCTATCTCTCGCCGTCGCCGGCATCGGCGGCAACTCCGCAATTGTCAGAGCTGCATTTGATAGATACAGAGCGATCATATTCAAGCACACTAGTGGAATCTCTATATTTAGTAGATTCACGGGAAGGAGCTCCGTGTATGATATTAGCAAATTGAAGATCATTGTTAATTCGGATAACGAAGAGGTAAATTTGGTTCAATTCGAAGAATTATTGAATGTTTTAAGTAGTTTGTGTGAGTTTGGAAGTGTTTTTTTATTTGATTGCTTGTGTTCAGCTTCAACTTGGTGTGGACGAGAGCTATACTTTGTTTGTTTCGAAGAATGATGGGGAGTCGATTATTGGGGAGGCGACGATTGAGGTAATTTGAAGGAGTTAGAGATTGTGGTTTTGCTTGTTTAGCTTCTTTGGTGCTTAATGTTTTGTTGTGTTAAGGTTGAATTACAAATTACACGCTCTAGCTTTGACTTCGCGTCCAATCCATGATGTTAAGTCCGTGAAATTGATGTGGTTTTGGAAAGCGAAAAATATTAAAACTAATGGCAAGATTGGATGGAAGGGCTAAATGGGTGCTATGATTTTCACTCTTAGGTGGTCAGTGATGAGTTTTAGTGATGTTGATACTCTGTTTATTGCAGGCAAATACTGTTTATGGCGCATTGCGAGGGTTGGAGGTAATGTATGATTTATGATTTATCATTAGAGTAGGTACCTGCATTTACATGCATATGCATTTGTGTTATTTTGTAATTGGCCGGCTTGTGATTGTGTTGATCCATATGGGTCTTCTCTCATTGATTCTTATGTTTCTATAATATTCCAGACATTCAGCCAATTATGTTCTTTTGATTATGGAACTAAGTCAGTGCAAGTATACAAGGCTCCTTGGTACATCTGGGACAAACCGAGATTTGCATTTCGTGGGCTTCTATTGGGTATGCTACATTTAGTTTTTGTCAGGAAAAGTAAACTTTGGAAATTTGTTTATAATTTTGTCCTAGAATGTATCTTTAGTAGATTTCATACATTTGTTGAATTTCAGATTGTAAATGGTTAGCATTAGTTGGTTAGTAGTTACACTTCCTGTGTAATCTAACTGCTCCTTTGTTTAATAAGTTTATTTTATTCATAAAAAAATTGTGTCATAGAATGTTGCTTGATAAACATGTTCATCGGTATTGTTTTGCAGATACATCGAGGCACTACCTTCCGATTGATGTGATTAAGCAGATAATTGAATCTATGTCGTATGCTAAACTTGTAAGATTTGTTACTTGGTATTCTTGTCAAGGTTGTGTTTCATAATTAAATTCATTAATTGGACCGATAATTATATCATCCTTTGCTTCTTAAATTTTTTATAATGTAATTCCGATACTGAAAATTGCATTCGGTAGAATGTCTTTCATTGGCATATCATAGACGAGGAATCATTTCCTCTCGAAGTACCTGCATATCCAAAGTTGTGGAAAGGTTCATATACAAAGTGGGAGCGTTACACGGTTGAGGATGCATATGAGATTGTCAAGTAAGATATCTCGAATGTCTTAGATGTTGAAGTAATTCATTAGCTTAAAATAAATTCATCAACTTGTCCAAGTATTCCTTTTAGCTCTCCAATCAGTTGAAGTTACTTGTCTAATAATTATTTTTTCATAAGCAGTTACTTGTTTAATAATCTTCTAATCAGATTGATTTCAATTTATTGAAAATATTTAGTTAATCAAATCATATGATGCTACTCTTCAACAAAGAACTTAATTTGCCTTCAGCAAAAAAAAGAAAAAAAGAAAGAAAAAAAGAAAATGAAAAGAAAAGTATAAAAAGGAACTAATTTGTCTTAAGAGGTGCAGCAAATTTCATGATAGATTGAGGACATCAAAGACTGATATATTGTATGAAAAACATAATCTGATGTTACTTAAGAAAAAAGACAGGAAACTCAAAATGATGCTTTCAGTGGGAAAAAAATGTGAGACCTGAAAGTGTATTGCTATAACCAAACAAACAGAAATAATATTTTTTTTTGCTATAACCAGATGATTATTATTATTAGTATATTTTACATTCCTTGTACATGGCTACTATATGTTCTAATTTATATGACTTATACTTTTTTATTTATGACTCTGACATAGGCTAATAATGTGTTTCCTTTTTCATGTTTCCATCCATTGATGTGAAGCTTTGCCAAAGTAAGAGGTGCGTTATATCTTTATAGTTTGTTGAAGCTTGAGTAATACATCATAAACAGCAATCTTTACAGATTTTAAATTTCATAAAATATGCAATAGAAATGTGGCATCTCTTGATTGGATGGGAATGACAAAGTGATGTTTTCCTGAATAGACATAGAATTGTAGAATGAGTTTTAGCTACTAAATAAGTATTTAAGGGGTTGAATTTCCTTGGGGAAAGAATGCCTTTATTTCTTTTTCTTGATTATTTTATGTGGTGTGTAACAGGCATCAATGTCATGGCAGAAATAGATATCCCTGGTCACGCAGAATCATGGTAAAGTATAACTTGACGTCCACTATTTTATTATAAGCTGATATTATGATCTGATATTCAAGCTAAGAGTGTCTTGGTTTCCAAAGACTGGAAAAGAAACCTTTTTAGGCTCAAGAAATCTTCTTAAAGCAGGCTTGGATTTGGCATATTATATTAGTACCCGATCCTAACCAATAGAAAGAATATGGCTTTCTGGCCCTCATCCTGTAATTCTGTCATAATTTCTATGGCAAGAAGACAAATGAAAATATACTTAACAACATTTTTTTTTTCAATTTTTTAATCATGGATTAAATCCTGCTCTAGAAATTCTTATCTTGCAAGTCTTAGAGCTGGGAGTTCAGAATTATCCTTTAAGCTGTTTCCTCAAAGTCATAGGGAAAGATTCAAGAGTTCAAACACAAAAAAATAAAGAATGTTCCCACTTGTAATCTTGTATTTATCTGTTTCCTTAAACTGATAAGTGGTTGATCGACTTTCAATGCAGGGGCACTGGATATCCTGATCTTTGGCCTTCTACTTCATGTAGAGAGCCACTTGATGTCACAAAAAACTTTACTTTTGATGTGATTTCTGGGATTCTGACAGGTTAAGCTCCTTTAAAACCTTTTCCAGGAAGTCATCCATGGTCCATGCCCCCTCCCCAATGAAATTATGAAACATACTATATGGATATTATTTAAAAAAATAGCCTTGTTTGTTCGTATGCTGTTAGCTGCATTATCCTCATAGATGTCCTCATAATTCAAAGATCAAAAGGTGGAGGAATACCATATGATATCATGGTGTAAATATGTGTGCATAAGAACTTAACAGCAACATGGAATTTTTTTTTAGTAAAATTTGGAAAGGGAAAAGAAATAAAAAGTAATACTTGATGCAATATATATTGTGTTGTTGTACGTTTTTGTTCTCCTCTCCCTAAATTCATTTATTTAAAATTTGTATTTTACAGGTATGAGAAAAATTTTCCCCTTTGAGCTCTTCCACTTGGGTGGTGATGAAGTTAATACAGGTGAGTTTGAATATGGCCTTCTTGTTGCAAGATAAGATTCTGCTACCTCTACGTTGACAAAAGACATAATATTAGTAACCCAAAAATAAATCTTTTATGATCTTACATTCCAAGAATGTATGGAAATAATTTTTTTTTTTTTTAATCACCAAAGGTTTAATTTATGCTAGTAATGATTTGCCTTTTCCTTTTCCATGTTATTGACAACTATGACACCGTAAAAGCCTTAATGGGTTCTGATATGAATTTTGATGTAGGATCTTTAGGAATTTGTAATGAGCCCAAGCGTGTACTATGGGTGTAATTCTTGTAATCACATAGCAATCCTTGTAAAGAATTAAGAAGAGTCAAGTTAGTTAGTTTTAAGATTTCAAGAAGCGGGGCCAAGTTAGTTTAGATTGCAAGAAGTGGAGCCGAATTAATTACAAGTTGTTAGAGCATTCACATAAGTTTATACAAAATTTATTGTCTGTATTAGAATAAGAACCTGTTTTTTCTATTTTAGCTAACCATTTTTCAAAATGCCACATCTGATTATCTATTTCCTACTCTATTTCATTAAAATATCAATTTTTCTTGATTTTAAAAAATTGTTTTTCTCTCTTCATACACAACAACCGACATCCACTCTCTTCCTTCACCCTTGAGAAACGTAAAAAAATTGTTTTGAGTGAGCTACAATGCCTCCTGAATTTTGACAAGCACTGTAGCAAAATCCTATTCAACATAACCGGTTCATGATCTAATGTGGGTGATTTTTGTGCTTCATTAGCTATATTTTGGGTCTTATGCTATATAGCATACTTGATGCAAATGCTCTTAGTTAGATTATTTTTGCCAATAATCCTTGCTAGTAACTTGTATAAATAAATGTAATCCATGGCATTTCATCATTAAAGAAATACGACACAACTTTCTCACGTTTAAATTCTCTCCTCCCTTTATCGTCTTCTTGGAGGGTGTCTACCTCGAATTAATTCAATTCCCATTCATTTCCCTTAGAAACCAAGCATTTCATTACAAAATTGAGCATTAACTGGGGGCTTCGGCAAGAGGACCTTTTATCTCTACTGTTATTTGATATTGTGATGGAGGCCTTAAGTCGTATGTTGGATGTGGTTGCCTCCGTTGGGCAATTCTCAGGCTTTTTTGTGGGTAGTACGGCTGGTCCATCAGTGATGGTGTCTCATCTTTTATTTGCAAATGATACTCTAATTTTTTGTGATGCTGAACCTTCTCAAATTGTTAATTTGAGGGCGATTCTTGCTAGATTTGAGGAGGTGTTAGGGCTTCGTATTAATTTGGGGAAATCGGAGTTGGTTCCTGTTGGTGGGGTGCCCAATTTGGTGGCTTTGGTGGGTCTGCTGGGGTGAGGGTAGTCTTCTCTGCCCTTGAAATATTTGGGCCTTCCATTAGGTGCAAAATTTAAGGATTTATCTGTTTGGAATCCTATTCTAGAGATAATGGAGAGGAGATTAGCGGGTTGGAAGAGAATGTATTTATCTAAAGGGGGTAAGGTGACTCTCATTAAAAGCTCACTCTCATCTTTACCTATATACTTTTTTTCCCTTTTCCTTTATCGCGTAAGGTGGCAAAACGTATGGAGAAATTACAGAGAGATTTTTTGTGGAATGAGATTGGTGGTGAACCCAAAATACATTTAGTTAATTGGGCCAAGGTTTGTAGACCTTTGAAGGTTGGGGGGTTGGGTATAAGAAGGTTGGAAAACTTTAATCCTGCCTTGCTAGGAAAATGGTTGTGGAGGTATGGCATGGAGACTAATTCTTTAAGGAGGAGGGTTATAGAGGCAAAATATGGGAACATTTGGGGTGGTTGGTGTACGAAAAAGGTGATAAATCCTTATTGGGTCAGCCTGTGGAGATACATTAGAAGCGGTTAGTTGAACTTCTCTAAACTTCTAGTTTATGATGTGGGGGATGGTACTAGAGTGAAATTTTGGAAGCATGTGTGGTGTGGGGATTGTACTTTACAAGAGGTCTTTCCGGAGCTTTATTGTCTTAGTAAGTCAAAGGATTCTTCGGTGGCTGAAGTTATGGGTTGGTCTGCTGGGAGGTTTCACTGGAATTTGTAATTTCGTCGTCCTCCATAAGATTGGGAAGAAGAAGCCTTTGATCGGTTTATGGGGTTAGTCTATTCTTTGTTCTTTGTCAGTGCGGGGGTTTGGCCCAGATAAGGTTTGTTGGAAGCCTGCAAGGAATTGAGGTTTTGAGGTTAGGGGTTATTATAGCTCCTTCTACCCTCCTACTTTTGTTTCCTTTCCTTGGAGAATGATATGGCAATCGAAGGTTCCTCCAAGGGTGGCTTTCTTTTCTTGGTCTGTCTCCTTAGGTAAGATCTTAACAACAGGTGACCTTCATAAAAGATGGGTGATAGTGATTGATTGGTGCTATGTGTGTAAGAGGTGTGGGGAGTCGGTGGATCATCTGCTACTTCATTGCTCCATAGCTTGGGTGTTGTGGTCTTTGGTTTTCTGCTTGTTTGGTCTTCAATGGGTTATGCCTCATACTGTTCTTGAGTTGTTTGAGGCTTGGCAAGGAAAGTTTGCTCGACATCGTCACATGGATGTTTGGAAATTAGTATCTCATTGCTTGATTTGGTGCATTTGGCGTGAAAGAAATGTTAGAAGTTTTGAGGGTTGTGAATGTTCTTTGCTAGATCTTAAGTCTTTGTACTTACACACTCTCTTTGAATGGAGTGTAGTCTTTTCCCATTTTTCCTGTTCTTCCTTTTCTACTTTTCTTGACCGTTGTTCTTTTGTTTCTTGATTTGTGCCCCCATAGTACATCTCCAATGTACTTGGTTTGGCAATTTTTCTATGATTAATAATATTCTTACGTTATTTATCCCCCAAAAAAAAAAAAAAAAAAAAAAGAGCATTAACTTAGGGTTCTTAATGAGATCTTGAAGGGTTTTTTGAATAGCGTTTGATGTTTAATGGTTTAGGTAGGTTAAGTAATAAAAAGGTTGGATCTTGAATGAGTTGATGGTTGTTTGTTGTTAAAACAGTGAATAGAAATAGAAACAAATAAAGGTAAATCCTAGGAAATCACACCTAGGTTTAGCAAGCAATCACACTTAGGTAGAAGGTAATTACACCTTTAAAGCTTAAAATAAGATGTTGGAATTTTATTCAATTGATCTCTCTATTTATGTCTTTTATTTAATACTGAAGACTCTTTTATAGACTATTGTGTTGTCGACTCTTAAATAACCTTTTCCTAGAATGACTACAACATAACGTCCAAACCAAATAGAAAAAGGACTTAAAACATAAGATAAGACTTCTGAGCCTCCAAAACAGCCCATTGCAGTGAACAATAACAGCAACAACACACAAGCCTTATTCCCAAAATTTTGGGGTTGACTTTGGATTCTCAACAAACTAGTTAGGGTCAGCCACATTACAACCCATTCCAGAAAAATCTTGAAGTTACAAAATTACCCCTTAGTGAAACTTTATGAAAACTGAACCAACTTTCTAACCTAAAGAAATGTAATACTAAGACAATATAAACTAAAGTAGCCTATGAAAGATGCCAAGAGGCCCTATGTTGAACCTAGACCACTGTTGTTGAATCTTTTGGTATTTGCTTTTGTTTTTCCTCTAACTCTTTACTGTTTACATCAAACTGAGACTAAAAGCGTTTCTCTTTCCTGCCATAATTATTCCAAGCTTGAGCTTATGGCTATTCCATCTATAATATAGAATATTATCTTAGAGGAGATGAAAGTCTTGAGCCTTTTAAACATTGAAACTCAAAATCATTGGAAATAACTTCTTCTGTCTGTTAATCTTTTGGTCAATGGAAAAGCTTCCTCAGGCACTAGAAATCTCATAGAAATGGTTTCTTTGTAACTCATTTTGTCAAAGGTCATAACATTGGCCAAAAATTCCGATTGCATGGTTAGAACTCATAAATGCAGTAGATGTGCTTGTTAGGGGTATTCACCAAACTGCAAAAACCGCACCAAAACCGTCCGCAAAATGGCATAATTGTACCGCACCGCAAGTAACAGTGCACCGCACCGTACGTTGCAGTGCAGTTTTATAATAAAAAAACCGCACAAACCACACTGCACCCTCTCTATATATTAATATATTTATTTATTTAATATTAAATATATTATTAATAGTTTAATAACCCTAGTTTTCAAAAAAAAAAAAAAAGTTTAATAAGCTTAGCAATTGTTGTTTAGGAAAGCTGGCCCAAAATAAAGAAAAACTAGTTCAATAGTTTAAAACTTGGTCCAAAATAAAGGGAAAAATTAGTTTTGGACTGGGTAGGAAAAGTCTAAAATTTGAAAAATATACTGGCTTCAAACCACATCTTATACATCGCACTGCACGTGATCGCAAAAATGAGGTGCGGTGCGGTTATGGTTTTGGCTAAACTCTAAACCGCACCGCACATGTGACCGCAAAAATGTGGTGCGGTGTGGTTATGGTCTTGGCTAAATCGTCCCGCAAAGTGTGGTGCTAAAAATGGCCTAAAACCAAACCGCACCGCACCGCACCGCACCGTGAACACTCCTGCTTATTAATAATGATAATACGGTTCATAATTCTTTGCTTGATTAGAAATTATGTGTTTCAACTCTCTTTCTCTCTCTCTCTCTTTGAGTGGTATTACTTGTGTGCTACTATGGTTCTTATTTTTTATTGACAACAAATCATTTTATTTGACAGATTGCTGGAGCTCTACTCCACATGTGAAGCAATGGTACATATTGCAACTGTTTTGGTTACAAATCTTGTTATGTCATGACTTAAGGTCTAAAACAGTTGAAATAGTAGAGCTATATTAGGCTTGAAACAGTAAAGTAATCTAGGTGGAAGGAAATGGCACAATATATGATTCACAGAGATACCTCATTTTTGTGGTTATTTTGACCCTTTTTGTTCAAATTATATCTAGGTATTCATGATGTTGCATTTACATGTCACTCGTATACCCTTTTCATTCAAATTTTAGTCCTCAAATAATTACTGTAAGAAAAGAAGAAACAAATCTAGGCAAAACTCTGGTATTTTGAAGTCTGTTGGGATGGTATAATGCTTCATTCCCTGAATCAACTAAATTTAGGTTTATAAAATTGTTCAATCTTAGACACTGGCTTACTATAAACTAGCCGCCCCGCCCCCCCCTGGCCGTGCACATCCCTTACTCCCCCCAACTGATAAAAAATAAATGATTAATATTTGACATGTTCTACCAAGGTCTTGTAAGCAAGTAGCCACTGAAATATTGGGTTCAGAATATGTCCTGATCAAATGTCTCCATGTCTGAATTGAGTACAGTGTTTATGTTACCTTGATTAACATTCACTCTGTATGTCTACTATTTAATATGCAGGCTTCAGGACCGGAACATGACTGCTAAGGATGCCTACAAATATTTTGTACTAAAAGCTCAAGAAATAGCAATTTCGAAAAATTGGACCCCTGTCAATTGGTATGGTGTTAGGATCTACTTGAGAGTTTGGAAAGTTCTAGGATATCAACCTATAATAATAAATAAAAAAATTGATATGCATAGCTTACATACACCTTGAGCAAGAATGATCATTATTCTGCTAATATTCATAAGGAAATAGAAGAATCAACTATTGAAGGAGAATTCATGGTTATTAGAATGTAATCCTTTAAGAGTTGCTCTAGTATACTCCCTAGGTACTGGAACGAACCTCTTTTCAATAAAATGATTATATAAATCATGGTTATGTTTCCTCAATACCCTATCATTTTATTAATATATACCAAACTCATGACAGTTTTGAATTTTCACATCTCAGGGAGGAAACCTTCAATACATTTGCAGAAAACCTTAATCCAAGGACTGTAGTGCATAACTGGTGGGTTTCTCTTCCATGGAGCAGTTTCACATTTTCAAATGTCTATTTGTGTCGACTTAAAATTCTTTTGCATGTTGCTATAGGTTGGGCGCTGGGGTTTGTCCAAAGGCTGTTGCGAAGGGTTTTAAATGCATTTTCAGCAATCAAGGTTTTTGGTATCTAGACCATCTGGATGTCCCTTGGAATGAAGTTTACACTGCTGAGCCACTAGAGGGAATAAATGACAATTCTAAGCAAAAGCTTGTGCTTGGTGGAGAAGTTTGCATGTGGGGTGAGACAGTAGATACATCAGATGTTCAGCAAACAATCTGGCCTCGAGCTGCAGCAGCTGCAGGTATGTCTCTGCTGAAAATAAATCATCAGTTAAGACTTAGGCACTGAAATTGTGTAGCCTTGTTGGAGTCAACTTCTTTATGAACCTGCAAATGGTGGAGAATGGTGCGTGCCTTGTAGATCTTTTATTATGTTTCTTCTTATTAGTGACCTTAGGACAATCTTGAGGAACTTGGAGACACAGGCTTTCACAAAATGAACTAGTGATTTCTTGGGGTGTTTTGGACTTCCTAAAGAAATAAAATAATCTCTTTCGGTGGTATATACTGATTTTCCTGGGTTAAAAAATGAATATATCTTGTACTATATTATTTTTAGGACATGAAGTGACAAATACCAGTTATATTGAGTACAGTCACCTCACTGAAACCTGGTGGTCCAAGCTTGTTCTTGTTCTTTTCCTTTTCCTCTAGTTTTTCTTGGTAGGAAACTGGTAGTGATCTTTTCATTTTTTATTTTTTATTTTTTTATTTTTTTTTTGGGGTTGTTGGGGGGGGGGGGGGGGTTAGAATCTAATTAGTAGTGACTAATGTGGTAGTCGAAAAATATGAACCGATTCAATTAGCGACTCCACTGTTGGTGTCTAAGATGCATGCATACACCAACACTAACAATTGTTTTGAGTTTTGCAAAAATGTCTTAATGAGTGAGCAAGTTCATCCAATGTTTTCATTTGTATTGATTCTCCACTTGTTTTTAGCTTTTACAATATATTGGAAGCTCATAATGATTGTCTTAAGTAAGAGATGCAATTTTTCCCCCCCATTTGTTTTACTTTTTTGGGGGGCTATTATTGGCTCTTAAGAATGCCATTGGTCACTTTGTTTCCTATAGAGCGCATGTGGAGCAGAAGGGATGCCATATCCACAGGAAATATTACCTTGACTGCATTACCCCGGTTGCAATACTTCAGATGTCTCTTGAATAGGCGTGGGGTTCAAGCTGCTCCGGTCACAAATAAATATGCCCGGCGCCCTCCAACTGGTGCAGGGTCATGCTATGAGCAATGATTCTTAAATTGTGAGATTAGGTGACTGGACTTGTTTCAGGCTGCATCCAATGAGCTCCAGCTCAAATAGCACTTTGTTTCCCATAAGATTGGTTGGAAAATCTGGTTGTGGGTTCAACACGACACCCATTGGAGGTGTGTAACTTGTTAATAGACTTAAAAAAGAATATGAGATCAGTATTGATTGTGAGATCAATCTAATCTGGCACTGATGATTTTGCGTTGTAATTTACTTATGGTGTTGTAATTTGTGGTGTTGTAATTTACTTGTTAGTAAATAAATATTTTCAGTTTTATCATTATCTCAAAATTACAAGTTCCTGAGCTGACAGTTGGGAACTCTCATAGATTTTTATTCTCCCAGGGATGATTTTGAGCATCCTACAATAATTTCCATGTCCTCTCCTGCAATGTTGTTTCGTAGAAACTATTGCCTGATCTGATTCTTTTTCATGTCAAATAAATATACACTATAGATTTGTGAAAGTTAAATATTCATTGAGAAAGAGCCTCAGTGCATTTGTGTAGCAAATATAGAAGATTTTAATCCATCTAAAAAATGTTTCTATAACGGACACTATGGGAGACATCTATGTTGTATACCAGAGGGTATGCATTTATTGCCCGAGTCAGATATTCTGAAGGAAGCTAGTGAGCCCTTTAGAAACGATGACAACATAGGTTGATACTTTCAAATCTACATGCCAAATTTTCAAACAATTAAGGTAAGATTGTCAGAGGATGATGAATATGATGTATACGTGCGCTGAATTCATGGTCCAAATATAGACAATGAATAATAATAATAATAATAATATATATTTTTTTTGGTAAAGACAATGAATAATAATAATAAATTTTTTTTTTGGTAAAGACAATGAATAATAAATTACTGATACTTTACATGGGCTATATTCATAGTCCAATTTCTATGCTATATTTTCTCTTAAATTCCATAGACTTCTAGTTTACACTTGCTGACCAAACCCTCATATATTGGGTTGGGTATTGCCAAATCCTAGAGTAATGCCAAGTTCAAGGGTCTCCTTCTAGTTTTAGAAATCTAAGTCCAAGGTAGGACTTGCTTGAGGATAACAACAACTTCACACAAACTAAAGTCATGAAGATAAAAAGTTTCATAATGACACAAAACTAATCTCCACGGCTCCATCTTTTCTTACCCCTTCTGCACTGTTGTCTTGCTTGACAGTTATGGGTATTGAAAAAGACTTTCAAAGTTGAATTGAGTGCATTCCTAACGAAAATGCTGGGCCCTAATGCATAATGAATCCCAGAGGGACCTCATTGCTGAATTATGGTGATTATTATTATTATTTTTTCGGTGAAGGTGACCCATAAGTCTTTGTATTCAACATATTATGATGATGAGTCATGGTAATACAATTGATGAGATGTGATCCCCTATCTTCCTTATTGAACTCTTTCTGGCTCTTTTATTCTCAATTTCTCACCTAGGGCATGTCTTCTTTATTCAATTTTATCAAATATCAGTTTCGGCAAAGTTGGGTTACATTGGCTTTCATGAAAGTGTGAATTTCTAGACTGTAAAGGATCATGAATTTTGCTTAGGGTTGGTTTATATAATGCCAATTTCTTCTTTGAAAGTCAGAATTGCTGATAAAAAAGATTCATTTTATTTTCGTTTTTTTCCCCCTCATATGATTCAACATTTCTTGAACCATTTACTATTACGTCAAAAATTAATGATAGTGCTTAGGTAAGATTTCTAAATAATTCAATGCTGACAGAAAGTCGTTTTCTTGACATGCATGATCAATCACATTTTTAGTCTTGAGTGTCAAAATTTTTTCCTTTTTAAATAATCAAAATCTTTTGTTTTATCTCTTAGATCTAAATGTCTTTTTAAAATAGAATTATCTAAAGGTATAAACTAAGCAGTCCTAAAACCTCACATTTGTCCCAAATTGGAAGAAAGTTGTTCTATAAGATTCTACTATCCACTAGTATTGACAAAAATGGAGAGTTTTAATTGGGTCTCTAGTCTCCACCCACCTCTATTGGTATTGGCAGTCGCTTTATCTCTTTCAAAATGGAAGAAAAAAGAATAGCAATAGTAAATAACTTGAAAGTTTAGTAATTTACTCTCTCTCTCTCTCTCACAAAATGATCAAAGAAAAAAAAAAGGTTCACTATATTATTGGAAAATCTTATTGTACCAATTTAAATATATCATATTTATTTAAACATAAACATAAAACTTTCTTCCAAACTAGTTATCTTAAAAATTTGATATTACTCTATCCTTTTTATAAATACAATTAATTTTTATTTATTTTTATAGATATAATAAAATTTCATCTTATGTCATCTGCTTTATGATAATTGCTTTTTATTATTAAATCAAGATATTAGTTATTAATTAATTTTTGGTATAGACAACTTAAAACTCCAGAACTCTTATTCAATAATAAGTTAAGTTAACTATAACCTAATATGATGTTATTTTACTAGTTGAATTAAGTGAAACTGACTTTGTTTTATTCTTAAAAAAATGGTAAAATACAAAAATTATCATTGAGGTTTGGATTAATGTCAACCAGGTTTAAGACAGTTAAAAATTGACCGACTTGGCCTTTAAACACAGACAAACAGTTAAAAAATTAGTGTGTATTAGCTGTAATAGTTTGACTGACTTTCATATAAATTAGCTGTACTGTCATTTATTAGTCAAACGGTCAAAATAAAGGGTTAGAATGATAAGTGACGCGTATTAGTCAAAACCTCGTGGCTAATTAATGCATTTTGCCCTAAAAAAAAGATGTTTTACTAAATATAACTACAATAATAAATCACCTACTATAGTTAGTTAGATATGAATAGTGTGTAAATTAAAAAAGGAAAGAAAATTTTATTTTTGTATTAGTTAGCTCACTCACTCTCACTCTCACTCTCACTCTCACTCAGAAATAAACACAGAGAAAAAAAAAAAAAAAAAAAAGAGCAATTGTTTATTTTTTTTTTCTTTTTGAGAAGAAATTTAACCATACCTATCACCCTTGCCTTCCTCTCAGTTTTGCCTCAAAGTCCTTTTCCCTCTCACTTTTCTCTCTTTCTCTCTCGCTAAAAACTCTCTCTCTCTCTACTCTCATGGCTCCCTCTACATATCTCACTCTGTAAGTCACAAATCTAACCTCTTTTTTTTTCTCTCTCTCTTTCTCAAATCATAGGAAAAACAAAACCCTAGAAATTTACACCATGGTTCTTTGTTTCCACGAATTTATATTAATTTTTTTGTATCTTATCTTACTTTGCGTGAAACCATTTTCGCTTCAAGATTCTAACTAGGTTCTTCACTTATTGCTGATTTTCCTTCTAGATTTGCTCAACTTTTTGTTTTACAGTGCCTAATCCTTGATTTGCTGTTAATTTTTTTAGTTTCATCTGCTTAATTGTTAGTATATTTACTAGTTTGTTGCTCAAGTATTAATATACTATTATTTTTTTTCTTGTTGCTTTCTCTGTCACAGTTTGCATCTTATGCTTGATCTGATATGGGTTTAGTTCCTGGCATTTTGGGTTAAGTGTTAACCACTCCACCATGCTTCACTTACTGAGGATTAGGTTTTTAAGTATTAGGGTTTAATTCCAGATTTCTGGGTTTGCTTTCAGTTTCTTAAGTTTGGGATAGGAAAATTTTCAAGTGGGTTAACTGGGTATGGTGGGTAAAGAGGATGCCACGAGTAATTCTCGGGTTCCATGCCAATTGGCTGGTAACCGGAGAATGTTTATGCGGTCAGCTTCGTGGTCCTCTTCCCGTCTCCCCTCTCAAAACCCGGATTCTGAAGAAAAAGAATGTGGGGATCCTAATGGGAATGTAGGAAACAGTAATGGGCAAAATCGTAGGTTTCCTGCCCCGTTAACCCCGCGGTCACAACATAATTCTAAGGCTCGGTCTTGTTTACCTCCCTTACAGCCACTGGCTATTGCTCGCCGGAGCTTGGATGAGTGGCCGAAGGCAGGGTCGGATGATATTGGTGAGTGGCCGGGGCCACCTACTCCAAGTGGGAGAGGGAATGGGGAGAGATTGAAGCTTGATTTATCATCAATTCAGAGAAACCCGGATAAGAATGGTGGGCTTGTGAAGAGGGATAAGATTGCTTTCTTTGATAAGGAGTGCTCGAAGGTGGCCGAACATATATATCTTGGTGGAGATGCGGTTGCAAAAGATAGGAATATACTAAAACAGAATGGGATTACTCATGTTTTGAATTGTGTAGGTTTTGTTTGTCCTGAGTATTTCAAAGCTGATTTTGTGTACAGAACTTTGTGGTTGCAGGATAGTCCGTCTGAGGATATAACTAGTATTTTGTATGATGTTTTTGACTACTTTGAAGATGTTAGAGAACAGCGTGGAAGGGTATTTGTTCATTGTTGCCAAGGGGTTTCTAGGTCTACATCCTTGGTGATTGCGTATCTTATGTGGAGAGAAGGGCAGAGCTTTGAGGATGCTTTTCAGTATGTCAAGGCAGCGAGGGGCATTGCTGATCCAAATATGGGTTTTGCTTGCCAGTTGTTACAGTGCCAAAAGAGGGTTCTTGCATTTCCTCTTAGCCCGAGTTCTTTATTGAGGATGTATATAATTGCCCCACACTCGCCATATGATCCTTTGCATCTTGTCCCAAAAATGTTGAATGACCCTTCTCCATCTGCTCTGGATTCTAGGGGTGCGTTTATTGTTCATCTACCATCTGCGATATATGTTTGGATTGGCAAGAACTGTGAGGCCATCATGGAAAAGGATGCAAGAAGTGCTGTTTGTCAGATTGTTCGGTATGAGAGAGTGCAAGGGCCAGTGAGGATGATCAAGGAAGGTGAAGAACCGGCTCATTTCTGGGATGCATTTTCACACCTCTTACCCTTGATGGATAAACCCAGCAATGGTGTAGAGGTTGGGGAATCTACAGTCAAGGTTAGCATAGGTGACCGGAAAGTGGACTCATATAATGTTGATTATGAGATTTTCAAAAAAGCTATTATGGGGGGTTTTGTGCCTCCGTTTGCATCATCTGAGAATGAACATGAAACCCACCTTCCTGCTAGAGAAAACAGTTGGAGTGCTCTGAGGCGCAAGTTTGCATCTGGCGATATGAAGGAGTTTGTGCAAGCTCCCAAAATATCCCTCTCCAGGGTCTACTCAGAATCTAGGATGATAGGACATTCATCTACAAATTTATCATCACCTTCATCATCTTTGTCATCATTGACGTCGTCATCATCATCTTCTTCTTCACCTCCTTTTCTCTCTCCAGATTCTGTCTCTTCTGATTCAAGCACTAGTTCAAAGTATTTTTCAGAATCCTCTCTTGATTCTCCTTCTGCAGCTTCATGTTCTCTTCCAGTATCTTCTACTTTGTCTAACTTTTCTAATTTGTCTCTCTTGTCCAAAACTTCTAATAGTCCAGAAATTGTTGGTGTTAATTCTGCTTCGCAGCCATTTTCCAAATCAACTTCTTCTCCATCTAAAATGTTTTCACCTTCCCTTGCAGAGCGCAGGGGTAGCTTATCAAAGTCTCTAAAATTGCCATTGATGGCTGACAATATGAGGGTGGCATATACTCCCTCAAGTCATCTTTCTGGTCAAGATGATGGTATTTGGATACACAACAATAATTCTTCCCCATGTGAACCGGATAGTATAGGAGATATCTTAGAGTCCAAGGATGCAGTTAAAATTAGGGAGGGAGATTTAACTGGGTTGTGGAGAATGCATCCTTTGGGACAAGGCCTAGGCTCTGCTGTCTCAAATGGGATGGTGGAAAGTGACTCGGCATTCAGTAATCTTATGAAACCTTTAGTATGTCGGTGGCCCAGATTAGAAAAGATTGCAACATTTGGTGCAGGTGACATGAATTCTAAAGGTGCTTTCGCTATTTACTCTCCAGGTTTATGCAAAAATGAGAAAAGAATATTATATTTTTGGGTAGGAAGGTCTTTTGATCCTGATGAAATCCAAATTCGATTAGATAGTGAAAGAGAGTTAGATGATCTAAAAGAGCTTGACTGGAATCAAGTTGCCTGTGATGCTCTTACCCAAATGGGTCTTCCAAAAGACACTGCTGTCGAGGTATGTATCTCTATTTACTGTGTGATATATTATTATCTATACTATTATTTAAGGAGCTTCCCCTGTTTGGATTTCTCTTTTTTTAGTTCAAAAATGCTCCTACATCCCTATGTTTAAGTAGAGACAAAACCAAAGGACAATCCGGTAAAAATGCAACTCTAACTTCCACTAAAACATTGCCTAAAAAATAGGACCGCTATTAAATTAGATTTTCAAATTGTTTTATCCACTTATAAATTAGATTTTCAAAATAAAAATTATATATATATAAAATAAAAAAAAACATAGTTTTTTTTCTACAAAATAGGACCACTAAAAAAAAAAAAAAAAAGCCTCATCGCACGCGCTTCGAGCGTGCGATGAGGCTAGTTATTATTATTATTATAATTGTGTATAAGTTTTAGAATGATCTAAATGGCTGCGATATTAGTCAGATGTTTTTGTCTTGATTTAGTTTGTTTGTTATAAAAGTGGATGCACCATCAACTTTGTTTTTACAACTTTTGTAATTTAGCTTGAGTCATATGAAAAGTTAATATATTTGAAACAAAAATATGTAATGTGTTTTGAGCTTTTAAGGAAATCTTAATTTGAAGTCTCAAGGTCGGTGTTTTTGAAATGCCATTAGAGAACCAAGGCCTCAAAATGGCACTTCATGCGAGTTAAATGAGATTTATTATTAATAACAATAAATTTGTGACTGAAAATCACTCTTCCAATTCTATGGACAGTTATTTGCTTCACGGGTAAAAGCTGTTGTGATTGGTGTATGGGGAAAGCTTCTAGGGTTCAGGCCTACTGGGGCCCAAACCCTGATAAGCTTAATCTTGGAGAAGCAATATCTGATTTACAGGATACTTCTGGACCCAAGTCACTTTTTAATTGGGCTACATAACACATATGCAGACAGTGGTATATCCTAGAGTGTAGGGTATAGTTCCTCTTAAAATGCTCCCTCATGTTGGCCTCATAAAAGGGGTAGAACATGCGATTGTGAATGTCTTAAAGGTAACTAAATGCCTGTATTTTGGTGTTTTTCCTATCCAGTTGCAGCATAAATATGGTTTGAGCAAATGATCCTTTAGATCATGGTCTGGATGTAACCTATTGTATCTTATTATCAAGGTATCTATGGCCTTGTCATCCCATGTTCTCTTTTTTTTCCATCTAATATTGGATGTTCTTGTTATCAATAGTGAAATACCTTTCAAAGTCAGTTGAAAGGTGTTATGTTCTCAGTTCTCAGCAGTGTTCTATTTTGGTGCTTGGATATGTGCCTTTGACAGGAAAGTAAAATGTTGAAATGAGAATGGCTGCTTTTATTCAAGTACTTGAGCATCCTTAGGGTCCATGGGTATTGGGGCTGTAGAAGGATGGGTTGCCTATGAGCTATAGCTCAATTGGCATCTCCTGCTTATAAGTTCTAGGTGGAGGGTGAGGTCATGGATTCATGACCCATTGGGTGCATAACTTACCACTAAAAAGGATGGGTTATCAACTTTAGTTTGTTTTCAGTTTAAGCGGAACAGGTGGTACTTGTAAGGGGTTTTCATTTTTCTTGAGTTTGCTCGTAACTGGTGATAAAACTGGTGCTATTTGTCACTGGTTTTTCCTTTGACGAAGTTTTCTTGTAACTGGTGGTTCCGTTGTTGCATTCTAACATTTAATTACATAACATTTTCACCCATATCACATTTCTGGTCCAACTTACTGGAAAACAAATGCTTTAAATATAACAAATTTTGTCCATTCTTTGCTCTTATATTTCTCTATGATGTCTTTCTCAAAAAATATTTCTCTATGATGTGTGCTTTGGAAGCGAGTAGAAGGCATTCTGTCTAATAGGTCATCTAATTTGAATGTTGCATATTTTGTGAACAGATTGTTAAAGAAGATGAAGAGCCAATAGAGTTTCTTGCATTGTTGAGGTTGTTGTAGTGAAAATTTGAAGAGATTCTGCAATCCAATGGCTTAAAGCTTTTTTTATTTGTTTGGTTTGCTTAATTGCACTGCAACTTTCTCAGGCATCAAGATGAGATTCTCCTGAAAAAGCCCCGTGAGGTAATGTACTTTGTGTCAAGCATCATCTACATTTCTTCCAGTTACCAGAACAGACTATGGTGCATATTTTTGGTGGGAATAGGGGAAGTGACTTCTCTTGGAGATTATTCTGCTTAGATTACTAGTTAGCTAACAACCCTGCGAAATTAACGGTAGCAAGATGTTCTTTAATTTGCTAAGAACAGCAAATCATATATAATTAAGAGAATATACATTAGTTGTTGGGTTTGACTAACCTGTTGGGGAGCCATAGCCAACCCCAAAATTTTTGGGAATAAGGCTTGTTTGTTGTTGTCTTTGTGATATTCTCTTCAACTGGCCTTTTAAAGGGTCATAATTAATGTCCTTGGCTAGTTCTGTTTAATGGTCATGCTTGCAAAGATAATAGCCAGAAAACCCTGCACAAAGCTTGGTAAATTCATACAAGCATGGCTTCAGAGATATCCTTTTGTATCCTTGGGTAAATGAGGCAAAAGGAAGGAAAGTTAAAATTCACTTGAAGAAAAGTATCCCATACTTGGAGCACTTTTGGGCATATATATCATCATCCAAATGGAGCTCAATAACAGAGAATAATATGACTGTTACTAGAAATGCAAAAATTAGGACTTGAATATTTGGCATAAAATGACCAATATAGCTTAGTTTTGTTCAGCTGTTCTATAGTGGGTGGATTGGTAGAATAAAAAATTTCTACCAAGTCGGCTGTTTGCCAAAACAACCAAAGGAAGTTGGGCATGCAGTTATTTGACTAAGAATATCTTTTTGTATCCTTACCTGTTCTTGTTTTTGTTTGTTTGTCTGTTTGTTTTTTTTTTTTTTTGGTGGGTGGGGGTGGGGGGTCTCAGATTGTATTTTTTTAGATGGGCAACTTCATGAGCATTTTTCACTTGTAAAAAGAATGCATAATATCTTTTTCCCCTTTCTCATGTTGGATATTTGTGATATGTTGTTTGCAGGAGGCTGCTTTTAACGTTCTGTGGCTCTTCTCACTTGGTTGTACAGTGCCATAACACCCTCATTTTCATGTAACACTCATTTTCTTGCTTAATTAGCCCTGCCTCTTAATCTGAATTTTCTTGTATATTCACTGTTAGAAACGATCCAAAGGCCTTAGCAGACAGAATAGATACATTGATAAATTTTTTTTGGCTGGTTAATCTTCATTGTTCTTTTTCTTTAATTCCTTGGGCGATGTTGTGTCGTGTGTTCAAGGCATCAGAAAACGTTTGCTGGATGGCTTCTTAGAAGATGTGTGCCTTTGACAAGCGGAAAATTGTTGGACGTTTGTACGGGTAGTATTTCATCAAAGCTAGTTTACAATTCCCAAATTCAAGAGAAAAGCTTTCCCAATTCTTAGAACCCCAATATCTTGTTTGGTAGTACTGTACCCCTGAATCTTAAAACTAGCGAAGAAAGAAAGTATTTGACAAAAACGAGTGGCCTATATGCTATGGACAAACTATACCCCCCAAGTCCAATATCTTCAAGTTAATCAGAGGTATCTTTAATCCAAAAAGCTTTGGATGCCATATATATATATTTTTATGTATAAACTAAGACTGATGTCATATAAACTGATAAAAAAGTGAAACATCTTTCATTTCCTTCTCACAAAACGGCCCAATAATTTTTGCGAGAGATATTGCAATGTTTTTACATCCCCTATCACATAACCTTCCATGCCAGGCGATGCGTCTCATTTAGCTGGCAAGCAACGTATGGCACGTAAGAGGACGTGTCTGTTTGCAATGAGGATCAAAGATGTACTAATTGCATTTAATTATGTGAATTTCTTGAAACATGAACTCCTTGGCACCCCAATAAAGACATGGACTCAAAACACATCCCGAAATGATTGTACACCATCTCCAATTGGCTTTTCGATTGGTTGATGTTATTAGTTATTACTACTCATAACTTTCATTAATTTGTGGCCAAAACTGAAAGGACTTTCCAATTAGAAAGTCAAGAGTCCCTTCCATGCAGCATATGTTTATTTCTTCGTACCAATTCCCCAATGTTCATGAATCATGACTCATCATGAGTGCCAATGAAAAGGGTATTAAAAGGAGGTACTAGCCAGAGTGAATTCCATATAGCCCAATGACTTGTTCATTCAAAGTTTCATAATCACTGTCAATATACGAAATTGACATGGCAGCCGCTAAGGTAAGCCTGAAGCTTCTGATAGACAAAAAAGAACACCGAGTGATCTTCGCTGAAGCTGGCAAGGAATTTGTTGATTTCCTTATTACAATTCTTGGTCTGCCGGTTGGAACTGTCATTAGGCTGCTTAGAAGCCAAGGCATGGCAGGCTGCTTGCAAAACCTGTACGAGAGCATTGAAAATCTGAGTGATAGTTACCTTCAGCCAGGCCAAAACAAGTCCGCTCTGCTCATGCCCATTGTACACATCAATGGTGGTCCTCTACTATTGTCAAACGTAGAATCATCAACATCATGGAACTTGTATAGTTGTATTACCAGTAGTAACTATAGTACCAGTAGCAACTACAACTCTAAGTCATACTCCTATATAAAAAAAAAAAAAAAAACTTCAATTCATACTTAAGGAGTCGACAACCACAACGATCTTATTCAGCAAGAAATAAAAACTGTAATTCATACGTGTCTGCTGACAGCAATGCTATCTGTCCTTCGTGTAAGTTATGTATGAACCAAAAGTTGAATTTTGTAGAACCACCAGAGGCAAACAATCATGACTCCTCCAGCAGTGAGGGAGGGTACGTGAAAGGTGTGGTTACATACATGGTTATGGATGATCTGAAGGTGAGACCAATGTCCATCATCTCCGGTATCACCTTGCTTAACAAGTTGGTCAAGGAAATTGGAGATCTTGAGGAGAAAGTGGTCCATTTGGGCATGGATGAGGTATGTCATTTATCGTTTATTCTTTGTACCTTTTGCACTTTCAATTCAATTTTTTTTATCTTGACTAGGTAAATCAATCAAAGGTTTCTCAGTTTTTGAAATAGGGGTTTTTTTAACAATTTTTTCTTCAATATGATCAAGCTGTTGACCAATAATATGCAAAGATTCATTAGTAAAATTATTTTGTTTAATAATACTAATAATAGGAGTTTGGTCATCAGCAATTTTGAAAGGGGAGGCATTTACATCAGTCTTTTGACAAGTTATCAAAATTGTCTCAAGACGGCCAAAAATGCTACAATGTTTACTTATGATATTTACTTATAATAAAGTTCTCACTATTCTTTTACTACTGGCCCCTGCAAAATGATGATGCTTTTGATGAAAAAAGAAGATTCTTCATGTTTTGTCACTTTCGGCACACTTTGAACTAAAGCTCAGACCCATGCTCACTCTGCCCTTTCTCATGATGATGTTAAGTCAAAAAGTGGAAAAAATACTATTCACTTTTTACTGTTTATAGATTACTGTTCATGGATTACTGTTCACTGATTAAATCAAATTTTGTTAAAGAGGATAAAACCATTGTTAGGTCAGTCATCCACTTCGATTTTAAAACCTTAATAAAAAGCACTAAATGTTTATTGTGTTCAAATGCTACCATGTTCAAAATACCACTTCTAATTTCGGCATGTTATAACTACTTCTTTGTGTGGTTTATTGATAGGGTGTGAAATTGCTCAAGGCTTCTTTGCTGTCGAACAGTGTTCTTACTGATGTCTTCCTCCCAAAGTTGGAAAAGAAGTCAGCTGCTAGCAGGAGGTAGAATAATGTTGTCACATCTTTTGGGCATTTTAATTTCTAAATGCAAGAGATTTGAGTAGTTGTCAGGAAGAGGATGTTTTTCTGTTGCAAATATGTTGCAAACATAAGTCAAATTTGTTGTGGCAATGTACTTTTTTTTTTTTTTTTTTTTTGGGATAAGTTAAAGGGCAATGTATTTGACCTTCTCTCACTCTCTTTCTCTTCTTTTGGGAAATTTATTTACTCAGTATTTATTAAATGATATCTTTTTTTATATTTAGAAAAATTATTAAATGATTTTTTTTTTTGGTTATAATACCTGATATTGCTTGGTACTTCTCTTGAGATTTGATGACCTCTTCAATGAGGTGCTTGACGATGACTTGAAGAATGCCTAAGCAAATGGTAATGGTTATTAAAATACAAAATGAGATGTATAATTTTATATTTTTTGGCATTTAGTAATCCCGATTGGAGAACTTCAAAGTAATTTTAATTAAATTATCTCTCGTTAGGCCAATAGGCATTTCATTACGTTTGTGTCTAGCTAAGACCACTTCATTAGAAGCCCAAGAAGATAAACTTAACCCTTAGTCACTATCCAAAATTGAGGGGTATAAATATCACTACCCTAAACTTCATTACTAATTGATACCGAGTCTTTTCCTCTTAATGTTCTAAAAAGATAAACTTCTTCAATATATTTGAAATCAAAAAATATAATAAAAATGAAATATAAACCTATGTGGGCCTCAATCAGGGGTACTCTAGGAGTTTATGCAATGCCTAGGACCCCAATTAAAAGAGTCTTAATTAAATTTTTAGTTAATTATTGGTTTAACTTGGGAAGAAAAAGGATAGGTGGGTTATGCTTAATACAAATCCTCTGTATCATTTTTTTTATTCCACTAATTACAACTTGTCATGCTTTTGTTTAACTTTCCTTGTAAAATAGCCAAAGTTTAAAATGAAAAAAAAAAAAAAAAAAAACAAATGACAAGTTGTGATTGGTGGAACATAAAGTGGAACACAAAATGTAGTACAGAGGATTTGTATTCAGATTATGCCTGGGGGTGAGCAGAAGCTTATCGTCATTGAGTCAACCAATCGGTGCCGATCATCCCGTACCGCCACTGCAATCAATCGACTGAGCCTATGCTGGCAAGTGGAGCACGAAGGGATTTTCGATGTCAGTGCGGTGTAGTCACCAGAGCAGAAGTCCGAAATCGAGATAGAGCCGAACCGAACCAATACTTGCATAATAATTTAAAAGGTTTGGATACGGTGTCGTTTTACTAGGATTTTTTTTAAAACATCATCGTATTGAGTGTTATTTAAAAAAAAAAAGCAAAACGGTGCCGTTTTATGCTAGGTTTTTTGATTTCTACCATTGTATAAATTTCATTCTATTCTCTCATATACAACTTTAACTCTCTCTCTTTCTCTCTCTATCTCTCGCCTCTTGGCTCGGTTAGCCTTTGCAGTCTACCCTCTCAAGCCTCATCAGCAGACACCTCACCACTCACCAGTCAAGCAGTTGCCGCCAGTCACTTAACCCAATTTGTGGCAAACCACCGGTAACCCCCTCTCTTCTCTCACTTCTCGGCCTTAAAGCTCTCTTTCTCTCTCTCTTTGGTTCCAAACTAAGTTTATACTATGGATGAAATGGATGATATTCGGTGCACTTGTTTATTTGTACTGTTACATCATGTCTTTTAATGTTATATTTAGTTTGGAGTGTTACATTGTTACTTCAAGTCCCACCTCCATCATGTTTCATGTCTAGTTGTCTGCCAACTAAAATTTTAATAACATTTATGCCAATAATTTTTTTTGTGTCTGAACTTTTTAGCTTTTAATAGAGTAATTTTATAACCATAGTTACCTGTTCCCACTAGGGCCAGTTGAAGCTATAGGCCATTTAGGCCATCACCTAAGGCCCTCACTTATAAGAAGGCTCCCATATAGTAATAATATATTATATAATATTACTTTTTTATATGAGAAAAAAAAAAAAGATTACAAACGGCCATCACCAAATCCCATCAGGCCATGAAAGCCCGTTTCTCACAAAAAAAAAAAAAAAAAAGAAAAAGAAAAAGAAAAAAGAAAAAAGAAAAATAGAAGAAGATTTCAAACGGCCATCGCCAAATCCCATCAGGCTATGAAGGCCCGTTTCTTACAGAGAAAAATGCTGAAGTGACAATGTGACACGAAGGCTAATCCCATCAGACCATCACCAAATCTCTAGCTTGCAAAAGAAAAGATTACAAACGGCAGAAATGTTTAGCTTGCGGAAGAAAAGATTACAAAAGGCAGAAAGAAGAGACAAATAAGAAAAGAAAGAAAAAAGAAAGAAGAAAAAAAAACACTCACTCTCTTACTCTTTCTATCTTGATTCTAAAAAAAAAACACTCATTAGTTGGCTTACTCATCAACTGGTGTTGGCAATAGACTTGGTGTGTTCACTAAAGGTTCGTTTTTTGTTTTCTCTTCCTTTGTCTCTTTCGTCTTCTTCATGTTTGCTGCTGGGTGTCTTGATTTTTTTTTCATGGGTGTTTGGGTTTTTTTTTTTCTTTTGAAGAGGCATTTGCTCACGGGTGTCTGGGTTTTTTTTTTTTTTTTTCTTTTTGGCTGAACTTTAGTTTGGTTGTTGTACTCTTTAACTTTTTTTTGTTTCTTCTCTTAAATTTAGATTTCTTTAGATTCCTTTAGATTTCTCTAGAAGCATTTTGAATGGTCCGAATAGTCAATAGACCCACTTAAAGAGAAAAGAATTAAAGTATTGATTCTAAGAAGTTCTAGTCTTACGCGTTTTGTTTTGTTTTTTATTTTTTTATTTTTAAGAAATCAGATTTAGAGGGATAATGGGCTGGTCTTAGTCTTAGTGGATCAAGTTGAGTCCTATACATTTTGCTAGTGGGCTGGTCTTAGTGTTAGTAGATCCAATCAAGTTGAGTCCTACACATTATGCTAAAAAAAAAAGGTTTACTGCTACACAAAAAAAAGAGTATTAATAACAAAATTATAAATTTAGAATAATTTATTTTGTATTAATATTAATTTTATTTTTTTTTTGTGCAGGTTTAAAGTGTAAAGTGATCATATTAAGTAAAGCTGCAATTGTGCTTTTGATAAAACAGGTTCTATTGTTTTATACATTAAATTTATATTATTTTAGTTAAATTGTAATTTTTTTTTATTATAGATTGTGTTTCATTTATTCATAAATATTTTTTAATTACAAATGTCTACTAGAAAATATCTATTTGAATATGAAAAACTAAAAAAAAAAAAAGACAAAGAGAAGAACTAATTGAAAAAAATATATGAATTTATAATTAAATATAATAAAAGGCCCTGTTTAAAGCTTTCGCCTAGGGCCCTCAAATTCGTTGAGCCGGCCCTGGCTCCCACTTTAGTCTTTAAGTATTAGTTTTGAACAAGTTGTGTATTGGGCTTAATCTTTTAGTGATTGATAGAGATATAGTTTTGAACGTGTTGTGTATTGAGCTTGAAAGTCCAATTTTTTATAAAAACAAACAAACAATTCTTTTAATGTTTCAAACCGACTAAACTGACCGCAAAAAACCGCATCGCTATAGGTTGAAAAACCAACTCTAAGTAGTATGCATCGGTTCTAATTATGAAAAAACCGATCATTATTGGTTTGGTGATAAATTTGGAAAAAAACCGAGCCAACCGAACTGCGCACACTTATGCCTTCTCTAACCCATCCATCACCAAGAAGGTCAATTTGATAAAAATCTAATGCAATTGAAACCCAAAATTATTTTATTTGAATTAGCACTGTAAAGTTGTTATTTACAACTAATTTGTGTTGACTTTAATTCCGTGCTAAATTTGATTGTATTTTTGTTCAATCATATGTACCTTGTATTTTATGTGAGATTTTATTGTATGGGTTGTGTGTGAGAGAAAATGTGAAGATTCAAGCGTCTATTGAAGAAAGTGTGGATTTCGAGAGAAGTTTCGTGAGAAGCCTTCTCGTGAAGTGAGCCATGTGCAGAGTATATGACTGGAATGCGAAGAGTCATGACAGCTGGTTTTTGCGAGTATTTCATGGGTAAGGCCTTCCCACGAGATACTCGCGAAACATTCTATTTTGCTATTTTGGCATATCTGCTACACCATGTCTTTACCCACACTATATATACCCACATTGGAAGGAGTGCTTTCAGAGAAAAAACCTTAGACATAACCCTTGAGAGTTAGAGATAATGATAGAACCTTCTTGTACTATCCTCACAATCTCACAGTTATTGTAGTTCTTAGAGGGAACTAGGCCTTCAATGATTCTTTCGAGGGAATCAACCTCCTAATCAGAATCTCAATGAGAAGCTAATCAATTGCATTATTATACTCATGCCTCAGATTACAATGAAATCAGGCTTTATACTTGGCTATAATAGTCTAACAGAATTACAGCTGGACTTGACAGTTAGAAAATGGTACTACACAACCAAGCCTAGCCTCACTAACTAACAATGTACAAGTAACTAATGCATCTAGTTATTAATTAGCATATATCCAGTAACCTAACAATTGTCATACCCACAATCTTCTACACAATCTTTTGTGGTTTTCCTTAACTCCTACCTCTCTATATCCAAATCCTTGAGAGGTTGATAGCCCAAACGATTACCACAGCCATTCTGAGTGCAAAGTGAGGTTTTGGTGCTGTTGGGAAGCATTGAAAGAAGCCATTTGTTTGGTGGATGCAATTGGGCTAAATTGCGTGATCTAGAGAGCTAGAGAAGACAAGGCTTCGTCAAGTCAGTTGGTAACAGGAGCTTGGAGGGCTCAAGTACATAGGGTAGACTAGCCTTTTAGGGTCTTTTGTTATTCATATACTCCAACTTATTCTCTAGTAGATTGATTTACCGCTTGGAGGGCAGCGAAGAGGTTTTTCACTGAGTTCTTCGGTTTCCTCTTCGATAACATGTCTCAGTGTTATCTTGTGTTTGCATCTTTCTTTCCTACTCTTTTAGCTTTCATTTTATTGTTGATATTTGATGAATATGGCTTAGAGTAGTTTTAGTGTTTGTTCGCTCACATTTACTCTATTTCGCACTTAGTTTAAGTTAGAGTAAAATCAACCAAGCCGTAATTTTTAATTTAGGGGTCTAAATAGCTCTTGTGTTTTCACTCATATTCGAGCTTTCAAACACAATATATCATTTATCGTTATTTATTCAATACTAATTAAAATAAACTACATTCATAACATTCTCCCCTAGAAAACACCCTTGTCCACAAGGGTCTTCCTAATTCTTCCACCCCATTGTGTTTCTCACTCTCTCTATTAGTATTTCTTAAATTTCATCTCTTTGAATTTGATATACTCTCTTTTCCCGTGCTCCTCAAGCTTTTTTTACTCATTTATTTTGCAATAACATTTATTTACTTTTCCTAGGTGAATGTTGTTACAGAGGTTAGAACTTGGAACTTTGTACTTATGTTTTGGGTTAATGGGTGTCCTTAGGGTATTTGTTATTGGATAATTTTAGGAAAATTTTGATATCATTTTTATAGAAAATATAAAAGTGTCAAAAAAATTAGTTGTTTTTTTCTTTATCTATAAGAAGTTTTTAAAAATATTTTTTAAACCAATATCTTTAGAACTTAATTTTCATTTGTTTTATAATCATACTTTTCAGACGTTTTTACTACTTTATAGTCACACAAACTTGCAATCATTTCCAGTATTTTAAGACCTTCGATTGTCATTGACACGGTGACTTTCATGGTTGGCCCTTGTATAAGCTTGCAAGTTCTCTTCCGTTGTGTGATGGAGACATGCTGAGCTTGTTGAATAATTCAGTGATTCTCTCCATGACCTATTGCATATGCAATTGACAAGAGATGAGGGAGCTAGCTTTTTGCTCTAACTGCTCCATAATACTAATTTTTACATATGCCTAAAGTTTTTATTAGCTGCTTCAAGGGAATCAAGACTTCGAAGTTTGATAAAATGAACTAATTCAAGGTAATTCACTCTTCAAAGTTGGACCTGGCTTGGGTCTAGTGCTTGTGCACTGGACTTGTCAAGATGGTCAAGACTCAAGAGACTCAAGATGGGTTTGGACCCAAGCTTTGCCCCTCAAAATTAGACTAATTAACAATTTGTAACTTAGTAAATCATTACTATCTTTATTTATTGGCTGCTTTGTACATACACTTAAATCACTTAATGCTACCTTTCCAGGTTGTTAATCTCCTTCATAACATGATTAGTATTAGATTTAGGAGAATGGGTTCAATTGCAGTTTTAATACCATTTTCAACCAAAAGAATCGAATAAACAAAACTACTTTTGAAAAGCGAAGTGATAAATAATAACTAAAACTGTTATAGAGTTTCCTAAGTTTCTTACTTCAATTAACAGTAGGATATTCTATTTTTGAATTGTATCCAATTTAAGCCTAGTAGCTTTAGCAACAAAACTTCCTTTAGCAAAAACCTAAAATTAAAAAAAAAAAAAAAATTCAGTTTGAGTTTTCTTGTTGTATGGTTGAAATTGGTAGGTTTTATTTTCTACATCCCTAGAATATGTACCAGTTGACAAGATAGTGAGATAGCAATTCATAAAATTTTTTAGATCGTGTGGCAAAAGTCTCACACAAAACAATCTTTTTCACCCTAAATCAAATGGTGCCAATTTTGTAACCGGCCATGGCTCATCAGATTCCATCCTTTGAGACTGATGTGGGTTGATGAGGCTGAAATGAGGGAGGGCCAAAGAGGCGCAACAATGTATAGAAGACTAGTTTTTACTCTCCTTTCGCATAAGAGATGAATGTTGGTTAGTCTTATATGCAATATCCTGCATTAATAAGTAAACACCTTTTTTAGCCATTTATACATATATGGCCTATGGAGTTATGGACTATAAAATAAGTTCCTTTACGTTGCAGATAATTGGTGTGTTCAGCTTCATCATCCTCCAAATGTTAGGCCCTTTTGTAGTTGTATTCTACTTATGTAATGTATTATAAACCCGATTTAAAACACTATTATTATTATTTTTGTGTGTGTTTTAATAAGCATTACTGTTTATATGCACTGATATGGTTCAGCGTAACAGGTACATATTTGTTTGGGTCCGGCTTGTGTCCGGTGGCCATTGGGCCCATTAGGATACGGACACGTGTCCACATCGCAACGTGTCCAGTAGCCAGTGCCACTGAACACAAGCTCCAACCTATTTGTTTTTATTTACTGCTTCTTGGCACTCCCAATACAGGCATGGACTCAATACAATAAAAAATGATTGTGCACTGACCATCCCGTTAGCTTTTCAATTGCTTAATTGAAGTCATTACTACTCATAACTCTCTCATTGATCTTTTTGACAGAACTGAAAGGACTTGGAACCATTAATTAAAAAGTCAAGAGTCTCTACATGCAACAAATGTTTAATTCCCCAATGTTCATGAATAATGAGTGCCAATAAAAAGGGTAGCAAAATAAGGCACTTCCCAGTTCCCAGAGTGAATGAATTACATAAAACCCGAAGGCTATATAAAAAGGTAACAACTAGCCAAAGAAGGCACTTAATTTCCATTTCGAATACATTCTAAGTTTTAGCATACAAAACATGGCAGCCACTAAGGTAAGCCTGAAGCTTTTGATTGACAAAAAGAGTCACCAAGTGCTCTTCGCTGAAGCAGGCAAGGAATTTGTTGATTTCCTTATTACCATTCTCGCTCTGCCTGTTGGAACTGTTATTAGGCTGCTTAAAAAGCAAGGGATGGTAGGCTGCTTGCAAAACTTCTACGAGAGCATTGAAAATTTGAGTGATACTTACCTTCAGCCAGACCAAAACAAGGACTCTCTGCTGAAGCCTAGAGTATACTTTTCTGGTGGTGTAGTCCCTCTCCAATTGCCAAATGTTGAATCATCATCAACATCCAGGAAATTCTATAGGTGTAACAGTACTAGTAATAGCTACGGCTACAGCACCAACTGTATTTCATACGTGTCTGCTAACAGCAGAGCAATCTGTCCTTCTTGCCGGAATTCCATGAGCCGCGAGCTAAATTTCGTAGACCCTCCAAGCTCAAACAATCCAGGGTCCTCCAGTGAGGGAGGGTACGTGAAAGGGGTGGTTACATACATGGTAATGGATAATCTGGTGGTGAATCCTTTGTCAACTATTTCTAGTATCACTCTGCTTAACAATTTTAATGTAACAATTTTAATGTCAAAGAAGTAGGAAATCTTGAGGAGAAAGTGGTCGATTTGGGCATGGATGAGGTATGTCATTCCTTCTTTGCTTTTTACGACTCTAGAGTATAGAGCCTATATGCTCAAAAATGCTACCACTTCGAGAAGATAAAAGGGGAAAAGAAGTATAGGCTCATCTAAAAAAAAAAAAAAAAAAAAAAACTGAAGTGTTGTTTTGTTATTTTTGTATTATGGTTAATTCAACATGTAAAATTTCTTAATGTTAAATGTAAAAGACTTGGGATTTAATTCCACCTTAAAAAAACTTATTGTGATAGTAATAAACAATCATAATGTAGCATGCATATATCTTAACTTTAAATATTGTTGTATCTATATATAAAATATGCTTCTGTTATCTACTAATTACTACACAATAATAATTATTTTGCTCCTGTGGTTTATTGCTAGGGTGTGAAATTGTTGAAGGCTTCTTTGCTATCGAATAGTGTTCTCACTGATATCTCCCTCCCAAAGTTGAGCATGAAATAAGCTTTCAACAAGAGGCAGAAGCGTCCCTATAATGACACTGTGTTGCAGCCCATTGGAATTTTAATTTCTAATATAGTGTGTGTTTGAATGACTTCGTTTTTATCCGCTTATTTTGTTTATTATTTATAAGTACAATTGTTCCTCATAAAATGTAATACTCTAAAAAGCTATGCATTTCCTTTTAAAGTAAAAATAAGTTCATCCAAATAAACCCTTAATGCAACAGGCCTGCGGGATTGCCAAGATTTTTATTTTTTATTTTTGGTTGCAAATATGTTATATCTCTGGCAAGGTAAAAGGCAATATATTTGCCCTTCTTTCTCATTTTATTTTTCGGGAGTCTGGTTAAGTTTTCGTTATTTATCACCTTATATAATGACAGAGGACCATTAGGCATTTTATTATGTTTATGTCATGCTGAGATTACTCAATAATCAATATATGAATTCAAATTTTCTATGGCACTCCTCTTATACGGAAGATTTGGATTCTCATTATATAAAAAGGCCATGAATGTTTAAGGTATTAATTGGGCATACAATTTCCCACTGAGATAGCCGAAGCCCTTGACATTGTTTGGCCCATTAGGCATTTCATTACATGATTGGTGTCTAGCCCGACCGCTCAATAAGAAACCTTGATGAAAAGGTTTTGGGCCTGCAATATTCCGCTTGTTATGAAATTAAAAAAAAAAAAGTAGTAAACAATAACAAAGAAAACTAAAAAACTATTAAGTATATATAAATATCAATCTCTCAAGTGGTCATCCACACGTTGTATTGATCAGATGATATCTAAAGTACATATAAATGATCTGTTTGAAACACACATGTATCTCAACTTTATAAGAAATAGAGCATATATATATATATATAGCCTTTAAAAGTCGGTATAAGCCAACATTTGATCGGCAATTTCGAATGGCATTGGCATAGAATGCTGCATAATACAAATCTTGCCACCCAGTATTGTATGCTGCCTTTTATATATATATATATATATATATATATATATATATATATATATATATATATATATATATATTTATGCTTTTTTTTTTGAAAAATAATTACAACATGCTACTAACTCTGCAGCTTGAACATTTTTCTCCTTAGACCCCCCCCCAAGCACTTTGTGTATGCTGCCTTATATCATAGCATTGCTGATGTGTTGTGTTGTTTTATTTTTCACTTAAAAAAAAAAAGAATACATTTCAAAGCTCACAGTTTAGAGATAAATTTAAAATAAACGTGAGATTTTTGAGATTTTAAATTAAACTCTTCACTTTAAAAAATGTTTTGATTCAAACCATAAACTCATTGTGTGTAAAGCCATTAATAAAAAGTGCTTAAAGAAAATGTCTGGTTTTGAGTGAAATAGTGTTAGTATATAATAATTATATGTCTGATAAAATAAAAATAAAGTCGTTTTATTTAAGAATTTTCTGTTAATGATGTCAACATAAATGGATTTATGGTTGAATTGAAATATTTCTTAACGTATAGTTTAATTTAAACGTGTGGAGTTTTATTTGAAGCCATCCATAAACATAGAGTTTTGAAAAAAAAAAGTACACACACACACATATATATATATATATATATTAATTTTAAGGTTTTTTTTTTTTTTTTTTGAGATAGATACAATAATATTTTAAACTTATGACATTCACTTTATGATGATTTCTCTTTTATCATCAGGTTAAGAAACCACTTGATTTTTTATATAGGCAATGATTGAACCATAAATCTCTTATTCGAAAACAAGAATTCTTTTTTATTATCACGTAATGTTTCCATAACCATTAGTGGACATATAGTAATTTCCATGTAAGCCTACTATGCTTTTTGTTTTAAACTAATTTGGCTCAAGGAATGATTTCTCGATTTATTTGCTGCCCTATGAGTGTATATTAGGACGTTATGTTTTATATTCCAAATGATGGGCTGATACTTTAAATATTAGTGTAAATTACACCTACCTCTTTTATTAAAATGACACTGCCCCAAATATCTCTTGTATTTAGGTTTCTATATATAGCACATAAGTCTATGCCTATCTATCTATCTATCTATATATATATATATATATATATATATATATATATATATATATATATAAATAAAACTGTTCAATTTTACACATAATTAAATTATATACTATTATTATAACATGGTATCAGACTTAGGGTTTTGAGAATTATTTATTTATTTATTTTTTGTTTGGCATTTTTTCAATAACATTATTGCTCCCCACATATTAGTCGACAGATCTCGAACTCCTCAACAAAACCCCACAAAAATCAACTGAAAACCATCTCTCCCCTCCATGGAAGATATTTGCAAACCCATGCACCAACATGAGCTGTCTGCAGCCTTCAGGTGCCTTCATGAATCGGCCAATAATTCATCCACCGACTCTCACGTGTATCATGCCATAACATAAAAATTCATATGCTACATTAGGGAAATGTAAAAACAATGTAAATTTTACATGGTACTATTCATATAAACTAATAAAGGTTGTATTTATTACAAACAAATTGTTTCTCACAGTTTTACACGTACCCAAATTTTTAATTGAAATTGTGACTTGAAGCAGTTTCAGTTTATAAATAGGGTGCGTGTAAAACTGTGTAACAAGTATTACCCAACTAATAATCGTCATTTTCTTAATAGAAAGTGGAACCACCTGATATTGTAAGCAAAATGACTAGCTTTTTACACCCATTTCACATAGCCTCCCTTGCCAGCCGATGCCTCTCATTTGTCACCTAAGGGTACATATATATGTGTTGATCGACTGTTGGCAATTGAGATAAAAGAGGTATGAATTACGCTAATTATATTTGAAATCCTGGATTCATGAACACCTTTTAGGCTATTTATTATTTATACATCATATGAAAAAAAAAGAAAAAGTTACTTGATGTTGCAGACTGGTGCCTCAGCTTCATAGTCTTCCAAGGCTACTGAGTATTACTTGGCACCCTCAATACAGACATGGACTCAAAACATTCCGAAATGATCGTGTACTAACTCCAATTGGCTTTTCAATTGCTTGAAGTCATTACCACTCATAACTCTATCATTGAATTTTTCGACAAAACTGAAAGGACTTCCCAATTAGGAAGTCAAGAGTCCCATGCTGTGCATACATGTATGCAGCAAATGTTTAGTTCAACGTTTCAATTCCCTAATGTTCATGAATCACGAGTGCCAATGAAAAGACTATTCATTATAATTTCCCATTACTTATTCCATATAGCCCAAAAGACTATATAAAAGGGTGGTATTATCCAAGCCAAAGAACTGAAAAGAAGTCACTTGGCATATATATAGAGATGGCAGCTACAAAGGTAAGCTTGAAGCTTTTGATAGACAGTAAGAGTCAGCGGGTGCTCTTCGCTGAAGCAGGCAAGGAATTTGTTGATTTCCTCATTACCATTCTCGTTCTGCCGGTTGGAACTGTCATTAGGCTGCTTAAAAAGCAAGGAATGGTAGGCTGCTTGCAAAACTTCTATGAGAGCATTGAAAGTTTGAGTGATACTTATCTTCAGCCAAAACAAAACAAAGACTCTCTGTTGAAGCCCACAGTATACATCTCTGGTGGTGGTGTAGTCCCTCTCCAATTGCCAAACATTGAATTATCAACATCTAGGAAATTCTATAGGTGTGTTCAAGGTCATGCATATGTATCTGATGATCGCACCACATCTTGTCCTTCGTGCACGAGATCATCGATTACTATGACCTTGGAATTAACTTTTGTAGACTCGCGAAGTGGAAACAATTCGGGCTCCTCCAGTGAAGGAGGGTATCTGAAAGGTGTGGTTACATACATGGTGATGGATGATCTGGTGGTGAAGCCAATGTCCACTATTCTAGTATCACTCTGCTTAACAATTTTAATGTCAAGGATGTAGGGGCCCTTGAGGAGAAAGTGGTTGATTTGGGCATGGAAGAGGTATGGCTGTCATAGCAATTAAGCTCTCTACTTGATTTCTTGTAGTATACTATATGTGTGTAATAACAATTTTTTGCTATATTTTGATTTTGTAGGGTCTTAAATTGCTGAAGGCTTCTCTACTGACAAAAAATGTTCTGACAGACATCTTCCTTAAGTCCTAATTGAGAAATTTAGGTGGCTAATAAATGTTGCGAAGGAAGAAGGGGCCTAAATGATTGCACTATTACATTATATTGTGTTTTCTTATTTTGCAGTGAAAATAGTTTCTGGGTTTTTGACGTAGTGTTGCAAGTATGTTACGTCTTTTTCATTTTGTTGGCATGGGTTTCATTCGTATCATCGTATGCTTTCGATGGTAGCCAAATGTCTGGAAATATAAAGGGCAATATACATTTACTTGATTAATGATTAATGTTGTTCACTCGTTTGTTTATGAATTTGCATTGTTTGGGAAGAATGTTAAAAGTTAATACCAAAGGGCTTAGGCCCAAGGTTCTTTTACTTGTCTCAAACTCCTTACGATAGTTGTCATAATTCTGATTTTGGATCTTAGAATCCCAAGATTCTACTCTACAAATACAATCCTGATCAGCCTAGAATTAAACTTTCATGGGATAAGGGCGGAATGGGATCATGATTCTAGATGATGGAATGTAAAATCTTACGAGTATTCTCTATAAAATCCTAACAATCTTACCCCATAGATCAATTCAGATTCGTGTAATATCGTTTATGTAGCCCTTAAGCAAAATCAACATCCATTAAAATTAAATTTAGTTACGTCTCTCTATGGTGAGATTAGAATTGTCCAACTCTATTGTAATGGGTTTTGAATGGCTTGACATTTTTCATTATCTTAATAATGTTGAAACATTTGCAAAAATTTTGTAACTTTGAATTTGGGGTGATTTTCTTATTGTAGTAAATGACAGATTTGTTGATTTGGAATGAGTAAGTCCAGTGTCATAAACATTTTCACAACTTTACTATGTGGTGACTTGTGAGTGGTGAAATCATAAATCCACATGAACTCACTATTTTATTTCCATCACTTACAATTTGTCAAGTAGCAAAGTAGTGGCAAAGTAGTGGCAAAGTTGTGAAAATATTTGTGGCACTAGACTTAGTCATTTGGAATTTTATGTATTTTTTTTTTGTTTGAACTTAGAACTTTTAAGTTGAAATTTGAACTTTGTCACTTATTCACGTATCATTAATTTGGTTTTAATTAGTTAGTACCTTTTATGAGTAATTTGTGTCACATTTACTTTTTGTTTTTCTTATGATTTTTTAACATATATTATCGATACTAATGAATTTTCATTATTATTATTTTTTCTTCTTGAAAGTAGAATCTTACGATTCTCGATTTGATCCACAAAATTCTCATTAATCCTATATAGGATTCTAATCCTGACTAACATGCTACTTAATTACTATTTACTTGCCTTGCACCCCATATATTTGTATTACACACAGACATGCTTATATTAAAAGACAATTCATTATACAATTTTACATTTAGAAATTTACAAATTATTTTCTCTTGTGTCTCTCTTTCTCTTTATTTCTTTCCTTTATGTTTATCAACTTTGTAATTATCAAAGAATAATAATAATAATAATAATTGTGGGGGTAAGAGCCCAAATTCGTGTATTGGGCCTTGGGTTTTATCCAAGGATGCGATATGTCCGAGGAGGAGTAAATGATTGGGAGAGGCCTCAAAGTTGAGAATCATGTAAGGAAAGAAATGAGGAATGTAGTTCGAGGAGTTTCTCATCTTCGGATATGATAAGTATCGGTCAGAGCTGTACTTAGGCAGTGTAGATGACCTTCCAGGAAGTTCCAACGATAAGGATGAACCTCAGGTGTGTGCAGGGGTGATAAGAACCTAGAAATATTTAAGAGAAAAGCTGCTACTACCACATTAAATGCACTGCAGCTACTTTTCTAGCTGCATTTATGTGGAGAAAACCCCTGAACAGTAAAAACCTAACCATTGCAACCTATAGAAAGCTAGAGAAGGTGTTTGATAGGACGTATACTCAAGTGAAGGCTTAGATAGTAGACAAGTGTATGATTAAGATGGTCTGTAAGGAACTATATAATGTAAAAGACTTCCCATGAGAATAGGGGGATCGAGAGGGAGAGAGAGAGAAAAAGATTAGATCAATCAGAATTATACTTGTAAAATTGAAATATTGATTTATATGAAGAATAACCTCCTCGGACTTGGCATTTATCCCGTATTATATATACATCTTTTGCATGATCGTTTGCTAAGAACGATACTAGCCATTAGTGACCTTGTTTGAATCTAGCTCTTTAACCCACTCTCTATAAATTTATTGTAGTGGGTTCATTGGGCCAAGAACTAATTCGTTTTCGGGTTAGGGGCTTCAAACTGTGACCCTACAATAATAATAATAATAATAATAATAATAATAATAATAATAATAATAATAATAATAATAATAATAAAGGCATTCACATCAAAGATGAGAAAAATGCTAAAAGCTAAATTTATCGTTTCATTCCACAAAAATCACACCACATCAAATCTGCTATTCTTAAAATGTTTAGCATCTCAGCTACAGTAGACTGTCATTTATAACAGTCAGTCTCCTGTAGCTCAAATCTTTTTTTTTAAAAAGTTTTTTATTACTACTTTGACTATTCTCACTTTTCCTCTTTCTTTTTCTCTCACCAATTCACTTTTTTATTCCTTGATTTGTTTCAGGATTAGGTAGGTGTGTTTTTTTTTTTTTTTTTTTTTTTTTTTTTTTTTTTTTTTTTTTTTTTTCATGATAATCACTTGATTTGGCATGGGTTTTCAGTTTTAGGTTCAATATTGAGGGACCACACTAGAGCCTCCTTGATTTGGCATGGGTTTTTTGCTGGAGGTGGACGACAAAGGGTATGTGCCGGTGTGTGCTGTGGTTGATTTTGGGTCACGGTGGTGCGGTGGTGGTGTTGAAGTTTTATGGGTTTTTTTTTGGAGGTGTCTTGTGATTGTGATGATAGTTGTTTTGGCCGGTGGTGTTGGTCTATTTTAATGGGTTCTGTGGTGGGTTGTTGATGATGGTGGTTGTTGTGGTGGTGGTTTTGTTTTGGGTTTTTTGCCATTTGTTGTGGCTGCCATGGTGGTGGCAGTGGTGGCTAATGGTGGTTGTTTTTGGTTTTGTGTGTGTGTGTGTTGGGTTATGGCTGCCACAATGGTGCTAGTGGTGGTGAATGTGGCTGACTGTTGGTTGCCACGAATTTATGTGTGGGTTTGTGGTGGCTTGGGTGGTGAGAATAAAAAAGAATAAAAAATGAGAAGTAAATAATATTTTAATGAAGTGGTAACAAAAAAAAAAATAAAAGTTTTGATGTTAGGTGTATTGTAAAGTGATGTGTTAAATACTATAAAGTTAATTTTTTAGATACTAAATACTAAAATTTTTATAACTTTTGATAAGAATGCTCTAATAATAATAATAATAATCAACATCATGATCATAGTTATAGATAGGACTAGGCTTGGCCCATCAGGATGATGACAATGGGCCCTAATATATAATAGCTTTGTCCACTTAAAAGAAAAGTTACGAATCGAGTTAATACGGATAAAAGAAAAGTCCACGGGAAGAGCTAAATTATAGGAATACAATAATTCAGGTCTCAAAAAGCAGTCCAACTCTTCCTTTGCGAAAAAAGCAAGTCCTCCATGGCTCCATCCGTGGTCGACAATGAACTGTGGTTACATTGGAATCAAATTTTTTTCTTTTTGGGCTAACTGTTGTGACTGGAACATCGTACAAATGACTGGCTGTCTTATATATATATATATATATATATATATATTTAAAATCACAATATTTACTGCTTTATCGACCATTTTTCAGTAATTGGCTGTTAGTTTTATCTTTTTTTTTCGTCTCTCACATTAGAGCTTGGACAAAGTTGTGGCACTCAATCTCATTCATAAAATTTTATCTTAGCACGTCTGTCCTTATATTATAAAAGTGATGTTCCAACAATAACAAATCATATATTTAGTTGTGAAGAATATTAATCCTTACCTTATCAGTACTTAATGCATTCGAGGTTTTTTAGGACTTGTTTGGATTGAAAAAAGTAGAATAAAGTAGGCCAAAAACTAGTCTAATTCTCTAATTTTTGGCCAACTTACTATATTTTCCATCAATCTAAACAAGCCATTAAGCTCTAAATATTAATCAGGCAAACAACAATACATTATTGCTTTCGGCACAGAGAGTGCTTTTGTATTCTTATTTGTTTAAAATTACTTTGTCTTTTTATGCTAGTTACTAGTTAGTATGTGACGCATGAGTCATGACATATTAAGGGTTTTTGATTCTCACATGCTTTTTATTTTAAATATAGACATTCTGTGAAAGAATATTTTAGTTTTCCCATATATTAATTGCTTGTCTCCCAAAAACTTCAAAGCTAGACAGAGTCCATGGCAGCTGTGAACAAAACAGTGAGTTTGAAACTTGTGGTAGACACAGAAAGCCAGAGAGTGCTTTATGCCGAAGCGGGAAGGAATTCGTGGACTTCCTAATTGATATAATCGCCCTGCCGGTCGAGGCTTTCATTCCGCTTCTGAATCCAGAAATGATGGGCGGCTTGGGAAACATTTACGAGAGCACTGAAAATTTAAGTACTACTTACCTTCAGCCAAACGTGAACAAAGACACTCTCCTGAAGTACAAAGCATTTATCTCTAGTAGTGTTGGTACTCTCGGCCTTCTCCAATTGCCAAACGTTGTAACCTCAACATCCAGGAAATTGTATGGGTGTAAATATTTTTCTAGTCTTCAAGAAGTGTTCGACCGCACCCAATCCTGCTCGATCCATTCATCATGTGGGACTTCGTTAAGTTATCGAGGTCCACGAAGTCTAAACAATCCCTACTTCTCCACTGAGATGGAAAGAGGGTATGTGGAAGAGGCGGTTACGTACATGGTGATGGATGATCTGGAGGTGAAACCATTGTCCACATTTTCTATCATCACTCTTCTTGACAAGTTTAATGTCAAGGAAATAGGAACTCTTGTGGAGAAAGTGGTCGATTTTGGCATGGATTAGGTATGTTCATTCTTTGTATTTTTGTGCATTTACTTCATTTGCTTTCAGTGTCAGTTATTTCCTTCTGATGATTATTTTTTTTGTGCAAAATAAGTTGGTTAAAGTTAAACTGGTAGAGGATCATAAATTCCTAATAATTATATAAAAAATACCATTGATAAGATTTGTTGTAATTGATGTATAAATTAAAATGATATTTGTGATAAGCTGCGTGAAATGATATTGCTTCAATCATATTTGTCAGGTTAACAAGAGTTGTGAAATAATTTTTTGTGGTGTATATATATAACATTTTTATCGCGTAAAAGCAAATATACATTGACTTTTACCATTAAACAGATTACAATTTACCATAGATGGAAGGCATTAATTCTCTCATAATAATGATAAGTGTATGTACATATTTCATACACATTACTTATTTCATGTTTTATACATGAACATTAAAAAATGTGTGTATTGTGGGTGGAATTATGGACGTTGTGTATACAAAGTTTACAACAGTGTGAAACAATATTTTCCAATAAATGAAGTCATGGATTTATGCAACCTGGGGGGCCATCCCTGTCTTTCTTTCGTTATGAGGCATTGAGATGGATTGGTACCATCTGGATTTGCATTGTTAAGTTATGTTTTTTAATGAAATTTTGTTATTCAGAAAAAAAGAAAGTTCTAACTGTTGTGGGATGTTCATTGATGCCATGCCCAGATATGGGGAATCTGAATTATGTATGTTTTCATTAAAAACATTAGAAAATAGTTGTCAAGCTATAAAACTCTTGGCGTTTTGCTAATTTAATTTTGGAGCTATAACTATTGACTAACACAGAATAATTTTCTCTTCTAAAAAAAATATACATAATATTTTTCATAATAATTTAATAAATTTATTAGTTTTCATATTTACCTATTATTGACATCATTTTATTATTTACAATTAAAGACTTGATACAATTGGACCAAGGCCTATCAATTTACTAGAACCTGAAAAATAAAAACAGGCATGTGTAAAAGTTTATTTGAATTCTTGAAAAATGAGCCAACCCGACCCTACTTGCAGAAAATTAGGTTGAGTTGATTGATCCATTTTAGGAAGAAAAACAATATTCATTTTTTGTTTTTTTAATTATATTATAACTTTACTAACAAAAGTTAAGAAAATTTATGTAAAAGAAAAATAGTAAGAAGGTTCAAATTACTAATTCATTTTATTTATTTTCAGTTATAATGTCCAATGTTCTTTAGTCATCTATATTACATAAAAATCACTAAAAAGTACTATGTAAATACATTAATTATAAAAAAGAGTAAAATACAGTAACCTACCCTGAGGTTTGAAATAATGCTAAAAACATCCAAAACTTCTTTAAAATGTCCAATTTAGTCCTTTAAACATTAGCAATGTGTAAGGCCATTTGTGCATTAGAGACATGAGAGAAGAAGAGATGGGGGAAAGAAAATCCACGAGAGTAAGAGTTAGCTAACTAGGCTAACTCTACTTTACTCTCCTCCACTCCTCTCTCCTTTAATCCAAACAAGCCATTAGAGTGATAATTTAGGGTCCGATCTATTGTAGTTCATCATTACACAAGAAATAACTTATATTCATATTTCAGCACTTAGTTTCTTTAGGATTGTAGTCATTGTATTTTTCATTGTTCGATGATACTTGCATTACATAAAAAGCCACTCTTAAATGCGGCATTTTCTGAACCCCAAACTCTAATCGAGGAAGTCATATATATATCACTGCAAATTGAAATTCTACCTCGACCTTCACTACGAGCTAATGTAGAACATTAAAAATGGTCAAACTTAATGAAAATTTGGTTTTTCTCAAACACATGGAAATCTCAATTGACAATAATTGTAGAAGTCTCCTTACAAGCAGCTGCATTGCAGATTATCAATAATAATAATTGTAGAAGTCTCAAGTATAGATAGAGGCTCATTCTACAGAAGAAGGAATTGAGAACAAACCAAAAAACTTGATGAGTCCATTTGTAAAATTGTAAATAGTTTCTTAGGAGTAGCAAAGAATTTATACTTGTAAGTACTTTCATTGTACTTTGTGATCAAATTTAATTCTAGCATTTAGTTGTTGGTCATGTATGATTTTGAATTATGCTTGCTTTCAATCAGTTTATTGTTAAAATGATAACGAAAGCTAATTTTGAATTATGCTTAGCTTTCAAATCAGTTTATTGTTGAAATGATAACTAAAGCTATGATATCTATTATAGTTTACTTTGAATTGGCTTACTTTGAATTAGTTAGATTAGGAACAATTCACTTCGAACTAGTTTACTTAGAATCAATGGCACTAGAAATAACTGAGATTCAAATTTCAGCACTTAGTTTCGTTTAGGGATTGAAGTCATTGTAATTTTGTTGTCAATTGCATTATGACAAAAAGTACTCTCGACTATGATATCAAGAAAATAGTTGTTAAGGTATAAAATATATAATGTACCTTAATCATTGTTCTTAAGACATTCATTAACAAAAACTTTATTTATTGATGAATATATTTTCATTTTACACATCAATAATCAAACAAGAATAAACAAATAAATAAAAAATACTAAATATTTTTGGGAAAAGTTAACGGATTTCCTAAAGACATTAGGTTAGGAAATATTTTAGAAACTTTTTTATTTGAAAAGAAAAAATAATTACTTTTTTTAACAGCTTTTTTTACATTTCTTATGAAAGTGGTATCAAAATTTTCTTAAAATAATCTAATAAAAAATGTTTTAAGGGCATCTGTTACCAGTATGTATTTCATACATTTTCAAATGTATGTAATTAAGTCCTTGAGTTTTGCCTTCAAAACCACTCCCATTGGAACACCAAAAGTGAAATAAAGAATTTGTATTCAGGTTCTTAAAACCATTCCCATTTGAAATACATTTATCCTATAGATTAAATATTACAAATCTAAATTTATGTTGAAGCCATATCATTTAATATGCCAAATAAACTTGTTCTATTTTAAATAAAATAAAATGGAAAAAAAAATCTTGTATTTATAAGAAAAACATGATGAAGGTAGACAAGCAGGTAGCTACTATTGTGACTTGGATAGACCCGACCCGTCAAATACCAAGAAAGGTCTATTCCTGTCCAAATCAACTTGTTCGCTAGGTCTTTTCCCGATGCCCTATTGCAAAAATGTCTCTTTTACTTGCTACATGTAATAACTAACAGCTTAGCTACTTTTTCTGATTTATTGCAAGGGGAAGAAATTACTCAGGACTTCACTACTATCAAAGAGTGTCCTCACTGATGTCTTCCACCCGATGTTGGAATTTGAAACTTGAAACATAAATGATGGCCTTGAATAATGCAAAAGTAGAATGATGGCACTGTTATATCTTATGGTACATGAAAAATGCTAACGGATGCTTTTAAAGTAATGGTTAGAGCATTCCTATCAGGTGTTCTATAAAAATGTCATTTTGACACATCAAAAACACTACTTTATTATTTTAACATACCATTTTACAATTCACCATTTATCACATATTCTATTATTCAATTCTATACATTAAAATAATATATATGAATATTAAAATAACATTAAAAAAACCAACAATATATAAAAATAAAAAATAAAAAAACCAACCACCCTCACCACAACCCACAGCCCACCCCCGTTGCCAGCACCCATCAACGCCCCACATCCCACCCCACCACCGTCTCACACCAGAACCCTCACAGCAGAACACCAAAACCACCACCATAGAAAAACAAAAACAACAACAAAAAACACAACCCAAGTAGCAGCATCCCACACACCCGCCCACTGTCGCCGCTAACCCGTCCATTGCCGACCCATCCACAGGCCGGCCCATCCACCATCAAATTTGCTCATCAAAACCCACCACCACCAATTCACCCATCACCATTGCAACCCATCAACAGGCCGACCCACCCACCACTAAATCTACCCATCACAACCCACCACCACCGATCTGCCCATCACCATCTGAACCCACCCACTGTCGAACCCACCCATCAAATCACTGCAAAAAAAAAAAAAAAAAAAAGCCACAGCAACAGAGATCGACATCAGTTCAAAGAGGTGGCGCGGTGAGGCTGAGAGGAAGAGAGAAAAGCAACGACAATGAGAAGAAAAAAGAGTGAAAGAAGAAAAGATGAGAGGTTCTAAGGAAGAATGAGAGAGGAGAGAAAAAAAGGAATAAAGTGATGAGAGAGGAGAGAGAAAAGAGAATAAAAAAATAATAAAACTTTTACCATTCTTGTCCATACGCTTCCATTTTTGAGAGTGTATTGTTCACTCATGCCAAATATTTTAGCATTTAGAACACCTGATGAGAGTGATTTTTTGGTGTTTGGTGTGTCAAATGCCAAATATTTGGCATTTGACACACCTGATGAGAATGCTCTTAATAATCCATTTAAATAAAGTTTTCATGGGGAAAGAAAAAAAAAAGCAATTAATGTTTTGACAGCTTTTTCTATTTCTCATAAAAGTTGTTTCAAAACTTTTCTAAAATGGATTGTTAATCATTGTCCTAATGGCCTATTAGTATAATCCATATCTTATTGGTGTTTCCATTTCTAAATGAAGAATTCTGTGGGATTGCTAAGATGTTTTTTTTTTTGTTGCAAATATGTTTTAAATGTAGTTAAATTTGGTGTGGCAATGTATGTCTAATGATGCTCTCTCTCTCTCTCTCTCTCTCTCTCTCTCTCTCTCTCTCTCTCTCTCTCTCTCTCTCTCTCTCTCTCTAGGTTTGGTTAGTTATTAGCATTATGGGGGTCATGGCCCCTCTTACCCCTTAGAATTTCAATGAGTATAGACTAGGACCATGCGTTTTTAAGTAGTTTAGCCAATAAAGTCTCTTGTTGTTGAATAAGAAAGTTGGGGTTTGGATCTCACCTATACAAAAAACCAATTAGTGTCTTAATTTGATGATATAAAATAATAATCATAAAGCGGACACTATAAATTCTATGACATCTATCCAAAAAAAAAAAAGTAAAAAGAAGAAGACTAGGATAGTATATTTAATAAAGATGATATAATGATTTTTTTTTATTAATAGGAGATAATATACTGATCTTGTATTTTATAGGTGCTCGGATTTCCAGACCCTAAGAAAGCTTCCTAAAGGATAGGTGCATGAATAAAGGTTTTTTATTTTTTTTATTTTAATTTTAAGTAACAAAATAAAAAGGTTTAAGAAGTTGCAAAACTCCTCAAGTACTTAGCTAATTAAAAATTTATATAGACGAAACTTTCCCTGTAAATTATTACTTTCTTTGCCTTTTGACTAAGAAAGATTATAATTAATTAAGATACTTACGTAGTGGTAAATTTCTTTTTCACAAAAGAAGGAAAAGCAAATCAAATTGATTAGTTACAATTAGAACTTGAGCATTCCTATATGCTTATACCAAAAAAAAAAAAAAAAAAAGAAAGTATTTTAGCTCACCAAAAAGCCACATACAAACCCAGCATACACAAAAATCAATTGGTGTTTTAGGCCTATAATAAAGAGTAAACATTATGGAGTGGAAACCATAAATTGAAATTTTATTGTATCTATATTGTTGTAATGTGTAAAAATTACTAAAGGGATGCATAATGACTATTAATGAGATGTAAGGTTGATCTTTAATTAAGATAATATAATGATCCTTTTTTTTTTTTTTACATGAGATAATATAATGATCTTGGATTTTATAGGTGCTTGGATTTCCATAACTTAAGAAAGCTTCCAAAAGGATAGGTGCATGTAAAAAGGTTTTTTTTTGAGTAACAATATAGAAAGGTTTAAGAAGTTGCAAAAAGTACTTGTCTAATTAAAAATTTATATAGATGAAGCTTTCCCAAGGATTATTGCTTTCTTTGCCTTTGACTAAGAAATGTTATAATTAAGATGCTTATATAGTGGTAAGTTTCTTTTTCACAAAAGAAGGAAAAACAGATCAAACAGATTAGTTACAATTAGAACTTGAGCATTCCCATCTGCTTATGCAAAAAAAAAAAAAGTATTTTAGCTCACCAAAAAGCAACATACAAATCTTGCATAACAAAAAATCAAGGCGAAAAGAACATTTTAGTCCTTACATTTTCAGGCTATTCCTATTTTAGTCCTTACATTTTATTTTTATCGCTTTTAGTCCCTATCCTAACAAACGCTTCCCGTTTTGGTCCTTGCTGTTACATTAGAAACGAAGAAAGCTGACGTGGCAAACGGTAGGAATAAATAGTACTAAATTAATGTCCACGTGGCCTAAATTAATAATAAAAAATGCCACAATAGCATCTAAATTAAAAAAAAATTAATCTATTAATTTTAACTAAATAAAAAAAATTAAAAACAGAATCAAAAACTAAAAATCATATGAATTGAGATCTAAGAGTCTCTTGAACAAGAACAACAAGAACACAAACCCAAATCCAAGAACACAAACCCAGAAAAAAAAAAAAAAAAAAAAAAAAACCAAACTCAAAATTCTGAACAAATCAAACTTAAATTCTCTAATTTCAGTCAAAGCACAGCCATGAATCAAAGCAGAAATTCTTAAATCCAAATTTTAATTTCTCTACACACTCACCCAAACTCAAATTAGCTACCCAAAAAAAATAAAAAAACTCGATATTGGTAAAAACCCAGCAAACTCAGGTGGTCTTTCACAGTTTTTAGCAAAACAAACTGTGGGGGCAAGCCCAATGCTGCGAATTGGGCCCGGGGCCCAATTTGTATACCATTGTTTGTCCGAAGAGGTGAAAGGCATCAGGGTTAGGCCCGTTTGGTGGAAATACGCTCGGAGAGGAATACTGGGATACGTCCGAAGACTATCCTGCTTGTCCGAAGAGGTGCCATCGTCGGATCATCATAGTGCTTAATCAATCAAATGTGCTGGAGGCAAAGGCAGCTTTCCCAACTGATTTCACAGAGGAGAGCAAATCTTGGCGTGCCTGGGGATGAGGAGAGCGTAAAAATATCTTAAAGGAAAAGCTGCTACCACCGCATTTAATGCACTGCAGCAGCTTTTCTGGCTGCATTTATGTGGAGAAGACACCTGAACAGTTCAGCCTCAGCTACCACCACTCACGGCATACTAAAGCAAATGTCTGATGTGATGTATACTCAAGTGGATGCTTGGATGAAGAACAAATATACGGTGAACATGAAGAAGGATGGGGATATATAAAGGGCAGAAGCCTCTGAGGAGAAGGGAGAGAAAAATTGTATTCACTAAGTTGATTAATATTAAGTCTCTTTGGACAAAAGAGAATTTCTACTAAATATTAGTCTGAACGTCCTTTTTACCCTTACTTGCACCCACGAACCGTTGCTAAATCCATAATCAGCCCAGCTGTTTAACCCATTCTCTACAAATTTATTGTTGGGGATTTGTTGAGCTTACGATACGCAAAGTTGGTGCCTAGCCCATCAAATTTCAACCCTACAATTGGCGCCGTTTGTGGGAAACAGCTTGAGCAAAGGTGGAAGCAACACCTCATCAATGGTTAAACCGAGGCAACGACCAGCGGAGTCCAGGTCATCTCAGCATACCGATCCTTTTCTTAATCTGGAATGGAGGCAGGATCGTGAGGGTAGCGTACACACCGCACGTGACGATCGAAACCAGTCGTATGGAGAGAGCCACCTGTCCCATGCAGAGAAAAACCAAAGCATGCAGAAAGAAATTGATAGGCTAAAGAGGGAGTTGCGCCGTGCGAAGAGGAAGCGCAGTCCCTTGTACTCTAATGAAGATTCTGAGGACGAACAGGACGTTGTCTACAAGCAGAAACTTCGAACGCCAGTCAGCGAGTCCTTTACCTATGAGGAAATGCATCATCATGAGAGGAACCCTCGGAGCCCCTTACCTAGGGGCGTAGGGAACGACGCTATGAGTAAAGCCCTGGATCAGATTTCCAGATCTCCCTTTACATGTAACATCGAGAATGCTAGACTTCCTCGACATTTCCACCAGCCTACATTCACCATCTACAACGGCCGGACAGACCCAGTGGAACATGTGAGCCATTTCAACCAGAGGATGGCCGTCCACTCCAGGGACGTAGCCCTAATGTGCAAGGTCTTCCCATCCAGCTTGGGACCGATAGCCATGAAATGGTTTGATGGTTTGAAAGCAAACTCTATAAGCTCTTTCCAAGAGCTAACTCAGGCATTTGGTTCGCGTTTTGTCACGTGCCGAAGGGTTCCGCAATCCATGGCTTCCCTATTGTCCGTCAGTATAAAAGGGGGTGAGACTTTGAAGTCATATTCAGATAGGTTCTGGGAAACGTATAATGAGGTGGAGGAAGATTGCGAACTGGTGGCCATTAGCTCTTTTAAGCTGGGGCTCCCCACTGAGCATCCCTTGAGAGCGTCCCTAACGCGCAAATCTGCTACCAGTATACGCCAGTTGATGGATAAGATTGACAAGTACAAAAGAGTCGAAGAAGACCAACAGCAGAGTAAGGGAAAGGATAAGGTTATCCCTTAGGAAGGGAGGGATTTCAGGTCGGACCGGCAGAACCACAACAGGTCGAGGAAAGATTATGTCGGACAAGGTACAGCGAACTTTCAGACAGTCAATGCTGTTTTTCATGAGCCAGTACACCAAGTCCTGGATAAAATAAAAAATGAGCCCTTCTTCAAGAGGCCGAACAAGATGGTCGGAAACCCTGAAAGGCGCAACCACAATCTCTACTGTCAATATCATATTGACCATGGGCATACTACTGAGGACTACAGGAGCCTGTGGGACCATTTGGATCAGCTTGTCAGCGAGGGCAAGTTAAAGCAATTTTTACACCATTCATATGGTCAGGGAAACCAGGCAAACACAGGGTCTCGGAGAGATGATTCTGTAAAACCCCCATTGGGCACAATCAATGTTATCTTTGCCGCACCAGGGAGGACGGGGTCTCGCCCATCCAGAATACTATCGGTTGCTTGGCTACCATCAGAGAGTGTTAACAGAGAGCCGAAGAGGCCTAGGGTGGAGGTTCAACTAGTTTTGGGCTTTTCGGACGAGGACAAAATCGGGACCATACAGCCGCATGATGACGCTCTGGTAGTTACTCTTAGAATAGGTGGATACGACGTGAAGAGGGTGATGGTAGATCAGGGCAGCGCCGCGGAAAAAATGTACCCAGACCTTTATAAGGGGCTGAACTTATCTCCTGATGACCTAACGCCGTACAGTTCCCCTTTGGTGAGTTTTGATGGCAAAATGGTCATCCCGAAGGGCCAGATCAGACTACCTGTGCAAACCGGATCTGAGACGGTGGAGGTAGATTTTATAGTGGTAGATGCATACTCGCCCTACACTGTTATTGTGGCGAGACCTTGGCTTCATACCCTCGGGGCCGTATCCTCCACCCTTTATCAGAAGATTAAATACCCGTTCGAAGGGCGAGTTGAGGAGATCCGAGGAGATCAATGTACATCCAGGCAATGTTTAGTAGCAGCTATCCAGCACAAACCCCAGGCCAAGTGCTCAGACCGTGGCAGTGAGGAGTTATAGCAATTAAAACCTTCGGTGCTGGACACCAAAGCCTCGGCCGAAAAGGCAGAGTGTGAGAGCTTGGTAAGGATAGTTGTCGATAACGACCCAGAGAAATTCTTTCAAGTCGGATCCATGCTGCCTCCTTAGGAGAAGGAGGAGCTGATAGAGTTCCTCAGAGCCAACGTTGATGTATTCGCATGGGAATCCACAGAGGCCCCAGGAGTAAGCCCAGAGTTTATTTGCCACCATCTAAATGTTAATCCCACCGTTATCCCCAAGAAACAACCGCTCCGGTGTCCATCAAGGGAACACGCTGACGCGGTCAGGGAAGAAGTGATGAAACTCAAGCAGGCAGGAGCTATTAAGGAAATCTTTTACCCTGAATGGCTGGCTAACACGGTGGTGGTAAAGAAGAAAAATGGAAAATGGCGGGTGTGTGTGGACTTCACCGATCTTAATAGAGCTTGTCCGAAGGATCCGTTTCCCATGCTGATGATAGACCAACTAGTTGATGCTACTGTTGGGCACCCTCGGATGAGTTTCTTAGACGCATTCCAAGGCTATCATCAGATACCACTGGCTCTCGCCGATCAGGAGAAAACAGCTTTCGTAACCCCTGTGGGGAATTACCACTGCAAGGTGATGCCGTTCGGCTTGAAAAATGCAGGGGCTACCTATCAGAGGATGATGACCAGAATGTTTGAGCCGTAATTGGGTAAAAGCATGGAAGTTTATATTGATGACATGGTGGTGAAAAGTAAAGTCATAGCTGAGCACATTGGGGATCTTAGGGATGTTTTTGAAATCCTGATGGAACACAGGTTACGCTTGAATGCATCCAAGTGTTCGTTTGGTGTTGGATCAGGCAAGTTCTTAGGGTATATGGTCACTCACAGGGGAATCGAAGTTAACCCTGATCAGATAAAGGCCATCAACAACTTGCAAGCTCCTCGGAATCCCAAGGAAATTCAAAAGCTGACTGGGATGACCGCTGCCCTTAATAGGTTCATTTCCAGATCAGCAGACAGGTGTAGACCTTTCTTCTCATTGATCAATAAGTGGAAGGGTTTCGAATGGACGGAGGAATGTGCTGTTGCTTTTCAGCAACTTAAGGACTACCTGGCTAGACCTCCAATCATGTCCAGTCCCGAGCCAGATGAAGTCTTGTTTGCTTACATTGCTGTGGCTCCTAATGCCGTAAGCTTGGTGCTGATCCGAACAGACTGTGGTGTGCAAAAACCAGTCTATTACGTAAGCAAGTCACTGCAGGAAGCTGAAGTTCATTATTTGCCACTGGAGAAAGCCAATATGGCAGTTGTGCTAGGTACGAAGAAGCTGTCCCATTATTTTCAGGCCCACACCGTTATAGTCCTCACCCAGCTCCCACTTAGAGCCATACTCCGAAGCGCCGATTACACCGAAAGGATTGCCAAATGGGGCACGATCCTCGGGGCTTTTGATATCAAGTACATGCCTCGCACATCAGTGAAGGGCCAGGTCCTTGCGGACTTGGTCGTCGAGTTCACAGAGCCCCATTTAGAGGAAGTAACACCAATGCTGGGCACAGAAGGAAGGCCCGTTGGTATGGTTTCTTCACGGAGCCTTTTGCCTTGGGAAGTGTACGTGGATGGCGCATCGAATCAGAGAGGCTGAGGAGTGGGGCTAGTGCTGATATCCCCAGAAAGAATTATCATTGAAAAAGCGTTAAGGCTGGATTTCTCAACAACGAATAATGAGGTAGAATATGAGGCTCTATTGATGTGGATGAAGATGGTACGAAGGATGGGAGGAAAGTCAGTTGAGATATTCTCGGACTCAAGGCTAATCGTCGGCCAAGTGTTGGGAGAATTCGAGGCGAAAGACGAAAGGATGCAGGGGTACTTGAGCCTGGCTAAGTCCCTGCAGTCCGAGTTTGAATCTTTTAACCTGCGGCACATCCCCAGAAGTGGCAATACACATGTCGATTCTTTAGCCGCCCTCGCCACCTCTTCGGCACAGGAATTACCAAGGGTTATCCTTATCGAGGACATACAGAGACCTACGGAGTTAAGAAAAAAGGCAGTCCAGGTCCATTACATCAGGGCCGACCAGTGCTAGATGGATCCTATCATCAAGTTTTTAAAGGAAGATGTCTTGCCTGAAGAAAAAGGGGAAGCGGACAAAGTACGGAGGAAAGCTACGAGGTTTTGGTTGTCCGAGGACCACAAACTGTATAAACGTTCCTATTCAGGTCCATACTTACTGTGCATGCATCCTGAAGCGGCTGAGTCACTACTAGAAGAATTGCATGAAGGCATTTGTGGAAGCCATACTGGGGGTAGATCCTTAGCTCACCTAGCCATCACTTAGGGTTATTGGTGGCCAAATATGCAAAGAGAAGCCCATGAATACGTTAAAAAGTGTGACCAGTGCTAACGGTTTGCGCCGAACATACATCAGCCGGGCGGTACCCTCAATCCACTATCCAGCCCATAGCCTTTTGCTTAATGGGGATTGGATATCGTAGGCCCATTCCCTAAGGCAGCAGGAAACAAGAAGTACTTGCTGGTTGGAACAGACTACTTCACCAAGTGGGTAGAAGCTGAACCTCTAGCAAATATCAGGGACGTAGACATGAAGAAGTTCATCTGGAAAAGCATCGTCACCCGGTTTGGAGTCCCCCATACCCTCATCTCGGACAATGGGTTTCAATTTGACAGCAAAGCTTTCAGGGGTTATTGTAGTGAGCTGGGAATCACAAATAGGTACTCCACCCCTGCTTATCCCCAGGGAAATGGGCAGGCCAAACTGTTAATAAAGTCATAGTTAACGGACTAAAGAAAAGGCTGGATGATGCGAAGGGCAGGTGGGTAGAAGAATTACCCCACGTATTGTGGGCATACAGAATTACGCCTCGCAGGTCTACCGGAGAGACCCCTTTTTCAATGACCTATGGGGCTGAAGCTGTTATACCTCTAGAGACTGGATTCCCGACATACAGGACTAGCTCTTTTAATCCAATCGGCAACGATGGGCAGCTGGAAAAGAGTTTGGATCTAATTGAAGAACGAAGGGAGAATGCAATGGTCCGACTGGCGCATTACCAGCAGAAACTCAAGCAGGGCTACGACGCCAACGTAAGGCTGAGACCCTTAGAGCCTGGTGATCTGGTACTAAGGAAGGTGGTAGGTAATGCAAAGAACCCAGCTTGGGGGAAACTGGGGCCAAACTGGGAAGGACCATATCGCATCACTTCAAGGGCTGGCATTAGAGCATACTTCTTAGAAGATCTGGACAACCATGTAGTGCCCCGGCCGTGGAATGTAAATAACCTCAAAAGGTACTACTATTAAAAGAATTCTTCCTTCAGTCATGATACCATTTTGTTATGCTAAGAACTCATAAGTGTTTAAACTTAAATTCAATCATGCCTGTAGTCCTCGGACCAGATGATTTGGGTTAGTTAACACTCCTTTACGATTCTCACAAGTGTTTAAATTTAAATTCAATCATGCCTGTAGTCCTCGGACCAGATGATTTGGGTTAGTTAACACTCCTTTACGATTCTCACAAGTGTTTAAACTTAAATTCAATCATGCTTGTAGTCTTCGGACCAGATGATTTGGGTTAGTTAACACTCCTTTACGATTCTCACGTGTTTAAACTTAAATTCAATCATGCCTGTAGTCCTCGGACCAGATGATTTGGGTTAGTTAACACTCCTTTACGATTCTCACAAGTGTTTAAACTTAAATTCAATCATGCCTGTAGTCCTCGGACCAGATGATTTGGGTTAGTTAACACTCCTTTACGATTCTCACAAGTGTTTAAACTTAAATTCAATCATGCCTGTAGTCCTCGGACCAGATGATTTGGGTTAGTTAACACTCCTTTACGATTCTCACAAGTGTTTAAACTTAAATTCAATCATGCCTGTAGTCTTCGGACCAGATGATTTAGGTTAGTTAACACTCCTTTACGATTCTCACAAGTGTTTAAACTTAAATTCAATCATGCCTGTAGTCCTCGGACCAGATGATTTGGGTTAGTTAACACTTCTCTACGATTCTCACAAGTGTCTAAACTTAAACTCAATCATGCCTGCAGTCCTCGGACCAGATGATTTGGGTTAGTTAACGCTCCTATACGATTCTCACAAGTGTTTAAACTTAAATTCAATCATGCCTGCAGTCCTCGGACCAGATGATTTGGGTTAGTTAACACATTCACTAACTCCCTTACGAACAGTTCTTCTTAAGTATTATTGCTTACGTCGTCAACACGCCGCAGGGGTTGGGTTTATAACTTCCCCAAGCATATTAATTCGAACTTAATTGCATCAACAGTTCTCTGGCCAGGTTACTATCGCAAATTAACATTCCAATGAAGTCGTTATTGCCTTAGGGCCTACTTACCATTGTTTAAATTAAAATCATGGCATTAGTTGTTTCTCATTTGTCAAGCTATTGTTATTTGCTGCAATGATGCATCCTGACATATAACATGATAGTAATGAAGATAAAAAGTAAGCCATTTCATTGATGAAAGGAAAATGACAGCGTTACAAAGCAAAGCCAAATGGCGTCTTGACAATTACAAGTAAAAAAAAAAAAAAAAATGTCCCCTAGGCACCTAAGCCTTCTTCGGAGGCACTGGGTCAGCCTTTGATGGATCACCCATATCCCTAGTCTGAGCAGGAGTATGGCTTGCCTTAGCGGGGTCTGGGATGCTTGGACCGACCGGAGGAGCTTTGGAGGTATCTGGCAGGTCGCAGATATCGGGGTGGTAGTAAACACTCCCAGGCTACCTCAAGGCAGACTCTGGGGGAACTCCAGCCGCGTCAAGGCATTTGCCCTACGTTACCTCGCAGTACTCCCTGCAGACCTTGGCGAACTCCTCGGTCAGCCTCGTTTGGGTCTCCTGCACCCCTAGCAAATAAGCAGCCTTTTTCTCAGCCTCAAGTGCTTCCTTGGCTAGTTGAGCGTCCCGCTTGGCCAGCTTAACAGAGTCCTTGGCTTTGTCGAGCCCGGCACGAAGACCTTTCACCAACGCTCTCTCTGTTTCCAGATTGATCTCAGTGGTGTACAGCTTTTTGAGTTGATCTTCGGCCTGCTTCTAGGCGTTCTTAAGGCCCGCCTCCAGACTTTTCTTCTCCTTGGCTTCCTGTTTTAGCTGCTCGGACATCTGGAAGCACTCATCTTTAAGGCTGCCTGGGGTTTTCTCGGTCTCCGCGCGAGCGCTGACCTCCGCTTGGACTTGGATATGGGTCTTCTTATTCCACTCTTCAGAGACATATATTTGCTGGGCGATCTGCACAACAGATGAAAGTTTCCTTTTTAGTTGGTAAACATAGCAAAAAGAGGGTCAGAGGGTCAAATTCCCTTACCATGGCTAAATCCCTTTTTAGGGACAGAAAGAGCTCCTGCTGGCTGAAGCGCCTGTAGGACTCCATGTCCTTCGGAAGAAGCAAAGGCTGCTCCAGTGCTTCCGCAATGTAGCTGGCTTTCCCTCCACCATAATTTCTGATGGAAGCATCGTATGGGATGTCCGCACCATCCAGTGTCAGCTTTGGAGGCCATGTCCGAACGCCCCGGCGTACATTGGCGGCCGAAGGGTCTTCCTTACTTTCAGTGGATGAAGCCCTTTTGCCGCTGGTATCATGGGCCACCTTCTGTTGCTTGGGCCCCTTTTGAGGCGCAGCCTCAGTACCTTCAGCCTCAGTCGCTATCCTCTTCTTTTTTAGATCCGGCAGCGGCTTTAGGCTGGGATCCGAGGGAGCTTAAGGAGGGAGAGGAGGAAGAGTCGCCGTTGGCTGAGATGGGCCAGTGCCCTTGGACATGGCCTTCGGTTTTCTGTTCTTCATCAGATCTGCTAGACTCTGCATGTCTTCGTCTGAAGAGTAATCTGACACGTTTATTCTCTTTGGAAGAACAACCGATTGCCTGTTTGTCTCCTCGTCAACGTCTATAATTTGAACCTCTTCTGAAGTTTCCCCTTCAAATCTGAACTGGTCGATCTGCTCGTCAAGGGAAGGGGTAGAAGAAGCAACTCTCTCTTCCGCTGCTGCTGGTTCAAGAGGAACCTGTTAAACAGGCTGAACGAGCAGCGGTATACCCTCTGGGTTAGGATGTGGCACAGGAGCAAGGTCAAAGGGAGCTAAAAAATTCTTCCGAGCAACGTCAATACGGTTGATGCGGCGGTCTCCGAGTGTTATTGCGTTGCCAATCGGCTGAAAATCCTTTGAAATTGGAGTGTAGCCGAGGATGAGGTGAGCGGCCCTAAGCTGTCCGTCTTCGCTTGTGAAGATTGCTGACTGAAGAAGGTAATTGAGCGCCGCGGTGTTTGTGAGACTGAGCCGAGGAGCGACGTGATTCCTATCTGTAAACATTGCAATAAAACTGTCAGAAAAGATTGAAATTTGACAAAAAGAGAAGGCCGAATAGTTGAAAGCAAAAACCCTAAACCTATTGTTAGAAAATCTCAACAGGGGATATCCCACCTGGCTCTCCTGGTTGGGTTGGGCAATGAATTCCGTCATACCATGCGCCCGAGACGATCAAATAATCGTCTTTCATCCCTTTGTTAGACTTGGGGAGACAGGAGATGAGCCTGACAACATCGGATCGGGACCTTAGATAGTATCCCGCTCCTTCTTTGGTACGACACTCGTACATGTGTACCACATCGAGCCAGGTGAGTCCCAACCCTAAGTGACGGTTCAGGTCGTCAACCGCCCCTAAAATGCTAAACACATTAGGTGTGCACTGTTCGGGGCTAAGTCTATGGCCTGTAAGATAGCTTCTGGTAACAGGACCCATGGGGATGGTCATTCCTCCCTCCAGAAAAGCAATAATGGGGATTATGACTTCGCCTACTTCTCGGTCTGTTAATAATCCCTCCATAGAGCAATACCTCAAGCCCACGTCCTGAGGAATGCGATACGCCGCCCTAAACTTCTCCATCTGGGAGGGGCTATCTACTAAATATTCAAATCTACCCATTTTCAGTTAGGTTAGTGGAGAAGACACGAAACCGAAAGTGGGGAGAGGCTACCAAGGTCCGAAGAAGCAAGCCGAAAAGAATCGGAAAGTCTCGAGTGAAAAACTTACGCAGAATTGAGCAGTAGGATGATCTTTGTGTTTGCGGAGAGATCGTAGCGGATTCTGGTTTGAGTTGGAGCTGATAACAGGAAGGGCGTTGTGAGCGTGAATGCCTGAGCGTGCTGAGAATCTGGAATTTGCAAAGTAAAGGGGAAAATAACCCCCACTGTGGCTTTATATAGGGGCAGGCAAAATAGTGGGATTTGTCCCGCCTAAAGTTTGAGAAAATCATGTCCATTGGATCAGCAGTTGACCGTTGGATTCAATAGACAAGACGCCGCCTGGAGCAATTAATGATGCCTTGGAAACGGTGCAACGACAGCGGCAATAATGTAGCACCCAAATTTATGCGTGCACACGGGCGAATTCAGCGATTCAATGGTTTCAAAACTTCTATTTTATAACGGATCAAAATCCTATTTTTTCTCCTCGGATGCGTGGGAAAAATTAGAATTTTGAGGGGCTATTGTGGGGGCAAGCCCAATGCTGCGAATTGGGCCCGGGGCCCAATTTGTATACCATTGTTTGTCCGAAGAGGTGAAAGGCATCAGGGTTAGGCCCGTTTGGTGGAAATACGCTCGGAGAGGAATACTGGGATATGTCCGAAGACTATCCTGCTTGTCCGAAGAGGTGCCATCGTCGGATCATCATAGTGCTTAATCAATCAAATGTGCTGGAGGCAAAGGCAGCTTTCCCAACTGATTCCACGGAGGAGAGTAAATCCTGGGCGTGCCTGGGGATGAGGAGAGCGTAAAAATATCTTAAAGGAAAAGCTGTTACCACCGCATTTAATGCACTGCAGCAGCTTTTCTGGCCCATTTATGTGGAGAAGACACCTGAACAGTTCAGCCTCAGCTACCACCACTCACGGCATACTAAAACAAATGTCTGATGTGATGTATACTCAAGTGGATGCTTGGATGAAGAACAAATGTACGGTGAAGATGAAGAAGGATGGGGATATATAAAGGGCAGAAGCCTCTGAGGAGAAGAGAGAGAAAAATTGTATTCACTAAGTTGATTAATATTAAGTCTCTTTGGACAAAAGAGAATTTCTACTAAATATTAGTCTGAACGTCCTTTTTACCCTTACTTGCACCCACGAACCGTTGCTAAATCCATAATCAGCCCAGCTGTTTAACCCATTCTCTACAAATTTATTGTTGGGGATTTGTTGGGCTTACGATACGCAAAGTTGGTGCCTAGCCCATCAAATTTCAACCCTACACAAACCATGCGACTAAAACCCAGTGGTAGAACCTAGATCGACATAGAAACCCAGTGGCAGAAACTGAGATCGGCATCCACAAACAATCCCAAAACCCATATTGAGGAGATAAAACCAGATCGGCGGTGAGATTGGTGGACTCGATTGACGCTGCAAACTGAGAAATTGAACCTAAGAACTGGTTGCTCGCCATGCCCAGCGACCCCTTGAGCCACCTCTGCCAAAAGCCGACATGGCACCACCTCACCCTACCTCGACCCCGTCCTTGGTCCCGATGCCTTTTTCTTTCCTAATCTTCTCCGCAACCTCTACAATTCTTTCAAACACCTTTGATTTGCTTCGCTTACCTGATCCAATCCTTGAGTTCGATTTGCTACACTTACTAGATCCGATCCTTGAGTTCGATTCGCTTTACAGCTTGTGATTTTGGTTGAATCTTGCATGTGGGTTAAGGGCCTTAAGGCTATGGATGTTGCCGTTGTTGTTGAGTGGGTTGATTTAGGTTTAAGAATTTCTGCTTTGATTCATGGTTGTGCTTTGACTGAAATTAGAGAATTTAAGTTTGATTTGTTCAGAATTTTGAGTTTGGGTTTTTTTTTTTTTTTGTTTTAATTTCTGGGTTTGTGTTCTTGGATTTGGGTTTGTGTTCTTATTATTCTTATTCAAGAGACTCTTAGATCTCAATTTATATGATTTTTAGTTTTTGATTCTGTTTTTAATTTTTTTATTTAGTTAAAATTAATAAATTAATTTTTTTAATTTAAATGCTGACATGGCATTTTTTATTATTAATTTAGGCCATGTGGACATTAATTTAGTATTATTTATTCCTGCCGTTTGCCACGTCAGCTTTCTCTGTTTCTGATGTAACGGCAGGGACCAAAACGGGAAGCGTTTTTCAGGATATGGACTAAAAACGGTAAAAATAAAATGTAGGGACTAAAATGGGAATAGCTTGAAAATGTAGGAACTAAAATGTGCTTTTAGTAATGACTATTAGTGTTTTGGGCTTATGATAAAAAGTAAACATCACGGAGTAGATACTGTAAGTTGAAATTTTGCTGTATCTATATTGTAGTAATGTTTAGAAATTACTAAAGGGATGCATAATGACTATTAATGAGATGTAAGGTTGATCTGTAATTAAGATAAAATAACGATCTCTTTCTTTTCTCTTCTTTTTATTCTTTTATATGAGATATTATAATGATCTTGGATTTTATAGGTGCTCCGATTTCCATACCCTAAGAAAGCTTCCTAAAGGATAGGTGCTTGAATAAAGGTTATTTTTATTTTTATTTTTTTTATTGAGTAACAATATAAAAAGGTTTAAGAAGTTGCAAACCTCCTCAATTACTTGTCTAATTAAAAATTTATATAGACAAAGCTTTCCCGTAGGTTATTACTTTCTTTGCTTTTTGACTAATATAGGTTATAATTAAGATACGTAGTGGTAAATTTCTTTTTCACAAAAGAAGGAAAAGCAAATCAAATAGATTAGTTACAATTAGAACTTGAGCATTTCCATTTGCTTATGCCAAAAAAATAAAATAAAATAAAATAAAATTCATTTTAGCTCACCAAAAAGCCACATATAAACCTTATACACAAAAAATTAATTGATGTTTTGGACCTATGATAAAGAGTAAATATAATGGAGCGGATACTCTAAGTTGAAATTTTGTTGTGTATCTATATTGTAGTAATGTGTAAAAATTATTAAAGGGATGCATAATGAATATTAATGAGACTTAAGGTTGATCTTTAAGATAATATAATGAGCTTGGATTTTATAGGTGGTTGGATTTTCATACCCTAAGAATGTTACTAAAGGATAGGTGCATGAATAAATTTTTATTTACCAAAAGAAAAAAGTAATGAAAATATTGGTTTTTTTTAGTAAAAAAACAAAAAGGTTTCATGGCAGCTGCTGCGCCTGCTACGTCCAAAGTGAGTTTGAAACTTATGATAGACACAGAAGACAGCAGAGTGGTTTCTGCTGAAGCGGGCAAGGAATTTGTGGACTTCCTCTTTTACATTCTTGCCCTGCCGGTTGGAACTTTTATTCCGCTTCTCAATCAAGAAATGGTGGGCAGCTTGGGAAACATTTACGACGGCATTGCAAAGTTAAGTACTACTTACCTTCGACCAAACGTGAACAAGGACACTCTTCTCAAGCCCAAAGCATACTTCTCTAGTGGTACAGCAGTATTTCCTCTCCAATTGCCAAACGTTGAATATATCATCCAGGAAATTGTATAAGTGCTGCCTAAACGCGTCTGAGAGGAAAGCATTCTGTGGGTGCGGGTCTTCTATGGGCCAAGAGTCAAAATATATAGGCCCATCAAGCGCAAACAATCCGCACTCAAGTAATGTGGGAGATTATGTGAAAGGAAAGGTTGTATACACGGTGATGGATGATCAGGCTTTGGAGGTATTTTGGTTATATTTTGAGGGTATTTTAGACATTTTAACAATTTCGGAGATATTTTGGTTATTTTTGAGGTTTTGAAGCTATTTTGATCATTTTAGAGGTTTTGGGATTTTATTGGTCGTTTTGAGGTTTCATGTGTATTTTCGGTTGTTTTGAGGTTTTAAGAGTGTTTTGGCCATTTTAGATATTTCATTGTTATTTTGGACATTCTAGCCATTTTGGGAGTATTTTAGTCATTTTAGAGGTGCATGGGCTATTTTGGTTATTTTAGAAGTTCTGTGGTATTTTTGGTTATATTGAGATTTTGGGAGTATTTTGGTCATTTTAGGCAGATTTAGGGTATTTTTGGTAATTTAAAAGTTTCATGGGTATTTTGGTCATTTTAGAGGTTTCAAGTGTATTTTTGAGGTTTTAAGGGCAATTTGGTCATTTTGGAGGTTCTAAGTGTATTTTTGAGGTTTTAGGGGTAATTTGGTCATTTTTGGTCTTCCAAGGGTATTTTGTAGTTCAAGGGTAATTTTAGCATTTTTAGGTGAAACTATTTTTGATCAGTTTTTTATTATAATAATTTTAATTGTTTCTAAGAATGCTTATGAATACATTCTTGAATTAAGAAGAGAATGTAATTAAAGAACCAAACACCTTAACCTTATATTGTTGTAATATTGTGATTCCATTGACCATGGATTACAATAATGTAAAATTATAGTGTAATGTAACATCAAGCAAACCAAACGCCCCCTTAATGATACAATATTTGACACCTTATAAGTGGAGAAATATCATATTTCAGATTTCTAGTAAACTGGCTAAGAAAATGTGATAGAAGTGAGGTTTAAATATGTTCATTCACTATTTGAGAAGTGTAATTGAGTGAACTTATAGAGAATAAAAGAATAGATGAAGAATTTTGAAGCAAATGCTATCGTATGACATTAAGAACCAAAGAAATATTGTAGTTGATGCCTATGTCTTTCATAATTGGATTAGAATACATGCATAGGTTAATATATAGCTATTATAAGACTTTTAATAAGGAATAATTATTCTTAATTTTAAAGAATAGCAATTCAAAAGGAATAGATATTCTCTATGTAATAAAAACATAACCAAACAATCTAATAATTACTCATTAGAAATAGTTATTCCATTACATCATTTATTACTGTATACAAAAAGTGCCCTAAGTAAAATAACAAACCGGCAACCATCCTCTATTACACAATTTTGAGCATCAAAACAAATCTTTGCATCTCCTTACTCAATAATAATTTGAAAATTCACCTCTCTAGCCACTTGAAGTGTCCACACAATAGTAGCTACCTCTGCGCTATCGTAGGAACACATAGCAAAGAGCTTTTGGCTCAAGCTTTGGGGATTTAACCATTCTCATTTCTGGTAATCACTGCTAAAGTAGTAGAAACAATTTATCACAACTGGGTATAGTACCTATTCTTTCCTGATTGCCAATATAACAACCATTTCTTGAAACTGATTTTTTTTTTTTATAAAAATTTTATTTGGGTCAATTCTGTCCAATAAAAGAGATGAAAGTCCAAAATAATGGTCAATTATCCTATTTTAATACCACAAATAACACATGGAATGTGTTTGATAATGATCCAATTCGCATGGATCCTTTGCATTTAACCTTTACAAATAATTAAAACCTCAAAAAAGAATTAAAGTTGTTTTAGACATATGTAGGAGTTAATTCATTTATATATAAACTAGTGTATAAGTTGTGTATATGCACGATACTATTAAAAAAAAATTACAAGTACACACATATATGGATTCATATTACTCTCTCTCTCTCTCTCATTTTTTTTATTTTAATTTTTTTTTTGGATATACACATGAGTTTACTCTTTTTTCTTTTTTCTTTTTTTTTTTATTGAGTTTTTGATTATTTATTTATATTAGACTTTTCGTCTTTTGCACCTCATTAACTCACCTAGAACAAAAATTTAAAAAAAAAAAAATTTAAATAGAACACGTGGTGCAAAATTAGACAATAATTAGAATCTAATTTAAAACCTAATTGGATCTTCTCTCGGCTTTACCTATATATATATATATATATATATATATATATATATAACTAGAGATCCTAATTAATTAAGCCTTTTAGACTCCTTTTAGTTGATTACTGGTGATTATGTTTCCATTTTAACACACATCAAAAAGTAATGTCAATTAAGAATTGGGGTAGTTTCATTTAAAAATAAATAAATAAATAAATAAAAGCACCTGAATTTTAAAAAAAAATTCAATGACTTTTTTTTTAAAGTGTGAATTATCACAAATACCTTCCCAAAACTCAGAAACAAAATACCCATTTAAAAAAAAAAAAAATCCATTTAGACTAATCGGATAATTAAGAAAAGCCAAGCAGAAAAAGCTTGTTGATAGCCTATGTCCTAACTCCTAAGAGCACTAGCAATAGTGGTGCTAAATAGCTATATTGCTATTTTTAACACCACTAATACTTAAGATACATGCTTCAACAATGATGCTATAACTAAAAATTTTTAGCTACTTGCTACAGTGCATAGCCATCATTCACAGCAGTGGAGCTAAAAATTTAGCTTTTTAGCTCCACCAAAAGTTATTTTATCTATTTTAGCTACACACATGTTGCAGCAGTGGATCTATTTTAGCTTTCAACACAATAAAATAATATAAACATCACAATAAAATAATATATCCACTACAATAAAATAATATATCCATTACAATAAACAACAATCACAACCACCTACAACCGCCACCGCCGCCGCTGCCACTGCCGCCGTCGCTGTCGCTATTGCCATCGCCATCGCCATCGCCACCACCACCGCCGCCACCGCCGCCGTGCACAGAAAATTCCCAACCCAACATTTATATCAAAACTTAAATACTCAGAATTATAACAATAAAACATGATTATGCATAAATACTTAATTTGACATGTAACTTAATCCCACTGATAAAGAAAATACCAAATTCATTTTTGAGCATCTCACAACCAAACTAACAATTTGACCACAAGAAATGTGTGCTCTGTTTCTAGTTTTGTGCAACAATATATCCAACAAAATCCGCCCAAATCAGATGTGAAACATTAAAACAAAATCCCTGCACCAATGCTATCTCATCCAAATTTGCAATTCGTTGGTAGTTCTATTTTCAAGCATCCATAACAGAGAGTAGAAACACCAAACAATCAAATAATAATAACGAGAGAGAGTGAGGATGTTAATACCCAAACAGAGAGGATGCTAATTCCTTTTTAATCTAACATAATTCAGGTGCTTACAATACGAGAGGATGAGTTTTTGAAGCTAAACAAATCGTTCAACACCAAACACCAAACAACAATAAAAAATCAAATATCAAAAATAAAAAACAGAGAAATCCACATGAAGTGGATCCAAATCAAAAATAGAAAGTGGATTGGCGGATCGGCGAAGAGGATATTAATACCCAACGCATCCACAACTGACCTGAAGTGGATCGGCGGAAGCGAAGTGCGGTTGAGGCAGATCGGCGGCGTGGGTCTGAACTTGACGATGGCGGCGACGTTGACGATGGTCGGGCCAGCGACGTTGAGAGAGTGAGCTTGAGAGGCTTGAGATGAGAGATGACAGTGAACGAGAGAGAGTGAATCATGAGACCGGATTTGATAAAATGAAAAAAAAAAAGAAAAAAAATAGAAGCAGGTTGTACCGTACCGGAGTTGACGAGGACGGCTATTGTTCCGGAGTTGGGGATGGCGGTGACCGTACCGGAGTTGGGGATGGCGGTGGGTCTGTGTGTGTCTGTGTGTGAGCTTGAGAGGCTTGGAGGCTTGAGAGATGAACGAGAGAGAGTGAGAATAGAGTGAGAGTGAAGAACCACCGGGTTTGATAAATGAATAAAAAAATTGGAACGAGTGGATTAGTTGAATAAAAAAACATTTTTTATTTTTAGCTCTAAGCTACAGTGCACATCTATCTTTAGATGTACACTGTAGCGAATCATGTATTTTTTTTGCTTTAACTCCACTGCTGGAGCATCCTTTTAATGAAAGTGGAGCTAAAATATAGCATTATTGCTTTATACCACTACTGCTGCAAATGCTCTTATGGCTGTACGCTGTAGCAAGTAGCTAAAAAAGAAGAAGGTATATTATATTAAACTCTCTCTCTCCCACATTTTCTAGGCAATCAAGTAGAGCAAAATCCAAAGTTCCAAACAAATGAATTAAAAAGAAACAAAACCCAGATCTTTGTTTTACCTGAGGAATCGCTGGCCTTGACTCAATCTGGCTCCCTTTGCTCAAAACAAAAATGAAAGGCAAAACCGCTACTCCACACAATACCCACCACAACACATTTGGAAATCGCCTCCTCACTGGCCTCTGAAAATCCACAGGTCTCCGCCTCATACTCTTTAATTACAAGAAAATGATTTTCGGGAAAACTGTTTTCCCAGAAAATTTAGATTAAAAAAAGAAAGGAAACGTTACGGCTTTTGGGTAATCTATTACAGATCAAAAGGTGGGAGTTTAAGATTTGTAACAGAAGTGGAGTTTGGATTTGAAATATTGGATTTTTTTCTTTAAAAAAAAAAAAATTGTTGGTGTTTGAGAATTATTGGTTTTAATTCATTTTTTTATTAAAAAAAAAAAATATTTGGCTGAGTTTCCCATATGAGTTTGATTAGATTTTAAGATCATATATTTGTGTGTGTGTGTATATCAGAGCTTGATTTCATTACTCTTCTTTTAACTAGTTTTTTTTTTTTTTTTTTCGCTGAGGTGTTTGCTTGGTAAAAAAATGTTGTAAAATGAAGGATGTATTATTTTATTGTAGTAGATATATTATTTTATTGTGATTTTTATATTATTTTATTGTGTTGAAAACTATTGCTGCAGGATGTTTTGTAAAATGAGTAGGTAAAATAGATAAAGTAAGTTTTTGTGATGCCAAATAGTTAAAAAAATAACTCCACTGCTGTGGATGCTATGGGAAAGTTAAAGGGTACGTGCTGATTCTTTATAAAGAAGGAAAAAGCAACAAGGTTTCAGAATTGATTCGCTAATTAAAAAGTGTATAATAGATAAAGCTTTGTCGACTAAGAAAGGCTATAAAGATGATGTATATTGTACGTATTAAATTCTTTTTAACAAAAGAAGGGAGAAGGCAAACCCAAGAGATTATGTGGATGCTCTGAGAAAGTTAAAGGGTACGTGCAGATTCTTTATGAAGAAGGAAAAAGCAACGAGGTTTCAGAATTGATTCGCTAATTAAAAAGTGTATAATAGATAAAGCTTTGTCCACTAAGAAAGGCTATAAAGATTATGTATATTGTACGGATTAAATTCTTTTTAACAAAAGAAGAGAAAAGGCAAACCCAAGAGATTATTTTACAATCAGAACTTTCCATGTCCTCAATTTGTGGCCGACAAATGAACATGTGTTGCAATGTTGCATAGGAAAAAGCCAAAAAAGGGTGTTCATGAGGATTTCTTAAGTTCTAAGTATGGTCATCCAAGCAACGAGTACATAAACTGTCCAGAGAATCACAGTGATGCATGCATGGTATATCGCTTGTCTCAAAAACTTCTTTTTAAAAAAAAAAACCAAGCTAGCTAGACAGAGTCCATGGCAGTGAACAAAGTGAGTTTGAAACTTGTGATTGACACAGAGAGGCGCAGAGTAGTTTACGCTGAAGCAGGCAAGGAATTCGTGGATTTCCTCTTTAACATTCTGGCACTGCCGATCGGGACTTTCGTCCCGCTTCTGAATCAAGAAATGGTGGGCAGCTTGGGAAACATTTACGATAGCATTGTAAACATAAGTAGCGATTACTTAAAACCAAACGTGAAAGACTTTCTGTTGACGCCGAAAGTATACATCTCTAGTGGTACTGGAGGAGGGCTTCTCAAATTGCCAAACGTAACATCAACACCCAGGAAATTGTATGGCTCTACTAAATGTTGCCGCGACTACCTGTACGACGACGAACGCTGTTCTTGTCAGCTGGAAGGGTATTACGTCTCGGAGTTAAGTCATCAAGGCCCACCAAGGGTAAACGATCCCTACTTCTACAGTAGTGAGACTGGGGGAGGGTGCGTGGAAGAGATGGTTAAGTACATGGTGATGGATGATCTGGCGGTGAAACCATTGTCTACAGTTTCTATTATCAGTCTTCTTGACAAGTTTAATGTCAAGGATATGGGAACTCTTGAGGAGAAAATGGTGGATTTGGGCATGGATGAGGTATGTTATTAAATATGTCAGTCATTCGATCTTTTATTGCAAAATAAGCTCGTTAAACTGAGGGTACTATAACCATTAATTTGTAGCTAGCTACACGAGTCCTAAATTCCTAGCTAATTCCTAAATCATGATTTGGTGAGATGCAAAATAAAAACTGTTGTGAGGATGTTAGTTGCTAGAACCAAAGGGTCATCCCATATTTATTTATTTATTGATTCCCCGTCTTTCCTTGGTTACGATGAGTGATTGAGATGCGTTTAATTTGTTCCCTCTAGATATGTATTGTTCTTTTGTTTTAGTCAAAGTTTTCACAAAGAGAAGATAACAACTGTTGTGGGATGCTCATAGATAGAATATCACATAAAGGATTTGCATGGACTTTTTTCTTGATTAAAAAAAAAAAAAAAAAAAAGTCTAGCAAAAAAAAAACAAGTTGTTCTACTGAGTCACCTTAATAATAGTTGTTCTATCCTTAACTTAATCTTGTAGAAAAAGCCACTTTTACTTCATTCATGTAATAACCATTCCACTACTTTTTCTGATTATTGTTAGGGTGTGAAATTGCTTAAGGCTTCATTACTGTCCAAGAGTGTCCTCACTGATGTTTTCCTTCCGATGTTAAAACAATAAGGCAATTGCCAAGAGAATGCAGAAGCAAAATGATGGATCTTCTGACTACTGCATCTTATTGTGTTGTTTGAATTTCCAAGTGAACTATTCTGTGGGATCGCCGAGATGTATTTGTTTTTTTGTTGCTAATATGTTTTAATGTTGGTTACATCTGGTGTGGCAATATGTAAAGGGGTTTGCCTCTCTCTCTCTCTCTCTGGGGAGTTTGGTTAAGCTACAATATCTTATATGGAAATGAGATGAATTAAAGTATTTAAGATATATACTTGATATCTCCACGTTCATTGTAATGAGTAATGAGTTGGGTTATTAAAATCGCGATCTATATAGTACTATCTTAGGATTGCAAACTTCTGGATCTCATTTGCAATGATATTGGTCCCAACACCCCAGCAGGGATGACTGGCTTTGATCTCATTCGCAATGACTTGACGAGGAACCCTTGCCACATCTACGCTTAGTAATGTTGCAATTTGGAATCCTTGTAATTAATCTTATAAATCTAAGATCGATTTAGTAAACATTCGATGTGAGACTTAGCATATGTTTACACAATACACACTCAAAAAACACAACCAATATCTAATTTACACAATTTGAGCCTTTTGAGGTATCACAATAACAATGTTCTTCATCCACATTATACTTCTCAAAATAACTAACAAACTCATTTGCCCATACAGCCAAGCTTCAATTTCAAGAAGAATAAGAAATCACAAGCCTAACAATATATTTTTTTTCTTAAAAAGAAGTGAGAGATAAATGGGGGTTCTTTCAGCATGTTGATGCATTTGATGATGTTGAACTGACTAGAGGGAGGGTTTAGCACTGATAAGGTTGTTCGGTTCTTGAAGCATAACTTTCTATATCCATAGCTTTTCACCATTGGCGAGGGAAGGATGCTTCTATTTGAGTCTTCAGCTCTTCAATCACTTTTTTTTTTTTTTCTTTGGCCTATAGTGGCATTTTAGAAACACTGTTATAGCTTTCCAAAATGTTGTAATAGACCCAATTGTAGCTCAAATAGATCTATAGTGACGTTTTGCAAGTGCCGCTATAGCACTTGTATTTTGTAGTGGTTTTTTTTATTTATTTTTTTTTGGGTGCTTTCTTTGGATTTGGGGTTATCTTGATGAAAAGGAGATAATTTTAGCTTGGCTTTGGAGGACACCTTGACAGAAAAAGAGATAGGTGTAGGCATGTAGCGAAGAAGCCTGAGTGTGTTAATATGTAAAAGTCTAATAGACCTAATAGCATTCACATCCAAAATTTACAAAAAATTATATTTTACAATTTCAAAAGCTACTTTATCATTTATACCATACCATTTTTCAACACACCTAACATCCCAACTTTTATTTTACCATACTACACATTAAAATAATATAAAAATATTCTCACTTCTCTCTCACAGAAACCACGCTCATTCAACCACAAGTAAACCCACTGATAACCACAACTCACAGCAACCCACGGATCTTCAGCAAACCCACTGATCAACCACAACTCACAGCAACCCACAGATCTCCATTGTTGCACGAACCCCATCGGAACCACTACGCACAATCTCGCCACAATTCACGCCGACCATCACTCACAACCTCGCTGATCTCCACCGCTACACCCACGCACAACCCACGACCCATCAAACCCGAAACCTAGCTAAACCCACGAACAACCTATCAACAAACCTTCACCCCAGGTCGATCGCCATGAGACCCATCAACCACCGTGAGAGAGACTCATCAACCACGCACCATCCACGCCGACCACCAAAATCAAAACCCACTCACCTCTGCTGTGAGTCCGTGACCCACCTTGGTGGAATCCACGCCGTGAGTCTGTGACCCAGCTCACCACGCATGACCTCGCCACGACCCACCTCCACGCCAGCAAACCCACAACCCACACTATCACCTAACCCACGCCCACAACCCACATCGTCACCCTCAATCACCCATCCCCACCACCACGGAAACCCTCCCCCACATCAATCCCATTTGCCACCACATCATTAAACCCATATCAAACCCTTGATTCAAGGGAAAATACTGAGGAAAAAAAATGAAAGGGAAGAGAGGGATGAGAGAGGGGGAGGGATTGAATGAGTGAACTGAAAAAGAAAAAAAAAGAAAAAAAAAAAAAAAGAGGAGATGAGAGTGTGATAGGTGAGAGAGAGAGAGAGAAAGAGGGGAGTTGATAAAGCAAACAGTGAACCGAATAAAATATTAGTTTTTATTTTTTATTTTTTTTTATTTTAACAATTGAGACTAAATGTTGGTTTTTACAAGTCCAGATGCGGGGGGTATTTTGGGCCTTTATGCTAAATTTTGCCTACATATGGCATTCCCAATATAAATGCTCTAATGGAGTGATGGGCGATGAATAAGCATTTGGTAGTCTTTATTAAATGAATGAGACTAAATGGGTGATTACATTTGCAAGCCCTTTTTTTAATTAAAAAAAGGAAAAGAAAAAGGTTGATGTCTTGATGGATTATAAGTAGTTCATGCTTTGATGGATTATTTATGCTTGAGATGTGCAAATAATAGCTTAATTTATAAATATATTAGGTTAACATATACTTACATGGTTATAGATATATTTGAGTTTATGCAATACCATTTCGTATGGGAAGCATTGTGTACCATTGTTATGTAAGATATCTTAATGTATAGAAAAAATTTGTACAAAATAATTTCTTTTTCAATTGTATTATAATATACATCATCATTACTGATAAATTTTCACCATATATATAAGAGTGGTTCTAGGATCACAAATTATTCCACAACTTTTTTACTATAACTCTAATGTGGCATACTATGAGTGGTTAACTATCACTTACACATAAACCTATAATTTTTCTTTTCTAATCACACTCTGTTACGTCACAATTGTGGCAAGAAGTTGTGAAAAATTATGTAGTCCTAAACTTTTTTCTATATATAAAGTAATATCTTACCATCTTTGATCCCATCCTCAGTACACTTTCAATGATCTTACTGATCCTAACAATTATATACCTCTCCTGTGGGGTGACTGAGGATGATTGAAGGCCTGAGACACAATCATCCTCAATGTTCCAGAGCTAATGGCTAAGGCTATAAAAATTTCCAACTTAAGTACATGTTGCATAGACAATATATATATATATATGTATATATATATATATATATTTTTCCCCCAAAGAGTAATCATGCCATTGTACATAATTTGGTGAATAATCAACTGAAGTTAGCTAGGGAGAAAGTGAATTTAGTTAACTCGAGCTTTAACTAAAATAATACAAGGAGATTGGCCTTTACTACCAGTTCTAACTAAAAGAATTAAGAAGCAGACCGTTCTAGATCATTTAGAGAAGGCTTTTCATACCTTAAGGCTTAAGAAAGCTTACCAAAGGATAGGTGCTGATAACATACCCAGCAATAAAGATTAAAAAAAAAAAGTTGCTGATCAACTTTTTCTTTACCAAAAGAGAGAATAAAAAAAGTTTCAGAAGTTGCAAAAGTCCTCTATAGTATTTGTCTAATTAAAAGTGCAAACATAGGACGACGAAGCTTTCTCGTAGATTATTGCATATATGCTTTTTTTGCCTTTTGACTAAGAAAGGTTATAAAGGGTTAAAATTCTTTGTTACAAAAGAAGGAAAAGCAAATAAAATAGATTAGTTACAATCTTGAATGCATGTGTAAAGTGATCTGTGGCCGTCAATGGACCGTCATTTCATATATTAAAGCCATAGGCTTTTCGGGATTTCTTAAGTTCTAAGTATGGTAATCTAAGCAATAAGTGTATAAACTGTCCAGATGATCATGATGAATGTATATCGATCACTTGTCCAAAAAAAAAAGAAAAAAAGAAAAACTTTAGTCTAGAGAAACCAAGCTTCATTGTCCATGGCAGCTGTAACGTCCAAAGTGAGCTTGAAACTTATGATAGACACAGAAAGCCGCAGAGTGCTTTATGCTGAAGCAGGCAAGGATTTTGTGGACTTCCTCTTTTACATTCTTGCCCTGCCCGCCGGAACTTTCATTCCGCTTCTCAATCAAAAAATGGTGGGCAGCTTGGGAAACATTTACGACAGCATTGAAAATTTGAGTACTAGTTACCTTCGACCAAACGTGACGAAGGACTCTCTCTTAAAACCCAGAGCATATTTCTCTGCTGGTACTGGACTCCCTCTCCATTTGCCAAACGTTGAATCATCCAGGAAATTGTATAGGTGCTGCCAATGCGTGTCTCATGACTTCAACGCAGTCTGTTCGACATGCAGGGGATATATACTCAGCGAGTCAAAATATATAGGCCCACCATGCGCAAATGATCCCTACTCCAGTACTGTGGGAGATTATGTGAAAGAAAAGGTAACATACATGGTGATGGATGATCTGGCGGTGAAACCATTTTCCACAACTTCTCTTACCACACTGCTTAACAAGCTCAATGTCAAGGATATTGGAGCTCTTGAGGAGAAAGTGGTCGATTTGGGCATGGAAGAGGTGTGTAATGTGTTAGTCATTCTTTACTTTCTATATATATATATATATATATATATGCATGACTAGAATTTTATTTATTTGCACGACTAGAATTTTATTTATTTCTTCTTTTACTTTATGTTCCTTCATTGTAGTGAAAAAAAAAATATTGCTAAATAATTTTAAATTGGGGGTGATCAGGGTACTAATTGTGGCTATACAAGTGCTAATTCTTATTATTGCCTATTTTGATCCTTCTATCTGTTTGTTGCTAGGTTGTGAAATTGCTCAAAGCTTCTCTGCTAACAAAGAGTAAAATTCTCACTGATGTCTTCCTCCCGATTCTGAAAGAGGAAGCTAATTAATTGCCAATATGAGGTAGAAGGGAATTTTTAATATTTAAGTGCACCAATTCTAGCTGTGGGATCGATTGCCAAGAAGTGTTGTTGTTTCAAATATATTATAAATAGTAAATGTTAATCAAAACTGGTGTGGCAATGTTAAGGGAAACATGCTTGCTCTTCTCAGTTTCAACAGACGAGATGTAGGTGTGTGTAAGTTTCTATTAATTATCTGCAGGCAGAAAATGTAACAAGTATGTGTAAGTTTTATTACTAATTATCTGCGGATAGATGTAAGTACGTGCTATGTAAATCTTTATTAATTATTCTTTCGGTTCCAATTTGTTTGTCCTGTTTGAAAAGTCGAACTTTTTAAAGAAACATTATTTATTATCTTGTCTGCCTTATAAAAATGTATAAGTTTACAAAATTACCATTAAATAAATTTATCAGTTTTTTTTTTATTTAAAATAGTTATTCTTAATAAGGAAACTAAAAAAATGCTCCAATTAGATTGATTTTTTATATATTTGTTAGTTTTCTTTTCAAATAGTTTTGAAAATAAAGTAGGAGTATAATAGAAATATTAGTAAATTAATGACTTTTATTTTTAGAAACAAGACAATATTTTGAAACATACCAAAATAGAATAGATGACAAACAAATTGAGACGGATAAAATATTTATGGCCACCTTATAGCTCAACCGGTATTTCCTGATTTTTAATGAGGAGGCCCATGGTTCAAATCTTCCCACTTCTAACTCTTAAATTTTATAAAATAAAAAATAAATAAATAAAAAAAAGAAAAAAGATCTCTAGATATTGCTTGTTATCACCAAGTTATGATAACCTCCCCGGTTTGATCTTGAGCATGACTAGTGAGGTAAACTTATTCGAGGTAACACCGACATGACCCGTGTCCCCAACATGACCAGAATACTTGCAATGGCTATGAAAATTTAAACGTAAAGGGTGCATATTTTGCCTTATTTTATTCTTGCCTAATTGCCAACATAACAAACCTTTCCTGAAACTCAAGGTTTGTTTGTTTATTTTAAGGGTATTTTGGAGAATAAGAGACAAGGGGGTTCTCTTCTCTTAAGGTTGAACGTAAAACATTTTCAACCCTAAACACAATGTGTGTCCTGAATAAAAGAAAATGATTTCAGTTTGATAAAAATGAATAACTGCCCCCAAAAATGCAAAAATAAAAAGAATATATTAATATATTTTAAAAAAAAATTATGCCAAAAGAGATAGAAAAAGGTGGATGGCCTCTTTCCTTTGCAGGCACAGAGGACATCACTATAAATGGGCAGTTTAAAGTTTAAATACTCAAGCAAAGAACATCACAAATTGGTACTCAAAAGCAATGTTATGAATACCGTTTCAGAACTTGTTTCAATTTGTCTATTGAAATGGAATATTTTGATTCCGGCCAATTTCGAGTACCGTTTCGAAAACCAATTCGAAATTACTACTAAAATATATATTTATATATTATTATTGCTCTTATGTAAAATAATGAATTTAATATAGTTTTCTATTAAAATAAAGTAGGATTATTATTTTTTTTTTAAAAAAAACATTTATTTTATGATTTTTTTGAAAATAAAACTCACATTTTGGGTAATTGTACACAAGTGAGCTTCCAAGAAGCTTCCTACTAACCACTTTTTCCCATTTCCCAACCCACCCACGTGACTAGTACATTGTAACCTACTAATGCTACTTCTATCTTTCATCATTGCATATTGCTAGTCTTTCACTTTTTTCATCATTTCACGTCTGAGCTCCTTTCTCGACTCATTCTCATCTTCTTCATCTTTTTTTTTTTTTTTTCAAAAGTCACACCATTTTTGCTTCATCTTGCTCTTCAATTTTATTTTCAACTTCTCTGTCACAATTGAGAGGGTCAAATAGTGAGAGATGATAGAGAGACTAGGAGCTATAGGATGCTGATCAAGTTCAAGAAAGGAAAATAAGAAGCCAAAATCATTCCGGCCGGAAAATGAATTTCGGCTGAAATTGGCCGAAATTGACCAGAACGCTCGGAACGGGCCGAAATGGGGCGAAATTTAATCCGAGGTGGAATGGAGGGTATTACCATTCCGGTTTACACATCGGTATGAGATATTCCAGCCGTTCCAGCTAGAACGGAACGAAATCCATAACATTGCTCAAAAGTCCAAACTCACCTCAAAACTCATTTGAAAAATCCCAAACTCCTATTATTAGGGTCAAGTTGGGTAAAAATAATTCACCAAACCTGATCCATTGTCATTACTAATAAGTAACATCCAAGAACATGTTGAGTGGTGGTATTATTAATAAGGATGGCAATCGAAGGGGGTCGGATTAGTAGGGTTGTTTCATACCCTCCCTATATCCTCTTTAAGGTGAGGAAAACCCATGTGGGGTGGGAGCGGGGCATGTTGGGGGCAGAGCTAATTGGAGGTATTTTACCATCCCTATTGTAGTGGCTTGGACATAAATGAGATAGAGATGAAAGATAAAGGAGATACCAGTCTTGAAAATACTAAAAGAAAGAAAAAAAACAAGTATTTTAAAGATAGAAATAGTGAATCAAAAGTAAATTATAAATAGGTGTAGGGATAAGGGCCCAAAATCATATATTGGGCCTTGGGTTTTGTTTGAGGACGTTGACAGGTCCGAGGAGGGATACATAGTTATGAGGGATTCTAATTTAGAGTCTCATAGATAAGAGATGAGTGGAAGGCGATCCGAGGAGGAATTCCTTCTCGGGTATGATAAACATCGCTCAAATGTGTATTCCAACGATGAAAGTAACCTTCATAGAAGCTCCAATGATAGGGACGTGCCTCATAAACGTACGAGAAGGAAGGGAACCCAAAAATATCTAAGGAAAAGTTGCTACCACCGCATTAAATGCACTACAGCTACTTTTCTAGCCGCATTTATGTGGAGAAGACCCCTGAATAGTGCTGCCTTGGCTACCACAACTCACAGAAAGCCAAAGAGGGTGTCTGATGGGACGGGTACTCAAGTAAGAGCTCAAATGATCAACGAGTGTAGGATCAAGATGGTCTAAGGGAAGCTATATAATGTAAGAGACCCTCCATAAGGAAGGGATCGGAAAAATAGAGAAAGAATACTGTAGCAATCAAAGTTATACTTGTAATCAGTTTAATTGATTTATATAGAGATCTCCCTCCTCGGACAGGGAAATTCATTCAGTTTTATGTTGCTTGTTCTTTCTTGATAATCTCCTGAATTCATACTAGCCGTTGTCAAATTCATTAGGGTCGAGTTCTTTGACCCACTCTCTACAAATTTATTGTATTGGGCTCACTGGGCCAACATCCCTTACATTTTGGGCTTGGGCTGCAAAACGTGTCCATACAATTGGGGTCGTCTGTGGGGAGAACTGGTGCGATAGTGAGTGAGTGTAACTCTTAGCTATGGTGGGATCAGGTCCACATCAAGTAGAGTCCTTAGAATCCCAACGTGGCGATCTTTTTGTCAACCTCAAGCAGAGAGGTGACCGTGAAGGAAGTGTGCATACCACACACACTGGTAGGAGTCAACCTCGAGGTGGAAGCCATATTTCCCATGCAAAGAGTAACAAAAACATGCAATTGGAGATTGACCAGTTAAAGAGGAAGTTGCGCCATGCACAGCGAAGGCGAACTCCCTCAAACTCTGATGTTTCTTCTGACGACGAAAGGGATGTCAGTTACAGGTGAAGATCTCGAACCCCGCCCAGCGAATCTTTCTCCTACGAGAAGGAGCATTATCGTGAGCGTAGGTTTGTAAGCCCGCCTCGACAAGGCGTGGGAAACGACGCTATGAGCAAGGCGTTGAACCAAATTTCCAGGTCGTCTTTCACTCGTAGGATTGAAGGAGCAAAACTTCCTCGGCAATTTACTCAGCTTGCTTTCACCATGTATAATGGTAAGACAGACCTCGTGGAGCATGTAAGCCACTTCAATCAAAGAATGGTTGTCCACTCCAAGAACGAAACCTTGATGTGCAAAGTTTTTCCATCAAGTCTAGGACCTGTGGCAATGAGATGGTTTGATGGCCTAAGGGAAAATTTCATAGATTCTTTTAAGGAGCTCACACGGGCATTTGGCTCTCGATTCATCACTTGTAGCAGAGTTCCTCAGCCTTTAGAATCCCTACTATCCTTATCCATGCGAGAAAGGGAGACCCTGAAAACATACTCCGACCGATACTGGGAGATGTATAACGAGATAGATGGTGATTTTGACGATGTTGCTATCAGTACTTTTAAGGTCGGCCTCCCCACCGAGCATGGCTTAAGGAAGTCTTTGACTGGTAAACCGGTTACCAGTGTACGCCAACTCATGGATCAGATTGATAAGTATAAAAGGGTTGAGGAAGACCAACAGCAAGGGAAAGGAAAGGCAAAGGCAAAGGTTATCCCCCAGGAAAGGAGGGATTTCAGGTCAGACCGATACAATATAACCGGCCATGGAGAGACTTTACTGGACAATCCGGATGTGCCAACACTTAGGCTGTGAATGCTGTGTTCCGAGAGTCAGTGCGTCAGGTATTGGAAAAGATTAAGAATGAGCCTTTCTTCAAGTGGCCAAATAAGATGGCAAGAAATCCCATAAAGCATAATCAGAGCCTTTATTGCCACTATCACCGAGACTAGGGACACACTACCGAGGATTGCAGGAATTTGTGGGATCATTTGGACCAGCTGGTTCGAGAAGGAAAGTTCAAACAGTTCTTGCATCACTTTAGTGGCTAGGGGAACCAGACAAATTCGGAACCCCAGATAGATGATTCTTCAAGACCCCCCTTGGGAACGATAAATGTCATCTTTACGACTCTAGGGAGGACCGGTTCCTGTCCCTCCAGAGTGATGTTTGTGGCTCGGCTACTTACTGAGGACTCTAGTTCAGAGTCAAAGAGGGCTAGAGTGGAAATCCAACTGGTTCTGGGTTTCTCGGACAATGATAAGATCAGAACCATCCAACCCCAAAGTGATGCTTTGGTGGTCACGCTCAGGATTAAAGGGTATGATGTGAAAAGGGTGTTGGTGGACCAGGGCAGCAGTGCTGAAATTATGTACCCTGACCTGTTCAAGGGCCTGAATTTGAGACCCGAGGACTTAATAGCCTACAGTTCCCCTTTGGTAAGCTTCGATGGGAAAACTGTCATTCCAAGGGGTCAAATTAGGCTACCTATACAGACCGGTTCAGAGATAGTGGATTTCATCGTTGCGGATGCTTATTCACCCTATACAGCCATTGTGGCCAAACCTTGGTTTCATGCCTTGGGGGCTGTTTCTTCCACTCTTCACCAGAAAGTGAAATATTCGTCGGAGGGTCAGGTTAAGGAGATTCTGGGAAGTCAATCAGCTGCTAGGCAATGCCTGGTGACCGCTATCTTACATCAGCCCGAGGCTGAGTCCTCGGCCTTTGCTGAAAGGGGCTTATAGCGGTCAAAGACTTCAATGTTACCTATCAAGGAACCGGCCGAGGACGCGAAATGTGAAGATTTAGAAAATGTCATTATCGGTGATGATCCAGAGAAATTCTTTCAGATCGAGGCTAAGGTACCCTCTCAGGAGAAGGAAGAGCTAGTGGAGTTTCTTAGGAGAAATCATGATGTGTTTGCGTGGAATGCTTACGAAGCCCCAGGGGTGGATCTAAGCTTCATTTGCCATCATTTGAATGTTAATCCATCTGTTACCCCCAAAAAGCAATTACCTCGGCGCTCGTCCAAGGTTCATTTTGATGTTGTCAAAGACAAGGTGGCAAAGCTTAAATAGGCAGGGGCTATTAAGGAGGTATTCTACCCTGAATGGCTGGCCAATACCATGGTGGTGAAAAAGAAGAATGGAAAGTTCCAAGTGTGTATGGATTTCACTGACCTGAATAAAGCATGTCCAAAAGATCCTTTCCCTATGCCTCGGATAAATCATCTAGTGGATGCAACCGTGGGCCATCCTTGGATGAGCTTTTTGGATGCCTTTCAAGGATATCATCAGATACCATTAACTTTGGATGATCAAGAGAAAACAGCCTTCGTTACTCTCACTGGGAATTACCACTACAAGGTGATGCCATTTGGTCTGAAAAATGCTGAGTCTACCTACTAGAGGATGATGACCAGAATGTTTGAACCTCAATTGGACAAGAATATTGAGGTTTATATAAATGATATAGTGGTGAAGAGTAAGGTAGTATCCGAGCATGTGAAAGACCTCGGTGACATCTTCGAAATTTTGAGGAGGCACAAACTGCACCTTAACGCTTCCAAATGCTCTTTTGGTGTCGGATCAGGCAAGTTTTTAGGCTACATGGTCACTCATCGGGGAATTAAAGTCAACCTTGATCAGATCAAGGCAATTAACAGCCTCCGGCCACCTCGGAATCCCAAAGAGGTCCAGAAATTAACAAGGATGACCGCTGCCCTAAACCAGTTCATCTTTTGGTCAGCGGATAGATGCATACCTTTCTTCCTGCTGATGAAAAAATGGAAAGGATTTGAGTGGACAGAAGAGTGCGGCCTGGCTTTTCAGCAACTCAAGGAATACCTCTCTCGGCCACCTTTCATGTTTAGTCCTGAGATGGACGAGGTCTTATTTGCGTACATCGCCGTAGCTCCACATGCAGTAAGCTTGGTGTTAGTACGAGTTGACGATGGTGTACAAATGCCAGTTTATTATGTGAGTAAGCCACTACATGAGGTCGAGGTCCGTTATCTTCCATTGGAAAAAGCCATCTTGGCAGTAGTATACGCTACACGCAGGCTCCTTCATTATTTTCAATCACACATGGTTGTAGTCTTGACTTAACTGCCGCTTAAATCCGTGCTTAGAAGTGCTGATTACATGGGGCGGATTGCCAAGTGGGGTACAACCTTAAGGGCTTTTGACATCAAGTACATGCCTTGTACCTCTGTCAAGGGCCAGGTCCTCGCAGATCTACTGGCCGAATTCACTAAACCCCCGTTAGAGGAAATAGTAGGGATACAAAACACGGATGAAAAATCAGTTGGCACGATCTCTTTGCAAGAACCTTTGTTCTGGAAGGTATATGTGGATAGTGCAGCAAATCAAAGGGGCTCCGGAGTGGGGCTTGTTCTAGTTTCTCTTAAACAAATCACCATTGAAAAATCATTAAGATTGGGCTTCTCGGCTACAAATAATGAGGCTGAATATGAAGTTTTGCTGGAAGGAATGTCTATGGTTCAAAGGCTGGGGGGAAAGGCAATGAAGATGTTCTCGAACTCAAGACTGGTAGTTGGCCAAGTGAAGGGTGAGCTAGAAGCAAGAGATGAGAGAATGCAAGGGTACTTAAGCCAAGCTAGGCATTTGTAATCAAGGTTTGAATCGTTCAGCCTATAGCACATCCCCAAAAGTGGAAACACACATGCTGATTCCCTAGCCATGCTTGCAACCTCCTCAGCATAGAGCCTACCTCGGGTTATCCTTATAGAGGATTTATGCAAACCCACGGAGGTAAACGGAAAGGTGGTCCACGTGCATTAAGTCAGAGTAGGGCCTAACTGGATGGATCCCATAGTATTATTCTTGAAAGAGGACGTCTTGCCGGAGGACAAATCAGAAGCTGATAAGGTACGAAGGAAGGCTCCTCGATTTTGGCTATCCGAGGACTAGAAATTGTACAAGTGATCTTTTTCTGGACCATATCTACTCTACATACACCTTGAGGCATCAGAATTACTCCTTGAGGAGTTACATGAAGGGGTTTGTAGAAGCCACATGGGAGGCATATCTTTATCTCACAGAGCCATCACACAAGGCTATTGGTGGCCGAATATGCAGAAAGAGGCGCATAAATATGTGAAGAAGTGTGATCAATGTCAAAGGTTTACACCAAACATACACCAACCAGGAAGAGTCATCAACCCCCTGTCAAGCCCTTGGCCATTTGCTCAATGGGGTTTAGACATTGTGGGTTCCTTCTCCAAAGTAGTAGGGAACAAGAGATATTTGTTGGTCGGCACGGACTACTTCACTAAGTGGGTTGAAGCTGAGCCTTTAGCAAATATCAGGGATGTGGATGCCAAGAAATTTGTTTGGAAAAACATTGTCATATGGTTCGGGGTCCCTCGTACCCTCATCTCGGACAATGGTCTTTAGTTTGATAGTAAATCTTTTAGGAGATACTGCTGTGACTTGGGAATTACAAACAGATATTCTACCCCAGTTTATCCCCAAGGGAATGGACAAGCCGAGGCTGTCAACAAGGTCATAGTAAATGGACTAAAGAAGAGGTTAGATGATGCGAAGGGAAAATGGGTGGAAGAACTGTCACATGTCCTCTGGACATACCGGACTACGCCTCGTAGATTAATCGGGGAGACCCCCTTTTCAATGACTTATGGAGCCGAGGCTATTATTCCTTTAGAAACTGGTTTCCCGATGCTGAGGACAAATTCTTTTGATCCGAGCAATAATAACAGATTGCTAGAAAAAAGCCTTGACCTGATTGAAGATATAAGAGAAAATGCAATGGTCTAATTGGCATACTACCAACACAAGCTCAAGCAAGGTTATGATGCCAATGTAAAGCCGAGACCGTTAGCACCAGGTGACTTGGTGTTAAGAAAGGTCCTAGGTACCGTGAAGAACCCAGCATGGGGAAAGCTGGAGCCCAACTGAGAGGGGCCATATCACATCACCTCGGTGGCTGGTATAAGAGCTTATTTCCTCGAAGACCTAGATGAACATATAATACCGCGACCTTGGAATGTAAACAACCTAAAAAAGTATTATTATTAAATTAAAGTTTCCTTTGTCATATGCTCATTTATTGTGTGAATACATCGTACTTCTCATTAATATTTCTATAAGTGCTTAAATAGAACCTTAGCCATGCTTGGGTCTTCGGATCAGATATTTTGGGGAAATTAACACTCTATGACATCTCTATAAGTGCTTAAACAGAACATTAGCCATGCTTGGGTTCTCGGACCAGATGCTTTGGGGAAATTAACACTCTATGACATTTCTATAAGTATTTAAACAGAACCTTAGCCATGCCTGGGTCCTCGGACCAGATGCTTTGGAGAAATTAACACTCCGTGGACTGGTGGCTTTGAGTAAGTTAAGGACCTTGATTATTTGTACAAGTGTTGGGCAGAATTAAGAATATATCCCCCTTCCATTTTCCTTTGAAAGTCCATTACTTACCTTTATTAGATTCAGCCTTCATTGTAGAAGGATCATTTCGCAGTACAAGTATGGGATAAATCTCTTTGTTGCTGATACTTAATCAAATTATTTAAACTACCAGCAGGGTATTGTTTTCAGTTTCTACTAAAGTCAGAGTGACAACAGTTCAATTTTATTTACAATAATAGTAAGCTTGGAAATATATGAAGTAAAGACACAAGAGGTAGAAAGAAAATTCTATTCATTGATCAAAGGAAGATGCATTACAAATGGTGGTAGAATGCCATCTCAAAGAAATATGTACACATAAAAAACTACAAAAGAAAATCTTATACTTAGGCCTTTGCCTGTGGAGGGGCTTTCTTAGGATCAGCCTTCTCGGATTGAGAATCCTCGACTTGAGACTTAAGCTTTGCATCCTTGGCTTGGGAGACCACATCCCTGATTGTAAGGGCATCCTCGGAGGGCTTGGCCTTCATCGATGGCTAAGCCTTCTTACCTACTCCAGCCCCTTTAGAAACTTCAGCATCATAAGGGGGAGCTTGGGTGGTAGGGAGTTACTTGGGAGGAGGGACTGTATCTAGAATTTGTCGAATATCCTCAGCTCGGAGTCTGCAGGGACTCCCGCCCGGTCCATCGCTACTCCCCATGACTCGATGCAGTAGTCCCTGCACACTACGACCACCTCCTCTACTAGCCAGGTCTCCGTGTCCTGCACCCCACGTTCGTAGGATGCCTTCACCGCGGCCTTAGCGGCTTCCTTAGCCACCCGAGCTGCATCCTTGGCTTTCTATAGCTCCGCCTTAAAATCCAAAATAGTTTGTTTTTTGGTGGCCAGGTTTATCTCAGTTATATGCAATTTTTGGCGCTGATCCTCGGCTTGCCTCTCCGCGGTCTTTAGACCCGCCTCGGCGCTTAGGTGAGCCTTGTTTGCTTCCTTCAGCTTCTCAGACAACTCTGTGTGCTCTTCTTTCAGGGCTCCCAAAGCCTTCTCCACTTTAAAATGGGAGTGGGCCTCAGCCTTAACCTTATCATGAGCATTCCTGACCCACTCCCCAGCTACATAAATTTGCTGGGTAACCTGCATAAAAGTAGCAAAGGGGTTATAAAAATATATACATAAACGTGCAGCTTACTATTTAACGAAAAAGGATGTTGATTGACTTACCATGGCAAGGTCCCTCTTCAATGACATGAAGAGGTCTGGTTGCCTGGTACTCCTGAGACCCTCTATGTCTCGGGGGAGGAGAAGGGGTTGCTCGAAAGCCTCGGCGAGGTAGGTGGCGTGCCCCCTTTGAGATTCCCAAATCGTGGCATCCCAAGGAATGGGAGCACCCTCCATCTTTAGCCAAAGGGCTCAGGTGCGCGGCCCTTAGCGCACTTCAGCCTCGTCTCGGCTCTCCACAAACTTGGCTCTCTTGTCCTTAAGGTCCTTAGCTTTCTTCTATTGTTTAGCCCCCTTTTGAGGAGCAACCTTGCCTTCCTCTAGGTCCTCAACTGGCCTTTTCTTCCTCAGATTCGGGGTAGCATGCAGTCTGAGGTCAACAGGGAGCGAGGGAGGAGGAGGGAGACTGGGAGGAACTTGGGTCTTAGGGACTTCTTTTGAAGTTGATCCCTTGTTCCTGTTCGCCATTAGACCCTTTAAGCTGGTCCTCGGCTTCAAGTCCATGTCTTTTTCTTTGACTTCTGAACTAGTATCAACCCGAGCAACTACTAACCTTGAAGAATGTGCAGCAGAATGTTTGTCAAAATTAGCCTCAGAGTTTGAGAGTTCTACCGGCCTTCCTGGCACTTCCCCTTCCTCGTCAAAGCGGAATTGGTCAATCTCGACTTCGAGGGATGAGTGTGTAGAAGCTATCTCCTCTCTCGAAGCAGCTACCTCTTGTGAGACGCGTTGAATGGGTAGCTTAACAGGCGGAAGATCTCTCTGAGCCAAAAACCCCGGTTTAGAGACGTCAATGCGTGCTAATCTAGGTCACCAGCCCCTATTGCCTAGCCTGCATCCTGAAATATGCGAGACAGAGGCTCGTAATCCAAAATTAAATGAGCGGCCCGTAACTATCTATCCTCGCTTATGAATATCTCCGACCTCAATAGGTTGAGAGCCGGAGCGTTGGTCAGACTGATCTTTGGATCAACATGCTTTTTATCTGCAAAAACATCCGAAAAGGAAATCGTGGTCAGACCAATGAAAATTGTCATCAAAAGAAGATGAAGTGCTAAAAATGAAAAGGAATAAAACTAAAAAGGGCTAAATCCTTTGCCCAAAGGAACTAATCCCAGGATACCCCACCTGGCTTTCTTGCCCGATTTGGGCAAGGAAGACCGTCGTGTCACTCCCCGAAAGTGACCAGGTAGTTGTCCTTCAAGCCCTTGTTGGACTTAGGAAGGCAAGATATTAATCTAACGACCTCAAACCGAGACTTGAGGTAGTATCCCGCGTTAGCAAGGAAATGACACTCGTACATATGAATGACGTGCCATTTGAGACCTAAGTTCATTTGGTCATTCAGAGCATCTACATTCCCTAGGACTCTAAACAGGTTGGAAGCGCATTGATGGGGACACAACCTGTGGTTGAGCAGGTAGTCTCTGGTTATCTTGCCCATGGGAAGTGTCATTCCTCCCTCTATAAAGGCGATCATTGAAATGACAACTTCACACTCCCTTCTATTTGTAAGCACTTGGTCCGGGGTACAATATTGGAGGCCTACTCCTTGTGGGATATGGTATTTGGCCCTAAAACCCTCTATACCGGTCGGAGAGTCTACTAAATGCTTGAATCTACCCATCTAAGCAAACGTAGATGACATGAAGCGAGTTTTCTAAAAAAGAAAGAAGGCCGAGGAGGTTGGTCGAGGAGAAATAGAAAATTTAAAGATATAGATACTTACTAAAGAAGGTGTACTAAACCCAAAACCTTTAGAAAGATCTTTTGGAAATTTTTTAAGGAAAAGAATTAGGGAAATTTAGTGATTGTGAGAGCTTTGTGAGTTTGAGTGCTTGGGATTTCTGGAGAGCTTGAAGACTTGTGAAATGAGGGAAATGATTTCTCCAGATGCTTTATATAGAGGGTGAGATTGAGTGGGAGTTATCCTGCTCAAAACCCAAGGAAAAATATCAGCCATTGGATTAGTGCCTCATCGTTGGATACAGGGAACATAACGCTGTCTAGAGCAATTAATGACGCCTCACGGGCTCTAAAGCGTCAGTAGCAATCATGAGATGCGCAAAACGGTAATTTCACACGTGTGAACTAGAGAAATAAATGGTCTTATCTCTTAAAAATCAAAACCCCACTTTTTCTCCTCGAATGGAAGGAAAAAACTGGAGTTTTGAAGGGCTATTATAAGGATAATGGGCCCAAAATCATATATTGGGCCTTGGGTTTTGTCCGAGGACGTGGACAGGTTCGAGGAGGGATAAATAATTATGAGGGATTCCAGTTTAGAGTCTCATAGATAAGAGATGAGTGGAAGGCGGTCCAAGGAGGAATTCCTCCTCGGGTATGATAAACATCGCTTAGATGTCTATTCCAATGATGAAAGTAACCTTCATAGAAGCTCCAGTGATAGGGACGTGCCTCATAGACATACGAGAAGGAAGGAAACCCAAAAATATCTAAGGAAAAGTTGCTACCACCACATTAAATGCACTACAGCTACTTTTATGGCCGTATTTATGTGGAAAAAACCCCTGAACATTGCTGCCTTGGCTACCACAACTCACAAAAAGCCAAAAAGAGTGTCTAATGGGACAGACACTCAAATAAGGGCTTAAATGATCAATAAGTGTAGGATTAGGATGGTCCAAGAGGAGCTATATAATGTAAGAGACCCTCAATGAGAAAGGGATCGAAAAAATAGAGAAAGAATACTGTAGCAATCAAAGTTATATTTGTAATCAGTTTAATTGATTTATATAGAGATCTACCTCATCGGACAAGGAAATTCATTCAGTTCTATGTTCTTTGTTCTTTTTTGATCATCTCCTGAATCCATACTAGCCGTTGTCAAATTTATTAGGGTCGAGTTATTTGACCCACTCTTTACAAATTTATTGTATTGGGCTCACTGGGCCAACATCCCTTACATTTTGGGCTTGGGCTGCAAAACGTTTCCATACAATAGGATATGTATAAAAAATATTAAATTATGTATATATATTAAACAAGAGGGATAGGGCAGGGAAAACCAACCGATCCCTTCATGGCCATGACGGTTCAAGTGGGAGAGAATTTTTGCCTTTCTTAAGTATTAATGTGTGCTTATAGTTTTTACAAAAGAAAAGTTACATTTAGATTAGGCTATAGTAGAATTTCTATCTTGTATATTAAAAAAAAAAAAACTTACCTTATTATTGAAAGAAAATTAAATTGAGATATTTTAGTAATTTAATTTTTTTTGAAATATTTAATAATTAAATTTTATAATTGAGTTGGGTTTGGTACCTAATATATAAAACCCATTTAAAAAAAAAATTAAATCAAAGACACTATTATTATTTATCAGGGTCAAATTAGGTTAGAAAACCCACTTAAAGCTAACCAATTGCCATTCATTCCAACCACACAATAGTTTGGAACTTTAATTTCTGTTTGGTTGGGTGATAAAAGGGAAGGATTGAAAATTAGAATTTTATATTGTTTAGTGCTATGGATATGAAAGAGGATTAAATTTATTTATTTATCCATGCTAATTGCAATATTTTCTATAATCTTCTTATGTAATAGGGTAATTCTACCATACCTCATTTTTTGGGGGGATACAGTACTCACTAGTAGAAAACCGGCCATACCAGGTTATCAAAACATCATATGTGATGGTACTATCCTCACACTATGTAATATTAACATCACATGTGACTGTATTTTTGTCACATTTGGAGGTTCTCTTATTTTTTTCTCACATTTGATGATACCATTCTCACATTGTGCAGTACCAACATCACATATGACTGAATTTTTGTCACATTCGGTGGTTTCCTTATTTTTTTTTCTCACATTTGATGGTACCATCCTTACATTATGCAGTGCCAACATCACATGTGGTTGTACTTTTGTCACATTCGATGATTCCCTTAAATTTTCTCACATTTGATAGTTCTATTGTCACATTAGGCAATATCAACATTACATTTGATTGTACTTTTCTCACATTTGATAGTTCCATTGTCACATTGGGTAGTACCAACATTACATGTGACTGTACTTTTGACATATTCAATAGTTCTCTTATTTTTTCTCACATTTGATGGTTCCATTGTCACATTGGGCAGTATTAATATCACATTTGATTGTACTTTTGCCACATTCGATTGTACTTGTATTTTTTTCTCACATTTGATAGTACCACCTTCAAATTGTGCAGTACTAACATCACATGTGACTGTACTTTTGTCACATTTTGATGGTTCCATTATCACATTAAGCAGTATCAATATCACATATTACAGTACTTTTGCCATATTCAGCTGTACTCGTATTTTTTTTTTTTTTTAACATTTGGTGGTACCATTTTCAAATTATGCAATACCAAAATCACATGTGACTGTACTTTTATCACATTTGGTGGTTCAAATTTTTGTTGTTGCAAATGATGGTTCTATTGTCACATTAAGCAGTACTAACATCACATTTGACCGTACTTTTCTCATATTTGGTTGTACTTTAATTTTTTTGCTCACATTTGACAGTGCCATTCTCACATTGTGTAGTACTAATATCACATGTGACTCTACATTTATCACATTTGGTGCTCCATTTATTTCTTTATCATATTTGATGGTTCCATTGTCACATTAGACAATACCAATATCACATTAGACCATACATTTCTCACACTTGGTGGTACTTTTGTCACATTGATGGTTCCCTTTTTTTTCTCACCAATTACTATAATACCCCTGAAATCTAAAAAATGACTGAAATACCACTAGAACCTAAAAATTGACAAAATCACCCTAAAACTCAAAAAATTTACCAAAATTACTATAAAACCCAAAAAATGACAGAAATAATCATGAAACTTAAAAAATGACCAAAATACCCTTAGAACAAAAAAATTTTGACCAAATGACCTTGAAACTTAAAAAAAAGACCGAAATTACCATAAAACCTAAAAAATGACCGAAATAACAATGAAACCTAAAAATGACCAAAATACCCCTAGGACAAAAAAAATGACCACATGACCTTGAAACTTAGAAATTGACCGAAATGACCTTGAAATCAATAAAATGACTAAAATGATCTCATAACCTAAAAAGTGACTGAAATACCCTTAGGGCCTAAAAAATGACATAAATATTTATAATCCAATTAATAATATAAAATTTACAAAAGAAAAATAGAGTGAAATTTTTTTTTTACTTAGTACTTGATTTCATGAAAATAAAGTACCATACAAAAAGAAAAAGATAAATCACTACACAGTCCACAGTCCACACTCTAAATACTAATTAATATCTTAAATATTTATAATCCACTTAATAATATAAAATTTACAAAAGAAAAAAAGTTGTTAGGTTTTAAGTACTTAGGAACTAATGTATTAGAACTCTAATTTGTATTGTTGGCAAACTATGATCAAAACATTTTAGTCTTGTTTTAAACTTGCTCAAAGTATGTGTTTTACATAAAGTTGGAATTGAGTGTTCTGCAGGATTTACTGTGTAAATCTGCCTGGTTCGATCGATCGAAAAATAGGCTCGATCGAGTGAAAGTCGTGCAGATTGTTTTTCTACAAAATTTTCCAACTCAGCCCAAGCCCATTAAGGATTAGGGTTTCAGATCTAATTCTCCTAGTATATAAAGAAAATCCTAGCCACGTTTTTAGGGCAACTCTTGTTGCTCATATTGCTGTTTGTATGAATCTCTTGTGAGATCTGAGAGGAGCTTTTCTTCACATAAACTTAGGATTATCAAGGAGGAGATTTCTTCAAGAATTTGATGATCATTCAGTTGCTGCCATAAGAGCTTAAAGATACATAAGCGGGGGTGCTTGTATTTACTGGAGAATCCAAGAAAGAAGGAGTCTGTGGATTCGGAGCTTGCACGTGGTCGTGTCAGTAAGTTTTATTGATGGGTAGCAATAGAATGTTAGTGGTCTAAATTCTATTGTATGAACTTCGATTCTTTCATATAGTGGATTCAAGTTTACTTTGAGGATAGCTAGGTTAAATTCTCTCCAGGTTTTTACTGGTGTGGTTTCCTGGGTCATCATATCATTGTGTTATTTATATTTCCGCTGCTATGCATGATATGATTGTTTGATTGTGATAACCTAGATTTGCATAATTTGACTAAGTAATAACTTAGTTTGTTAACTAGGTTAATCCAATTGTGTTTTAAGGGGTCTAAAAACTCTACAAAAGTGAAAAAAAAAAAAATTTACCTAGTACTTGATTTCTTGAAAATAAAGTACCATACAAAAAAAATAATATAAATCACTCCACAATCCACAATCTAAATACTAATTACTATCTTAAATATTTATAATCCACTTAATAATATAAAATTTACAAAAGAAAAAATAAGTGAAAAAAAAAAATTACCCAGTAATTGATTTCTTGAAAGTAAAGTACAGTACAAAAAGAACAAGAAAAAGAAAAGATAAATCATTGCACCATTCACAATCTAAATACTAATCACTGAAAAAAAATTACCCAGTACTTTATTTTTTGAAAGTAAAGTACCATACAAAAAAAAGAAAAAGAAAAAAATGATCAAGATAAATCACTCCATAGTCCACAATCTAAATACTAATTACTATCTTAAATATTTATAATCCACTTAATAATATAAAATTTAAAAAAAGTGAAAAAAAAAATACCCAATACTTGATTTCTGGAAAGTAAAGTACTATACAAAAAGAAAAAAAAAGGATAAAGATAAATTACTCCACATTCTTCACTCTAAATACTAATTACTATCTTAAATATGTATAATCTACTTAATAATATAATTTTTTCAAAAGAAAAAAAAAAGATAAAAAAAAAATTTACCCAGTATTTGATTTTTTAAAGTAAAGTACCATACCAAAAAAAAAAAAGATAAAGATAAATCACTCCACAGTCCATAATTTAAATACTAATTACTATCTTAAATATTTATAATCTACTTAATAATATAAAATTTAAAAAAAGTGAAAAAAAAAATACCCAATACTTGATTTCTGGAAAGTAAAGTACTATACAAAAAGAAAAAAAAAAAGGATAAAGATAAATTACTCCACATTCTTCACTCTAAATACTAATTACTATCTTAAATATGTATAATCTACTTAATAATATAATTTTTTCAAAAGAAAAAAAAAAGATGAAAAAAAAATTTACCCAGTATTTGATTTTTTAAAGTAAAGTACCATACAAAAAAAAAAAAAAAAAGATAAAGATAAATCACTCCACAGTCCATAATTTAAATACTAATTACTATCTTAAATATTTATAATCCACTTAATAATATAAAATTTACAAAGAAAAAATAAGTGAAAAAAAAAATTACCCAGTAATTGATTTCTTGAAAGTAAAGTACAGTACAAAAAGAACAAGAAAAAGAAAAGATAAATCATTGCACCATTCACAATCTAAATACTAATTACTGAAAAAAAATTACCCAGTACTTTATTTTTTGAAAGTAAAGTACCATACAAAAAAAAGAAAAAGAAAAAAATGATCAAGATAAATCACTCCATAGTCCACAATCTAAATACTAATTACTATCTTAAATATTTATAATCCACTTAATAATATAAAATTTAAAAAAAGTGAAAAAAAAAAACCCAATACTTGATTTCTAGAAAGTAAAGTACTATACAAAAAGAAAAAAAAAAAGGATAAAGATAAATTACTCCACATTCTTCACTCTAAATACTAATTACTATCTTAAATATGTATAATCTACTTAATAATATAATTTTTTCAAAAGAAAAAAAAAAGATGAAAAAAAAATTTACCCAATATTTGATTTTTTAAAGTAAAGTACCATACCAAAAAAAAAAAGATAAAGATAAATCACTCCACAGTCCATAATTTAAATACTAATTACTATCTTAAATATTTATAATCTACTTAATAATATAAAATTTACAAAAGAAAAAAAAAGTGAAAAAAAAAATTACCCAATACTTGATTTCTTGAAAGTAAAGTCCTATACAAAAAAAAAAAAAATCATTTTATAATCCACAATCTATATACTAATTACTATCTTAAATATTTATAATCCACTTAATAGCATAAAATTTACAAAATAGTAAAAAGTGAAAAAAATGACTAATACTTGATTTTTTGAAAGTAAAGTACCATATAAAAAGAAAAAGAAAAAGAAAAAGAAAAGATAAATCACTCTGCAGTCTACACTCTAAATACTAATTACTATTTTAAATATTTATAATCCATTTATTAATATAAAATTTTAAAAAAAAAGTGAAAAAAAAAGGTTTACTCAGTACTAGATTTCTTGAAAGTAAAGTACCATACAAACAGAAAAAGAAAAAAAGAAAAAGATAAAGATAAACCATTACATAGTCCACACTCTAAATACTAATTACTATCTGAAATATTTATAATCCATATAATAACATAAAATTTATAAAAGAAAAAAAAAAGTGAGAAAAATTTACCTAGTATTTGATTTTTTGAAAGTAAACTACTATACAAAAGAAATAGAAAAAAAAAAAAGGATAAAGATAAATCACTCCACATTCTACATTCCACACTCTAAATACTAATTGCTATTTTAAATATTTATAATCCACTTAATAATATAAAATTTACAAACGAAATAAAAAAAGAAAAACAAAATTTATCTAGTACTTGATTTCTTAAAAATAAAGTACCATACAAAAAAGAAAAAGAAAAAGATAAATCACTCTACGGTCCACAATCTAAATATTAATTACTATCTTAAATATAGGTAATTCTACTATACATTCCTTTTTTTTTTTTTGGTATGGTACCCACTAGTAGGCAACCTGCTATACTAGGTTACCAAAACATCACATTTAATGGTTCCATCCTCACATTATATAGTTCCAACATCACATGTGACAATTCTTTTGTCACATTTGATGGTTCTTTTTTTTTTTTTAATACATTTGACAGTTCCATCCTCACATTATGCAGTTCCAATATCATATGTAACAGTTCTTTTGTTACATTTTATGGTTCTTTTTTTTTAAATATATTTGACAGTTCCATCCTCACATTGTGCAGTTCCAACATCATATGTAACAGTTCTTTTGTCACATTTGAATCACATGTGACAGTTCTTTTGTGATATTTGGTGGTTTTTTTTATTTTTTTTCTCATATTTGATAGTTTCATCCTCACATTGTGCAGTTCCAATATCACATGTGATAGTTCTTTTGTCATATATATTTGATGGTTCTCTTATTTTTTCTCTTATTTAATGGTTTTATTCTCACATTGTGCAGTTCCAACATCACATGTGATAGTTCTTTTGTGACATTTGATAGTTCCCTTATTTTTTTTCTCGCATTTGATGGTTTCATCCTCACATTGTGCAGTTCCAACATCACATGTGATAGTTTTTTTGTCACATTTGGTGGTTCCCTTATTTTTTCTCACGTTTGACAGTTTCATCCTCACATTGTGTAGTTCTAACATCATATGTGACAATTCTTTTGTCACATTTGGTGGTTTTCTTATTTTTTCTCACATTTGACAATTTCATCCTCACATTGTGTAGTTCTAACATCACATGTGACAGTTCTTTTGTCACATTTGGTGGTTCCCTTATTTTTTTCTCACATTTAACGATTTCTTCCTTACATTGTGCAGTTCCAACATCACATGTGACTGTTCTTTTGTCACATTTTGTGGTTTCCTTATTTTTTTCTCACATTTGACGGTTCCATCCTCACATTGTATAGTTCCAACATCACATATAATAGTTCTTTTGTCACATTTGATGGTTCATTTATTTTTTTTTCTCATATTTGACGGTTTCATCTTCACATAGTGCAATTCCAATATTATATGTGACAGTTCTTTTGTCACATTTGATGATTCCTTATTTTTTTTTTTACATTTGATGGTTCCATCCTCATATTGTGCAGTTCCAATATCACATGTGACAGTTCTTTTGTCACATTTGGTGGTTTCTTTATTTTTTTCTCACATTTGAAGGTTTCTTTATTTTTTCTCACATTTGAAAGTTTCATTCTCACATTATGCAGTTCCAATATCTCATGTGATAGTTCTTTTGTCACATTTGTTGGTTCCCTTATTTTTTTTTCTCACATTTGACGATTACATCCTCACATTATGCAGTTCTAGCATCACATGTGGCAGTTCTTTTGTCACATTTGGTGGTTCTTTTTTTTTTTTTTCTCACATTTGTTAGTTCCCTTATTTTTTTCTCACATTTGACGATTACATCCTCACATTATGCAGTTCTAGCATCACATGTGGCAGTTCTTTTGTTACATTTGGTGGTTCTTTTTTTTTTTTTTCTCACATTTGATGGTTCCATCCTCACATTATGCAATTCCAACATCATATGTAACAGTTCTTTTGTCATATTTGGTGGTTCCCTTATTTTTTTCTCACATTTGACGATTTCATCCTCACATTGTGTAGTTCCAACATCACATGTGATAGTTATTTTGTCACATTTGGTGGTTCATTTATTTTTTCTCACATATGACGGTTTCATCCTCATGTTGTGTAGTTCCAACATCACAAATGACTGTTCTTTTGTCACATTTGGCGATTCTCTGATTTTTTTTTTCTCACAGTTGATAGTTCCATTTTCACATTCAGTAGTACTAACATCACATTTGACAATACTTTTGTCACATTTAGTGGTTCGTTTATTTTTTTTCTTACATTTGATGGTTCCATCTTCACATTGTATAGTACCAACATCACATGTGACTGTACTTTTGTCACATTCGGTAATTCCCATTTTTTTCTCACATTTGATGGTTTCATTATCACATTAGGCAGTACTAACATCACATTTGAACATACTTTCTCACCTTTGATCGCAATGTTCCCGTATCCTAAAAAATTACTGAAATAAACTTAGAACCTAAAAAATGACTGAAGGACCCTTGAAATCTAAAATTGACCAAAATACCCCCTGAAACCTATATTTGCAAGACCAAAATGACAATAAAAATGTTATATAACCACTTTATTTGCTTGATTTGAAACTCATTGATTTTGAAATTAATAGATTTAAAAGCTTGATTTGAAATTAATGGATTTAAAAAGCCATTGATTTTTAAATTCCTTATTAGGGCCTTTTTATACAATGAAGGATTTGAAATTCTATTGTTTGGATAACTAAATTTGGATTTGGATTTAGATTTAGATTTAAGATAAATAAAATAATTTTTCCAATTATTATTTTTCTTAAACTTTCTACATTTTAATTTTAGTAACAGTTTTTTAATAAATACATGAGCTAATGAAAAAGTCATTGATAATCCAATTAACAAGATAATGACTAAAAATCTATCATCTCAGCCAACTAAAATTATTTTTGGCCAACTATTGACCACTAAAATGTTCTATATCAACATAAAGAGAGAACCCAAATGTATGAGTTTTTTCACAACATTTAAAACTCAAACTAAAATTATTTTTCAAAGTTCTTAATAGCTAAAAAGTTCTATATCAAGAGAGATGATAAAGTATCAAAAATATATGTTTTTTACACAAAATTCAAAACAAAGAGGCCATTGATACACCAATTGACAAGATAATGACTAAATGTCATCCATCATAGCCAACTAAAAAATGTCTTGCCAACTCTTTCCAACTAAAATATTTTAGAGAGAGTACCCAAAATACATGGGTTTTTATTTTTTATTTTTTTAACAACATTCAAAATCTCAAACTAAAAAATTGTTTCGAAGTGGATCTTTTCTACCCTTTTTTCTTTGGTAAGGCTCAATTGCATAGCTTATTGATACCAAATGTTGACGTGTTGTTGTGCAATAGGAGAATTCATCACTATTCTCCTTCCTCAACCATAATTTCAACTGCATTGTCCATATATTTTGCACCAACACTAGTAGCTTCATCCCTCCCACACAAGATCTCAATGTCCTCCAATTGTAGCAAGACTAAAGACTATTTTCGTCAAAATGGCTTTCAAAAGAGAAAATGTGAGCCATTGCTTTATGTTAGCATGAAGGTACTGGAGATTTTCTGTAAAATGTGTGATGGGTAGTAATCAACAGCCATGCAGTTTGTACCAAATGCCAACCCTTACCAAGCTTATCTGGCCCTCACATATACTTCCTTTAACCTATACAAACACATATAGACATTTTCATGCAGTACTTCAGCTAAATAGAAATTTTCCTTTGACAAACAAAACAAATTGATTAGCAAGAGTTTCAATAAGGCCAAACATAACGCATCGGACATGTCGCAGTGAAGCTTAGTGATAGAGTCTCCATTACCAAGCTCCTGAGCAACTCCATACGCAATATAAGACTTAGGACCCATATCTAATTTTTTGGGCAATTGGAGAGCAATGTTTAAAATACCCTTGTGTGGATGTGTATATTCCTTAAACGGCAAGCAACAGATAAACTCATCACCATGACGTGGCAAGTGTTCAAATAAAGTAGATGGAGGCCAATCTTTTAGCTTCAGTATCAAGGGCCATGAATGACAATCAAACCGACCTTTTGTATACCCAGTAAAAAACTAGCGAATGTTGATATTAGTCTGCAATTCATCACAATAATTAGAATCACAAAGAAAAATTATCAAGGACTATTTGCATATCATTTTATTATGCCTGAGTAGACACATAGAAAGTAAAAACTGTTAGGTTTTAAAGATTTAGGTTTAAATGTTTAGAATCATATTTTTATTGTGTTGGCAAACCAAGAACAAAACATGTGTAGTTTAGGTGTTAGGCAATGCTTAAAAGTGTTGGTTTCAAGTTTCTAGTTCAGCTGATTGCAGAAAAAGGAAGTGAGTTTCTACCTTACTCGACTGATCGAGAATTAGACTCGACCGATCGAAAATCGCAAGAACAGAAATTCTGTAGATTTTTAAAACATGCCTAAGCCCGCGAAAACATTTAGGGTTTCATTCAAACTTCTCCACATATAAAAGGGAAATGCTAGCTACATTTTTGATGACTTTTAGAAGATTTATGTGTTACTCTTTGTGAGATCTGAGAGGTTTTGTGCCTTCTAACTACACAAGAATCTACCGGAGCTAGAATTACAATCAAGCATTGGTAGAGCATAGTTGCTGCATCAAGATCATTATTGAAGGTGATCTGAAACCTTTGAGTGGCATTTCAAAGTCACAAGCAAGGATGCTTGTGTTCGTGTAAATCCAAGAAGAGAAGGAGTCCGTGGATTCGGAGTTTGCACGTGGTTGTGTCAGTAAGTTACTACTGGATGTAGCAATAGATTTATGGTTAAATCTGATTGTAAAAACTTCAATTCTCTTATAGTAGATTTACTTTACCTTGATGATAGCTAGGTCAAATCCTCCTTAGGTTTTTACCTTGAAACGGTTTGTTTCATTGGTTTCCCTAAGTCATCATATCGTGGTGTTATTTACTTTTCCGCATCTGTGCATGATATGATATTTACTTGTTTAACCTAGATCTAAATAATAAATCTAATAATCAACTTGGTTAATTAATTAGGTTAAACAATCTGGTTTAGGGGGTCTAAACGAACAAACAAAAAAACTTTAAAGAAGAAGGGAAAAGTAAAAGGAAAAACAATGACAATAGCTCCAAAATAGAAAATTGGTCTTAACAATCACTGGCGTGAATGAAGACCCACTAGAAAGTGGTGGTCCTCCAATTTTTCATGGGGCTTTTTATTATATATTAATTTGAGACTGAAAGGCAAGGGATAAGAAGGTAGTCATCACCCCTTGAAATCAATTGGAAGGAATACATGCAACTGCTAATTCTCAAGTGAGGAGTATTTAAAGCACTTATTTTTTGGAAATTACCCAAAACACTAATGAATAAGTTGCAAGATAGCATCTCCCTTTTTCCCTTACTTGGATTGAGTAAGATAACCATACTAAAACTCTATTCCTATATCTTCCAGATTGAAAAAATATTATCAGTGGTCATTAAAGGTTGAGAATTGAATTACTGTGTTCAGAACTAAAAGGAACCTTCCTGAGAATAAAATAAATTGAAAATTCCTAGAAAGAAAACCTTTTTTTTTTTCAAGAATTTTCAAACAGTCTCACTAAAAATTGATAAAGCACAATAGATCAAACACAAACTTCAAGCTTCAAAAATATTTTTTGAATTTGAATCTAATCATATTTTTCATCCAATTTTATAATTTTTTGAAAAAAAAATTAATTTGAAATATAAATCATTTTCATTATCTTTAAAAGTCAAAAACAAAAAATAGTAAGACCCAAATGAAATATTCTTGACTTGGAGACCAAAAACATCCTAAAGATTAGACAACAACCAGTTTAAAAATGAATACAAAAGATAGGTTTCACTATCTCTTTCAAGGTCTATATTACTTGAATGAAATTTAAAAATGCTATACCACACAATGACCATAGAGTTTTTATTTTTTAACAAAACAAAAACAGAGCATGCTAATTGCAAGTATACATGTTTAGTCATTCTCTCAAACACCTAGCATAAATCATTGCAACTTAAATAACACAAAGTTATAAACTTTATAGTGTGTATGAATAAATAACACAGTCTAATCAACAAAAAAAAAGTGTTAGAATTTGTAGAGAATGAGTTAGAAAATTGGACTTTAGTTAGTCAAACAACAAGTTAGGTAGGCTTGATGACAAAAGAGTGAAAATAAACAAGTTTAAACTTTAAGAAAAAAGTCTTCGACAAAGTCCGAGGAGACTAGTTCTTATATAATGTTCTTAAGTATGGTTACAAGTTTGATTCTAGATTGCTACAGTGTTTCTATCTTGATTTTCTGATCCCTCTTTTTCTAGGGGTCTCTTACATTATATATCTCCCTCTTCATGATCTTGGCTCTCCATTTGTTGATCATCTAAGCCACTACTTGAGTACTTGTCCCATCGGACACCCTTTCTGGCCCTTTGTGAGTTGGGAGAGCCAAGGTAGCACTATTCAGGGGTCTTCTTCACATAAATGCAGCCAGAAAATTAGTTACAGAGCATTCAATGCGGTGGCAGTAGCTTTTCCTTAGATATTTTGAGCTTCCATCCCTCATGTATGCTTAGAATGCGCGTTCCTATCAGTGGAACGTCCTGGAAGGTTACCTTGAATGATAAGATATATATTTGATCCATGCTTTGCTCGTCTAAGGAGGTAATCCTCCTCGAACCACCTTTCCCAATCTTCCCATTTGCACCTTACACTTGGGCTTTTGAACTTAACATCCCCACTACTGTTTATTAGTCCTCGGCCAAGGCCTAGAGCCTAAAATACAATTTTGGGCCCTTATCCCTACACTATACATACAAGTTGGACTAAAAGAAACACAAATTAAATGGATGATATTTGAAAAAAAAAAGCACCTATTAAATTTAAGATTTTATTCTCAATAGTTTACAAACCCATCAGGGGTTTGCAAAAATAAGAAAGAAGAAAAACCAAAGTGATACTGACCTCTTTATGCATCCAAACCAAATCAGAAAAAAACTACTTCTGCTCATCAGGAATTGCCTTAACCAAATCTATTCATATAAATTAACATTATAAAACAACAATAGAAATTACTTATGAAACCACAAAAGATATTTGATATTTACAAATCATTGTAATAAAAGTAACATGTTATAGGGTGCCTTAATAAAGTAAAAGTGAATTCCAAGTGAGTGAAAAGCAGAGGGGAAAAAAAAAAGACATGTGAACAAAGAGAGATCCTTCTATGTGAAAGGTTCAAAGGATTTCTCCAAGAACCAAGAAGAAGAAGATGAAGAATTAACAATCAAAGTAATATAAAAGGAATATAAATCATATTGTGCCACTTAGCAAACAACAGATCAAGGAAGGGTAAAAATCAAACCTGAAAATTAAATTAAAATGATTAAGTAAAAGAAAAAGTATCTAACCATTCTTCAAGACTCGACGAAGGTCATTTTGGTGTAGGATTTGATCTTTCTAGGGTTTTCTAGTGACTTTAATCAATAAATAGGAAAAGGATTAAAAATCAAAATCACGATTTGAATACCAAACATAGAACTCAAGGAGGCAGAGCCATGAAGGTTTGAGAGAGGCGGCTAGAGGGAAGAACTCGTTAATTAGAGATTTCTCTCAAGTGCTTGACAAAGGAAGAACCTGTATGTTTTGTTTTTTGGGTTTTATAGAAAACCTAGATGGCTAGCAGGTGTTGATACCCATTTTCGCGACACATTTCGTACAAGTCCGATTCAACCAAGCTTGACTTCCTTATGGACTTGATTCATGTATTATATTTTATTTATTCTATTAAGCATGGCCTAAGCCCATGCGATATATGGGGGAAATTGAGAAAGTGTGGTTTGGAGGGTATGAGTCGGTTCCTTTCGGACCTTTTGCATGAGCCCAGCCCATGCGTGCTACCAAGTGGGTAAGGGATACTAGTAGCACCTCAGGCTCATGGAGGAGGTCTTGTATCCAAAATTTCCATTCTAAAACAGCTTTTATGCTCTGTGGGACTATGGCCCAAAGTTTCTGTTCGAACCTTTTTTTTCCTTTAAAAATGGTTGTCTCTCATTGGCTAATTTCAGCTGCTAGCTCTCATCTAGTTAAGCCTCCCATTGGTCTGAAACAACTGAAAATGAGGAGCCAATGAGGGTTAGTCAAGCATTTCCCTTAATGATGATAAAAGTAATCCTTCCTTTTATCCAAACAAAAGCAAACCTGAAAATTACTACTTGCTTAACACCTTGGGGTCCAAAGCTTTTTCTATTGACCAAAAACCAGTCACTTAGAGCACCCCAAACTCAATATAAATTCCACAATCAGATTAAAACAGGGGAGGACGTTTTACTCTAAGAGCAACACCCCAAGCTCAATACAAGAGTCTTTCTTCAACTAAAAAAACAACTAGCCACGTTCTACCTAAAGACTTGAAACTTCAGAGCAAAAACCCATTCAGTCAGTTAATAATCTCACAATTTCGAAGCTTTGGGGGTGGAAATATAGGTACAGGGGAACCTTCCCTCTCTTCCTCACGACCTTCCTCAATTTTCTCTTCTGTGTGACTGCGGGTCGAAATTTTAGACCTGTTATGTTTTTTATACTTTTTCTGCACTTTTGTTATTAGCATTTTGATTCTCTCTTGTCAAAGCATCATTAGCCTCTTGTTCATTATACATTTGGAATTTTGGGCTTGATTATCCACAACAAACACTTCTAAAGAATCCAAGGGGAGATTTGGGCCGTTCTCGCATTTTTGGCCCTTGCCACAAAAACGTCCCCGACAGCAAGTATCTTATTAAAATTAAATAAACAGATCAGATTAAAACAAGTGAAATCTATAATTAAGATTTAAGTGGGTACCGTACCCCCCAAAAAATATGGGGTACCGTAGAATGACTTTATGTAATAAGGGTGTAATACCAAATTTATTCAAATCATATTTTCTATCATTTTACTTTTCTATCTTTTCCACTAAATAGGTTAATTAAAAAATAATTATCAAGAGAGGACCCTATATGTTGAAGTTATTTCTCAAAAAAAAAAAAAAAAAAAAAAAATCTTCTCCACCAAATAAGTAGGAAAATAAAAATATATTTAATAATTTCTAAATTTTTTATCCTCTTACTTCATCCCAAGCCTATTATAGCTCCACCAGCCAATTCAAATGAGAAATACTAGTTTATTATGACAAAAATCAAAGGCATTTCCGCATATTAGGAGTCAATGTGTATAAATAGTTAGAGTTCCTTCTCTTTTTTTTGGCCTGATTGATACATCCAACAGTGATCATTAAATAAATGAGAATTAGCCTATAATTTATGGCGGCGTTAACACTAATCAATAATTACTGTTCCTAGTTGATTACTATGTCTATAATGCATGTTTCTTTTTTACTATTAAAAATCCACACGAGATATTTAGAAGTTTATAAGTATCAAATAATTCCAGCTCCTTGACTCAAAAATAAAATAAAATAAAATACAGCTCCTAATTTTATTATTTATTTATTTATTTATTTTTTAACTCAAAGATAATTCCAGCTCCTAATTGATTCTGTCTATAACTTCCTTGTGTATAATCATGTTGCCTTGGGTTCAGAAGTCAATGCGAGGTGCTACTGTAAAAAGAGGCGGGGCCTAACCTAAGGACTCAAAGATTGTTTTTTCATCTTATTAATCAAACCCTTTTGGATTTCAGAGTTGCTGAAGTTTTCACTAGGTCAATCATGGCAGCAACCAATATGAGTTTGAAACTTCCACACAGAAAGCCACAGAGTGCTTTTTGCTGAAGCGGACAAGGAATTCATCGACTTCCTCTTTCACATTCTCCGCTTTCCAGTCGGAACTATCATTCCTCTTCTCAAAAAGCAAGGAACGGTGGGCAGCTTTGGAAACCTTTACGATAGCATTGAAAATTTAAATGCCACTTACCTTCAACCAAATGTGAACAAAGAGACTCTTGAAGCACAAAGTGAACGTCTGGTGGTACTGGTGAGGTGAGGTCCCTCTTCTATTGCCAATCATCGACATCCAAGACATTGTATAGGCGTTCTAGAATCTATAACAATAGTTGTTACCCTCTTTCTCATAGAAGCCTCACACGAATTCGTGTGAGGCTTCTATGGGAAAGAAGGTAAGTTTTGTAGACCCACCAAGCACAACGAAGACGGGCTCCTCTGGTGGTGGAGGGTACGTGAAAGGAGTGGTTACATACATGATTATGGATGATTTGGAGGTGAAAACCATGTCCACCATGTCTAGTATCACTCTGCTTAACAAGCTTAATGTCAAGCATATAGGGGCTCTTGAGGAGAAAGTGGTGGAATTGGGCATGGATGAGGAACGATGGTCATTACTTCATTTCTTTAATTTCTTTTTTTCTTTCTTTCTGTGCACATTCTAAATCTTACATTGTAGATTAAACAAATGTGTACAATACTGTACACATTTGTTTAGTTTACAATGTAAATCTTACATTGCTAATGTTAATAAAAACTTTTGGAAAATAATTATATTTTACCCTTTTTTTTTTTTAGGTTGTGAAATTGCCGAAGGCTTCTCTGCAGTGGAAGAGTGTCTTGACTGATGTCTTCCTCCCGAAGTTGGAACAAGAAGTCAACATAGAGATTTAATTTATAGGGGCAAGAGTTGTGTGGAATTTTCCAAAACGTTAGTTATTTTGTTGCAAAGAAGTTTTAAATCTCTGTTATATCTGGTTTATATAATACTAGTATATATCTTGAAACCCTATTTTTTTCCCCTTGGAAAAATGTTTGTTGGTCTTGAATCTATTGTAGTCCTGAAACTTAAAAAATTTCTCTCTTAATAAAAAAAATATACGTATCAAGTTTTTTCTTCATTCTCCTTCGCATTATATTCAGGAATGGAATCAAGAATTTGACTTTGGGAGCCAAAACGTTACGGATTATTACTTGGTCTTTATTACTGATTATCACAAAAAAAACAAAATTTAAACACATGGCATACCATGATAGACGATAGAGAATTATGTTCTGCCTTACCAATTGTAGTAACATTATGTTTACATGTATCATACATTTGAAAATTGAAAGTTTGTAAGTTGTAACAACTTCATCCCCTACGATACGAACTGATTATCATGAACAATTTAACTTATCAAACTAAGGATAAGGATAGACTTCTACAGATTTATTTGAATTCATACTGGTTTGATGAATGAGATCATTAGAATCCTCAACATATTTAAACCTGAACCCCCCATCTTATATCTCTTATTTTTCCTTTGCGTGCCTCTGCTTCATAGTGTCTCAACTCCAAATCTCCTGTGAGTTTCTCATTTGATCCACATCAAAGTCTTATAAACACAGATTAATCCATGAATTTTTTTGTGAATGAGCTAACTGATGCTTTGTGGCTTTCATGAAAGAAATTGTTTTTTGTGTACATTATCCACATCAAAGGCTTCTCTGCAGTCGAAGAGTGTCTTGACTGGTGTCTTCTAGGTGCAAGAGTTTTGCAGGATTGCCAAAACTTTGTTATTCTGTTGCAAAGAAGTTTTAAATGTCTAGTGATTAAATCTAGCGTTGCATTGCATGATAGATAACTTACTTGAAACTCTAGGTCCTTTTTTCTTGGAAAATTATTTGTTGGTCTTGAATATGTTTTAGTCCTGAAATTTAAAAAAAGTTATTTTTTAACAAAAATTATATCTCAAGTTTATTCTTCAATTTATTTCTTTCACATTATATTGCTTGTTTTCTTGGCCAACGGATTATTGATGTGGAGATGGAAAATTATTGTAGCTTTTGATGATTAATGTTGGTTATTTTTTTTATTGTATATGTACCAAGCTTTTGGGTGTGCTAGCAATTTTGACACACATGTTTGATTGGAATTATGTATGCATTTAATTAGTTTAGTGTTAGGATGATAACTTAGACTTTCATGTAATATAGTTTATTTCAAATTAGATTACTTTGAATTGGCTCACTTCGAATTAGTTAGTTTAGGAACAGTCCACTTTGAATCAATTCCCTTGGATAGCAACTTAGATTCAGATTTTTGTATTTAGTTTATTAGGTATTGTAAATTTGTAGTCATTGTATTTTTCATTTCATTGTTACTCGCATTAAGGCATCCTCTTAAGTGAGGTATTTCTAAACCCCAAACCGTAATCAACGAAATCATATTTCACTTAAAATTGAAAGCTTCACTTCAAGATACTTGAGACCAAACTTAATAAAAAGCTATTGACAAATCAAAAAAAAAAAAAAAAAAAAAGGGGAGAAATAAACCAAAAAACGTTCTTAAAATCCCACAAAAGTGGGATTCAAAAAAAAAAAAAAAAAAAAAAAAAAAAAAAAATATATATATATATATATATATATATATATATATATATATATATATATAAAAGGAAGCCATAAAAGCAATTTTGGCCCATAATGCATATTCTACCCAAAATGCCAAAATTTTGCTAAAATGACCTGTGTAAGCTGGAATTCCAACCGATATGAAATAGAGATTTATTGCACCATTTTATGAGTTGTTTTACGGACAGTAATTAGTCATAACATTTTTATAACAGTTAAAATGTCATTTCTTCAGAGTTCAAAATATTATCAAAACCGTTAAACACCCTTTTTTTTTTTCTTAACTGAAATCTTAAGTTGAAGACACGATTTCTTCAACTAATAATTTCAATTAAAAAAAATTAAGCGTGTAATACTGTGTGCACAAACAATACCCATTAATTAATTAATGCCCCTTTTAGTCTACTTAGTTGACTACTGCGGCTTATTTTGTTTGAGATTTGCGTTGTAGTGGGTGAATTAAAATAATAAATAAATAAAAATTGACGTAATTATTATTATATATTTGATTTGACAAAAATACCCTCACTAAACTATAAAATGACAAAAATACCCAACTACGACATAAACCCCTAGCCTTCCCTCATATTTCGTGGTTGCTTTTGCCTCTCTGCTTAAGTCTTAACTGTGACTCAACTCCAAATCTCGAGTAAGTAGCACACTTGATCCCCATCAACTTAATATAAAAATCACATCAATCTATGACTTTTTGTGTATATGCGTTGTGGCCTCCGTGTTTTCTTTGTGTACTTTTTTTTTTTTTTGTTTAGGGTTTCTCCTTCAATTGATTTGGGGATTTTTCATGTTTTATTTGATTAAAAATAGGCATCTGATTGTTCTTGCTCGTATTATCATATAGTTGGATTTCTGAATTATTTTGTTTCTTTAATTGTTTTCTGTGTTTGTTAAAGTTGGACAAGTTTACACTTCCTTGTTATGTGTAGTCATGGGGAAAATCATTTTTAACCATAGGGCATATGCAAATGTATAATATCACTTGCTAGGATCTAGTGGTGCTGCTGGTGCATGGGCATTTTTTTTTTACCCTAAAAACATCGATTCTTGAATGGAGAAGTTGAATTAAACTACTCATTCCTGCTGAGGACCTTATGGAATTATGAATAATGAAAATGTTTCATTTGGATGCTTAGAATCCAGGATGCACAGACACTTCATTTGGGGTGCCGTACACATGTCGTACCTGTGTCGTAATAGTGTCCTATATACCATATCATGTTATGATTTTTCAAAATTACTTGTGCTGTCATATTGTACCTGTGTCCATGCATCCTAGCTTAGAATGTGGGTGATGCTTAGATGACAATGGTTATAGTTATGCAAAATGAGTGATATATTTGGTACAATGATATCACTCATTTTTTCAACTACTCACAATCTGCCTATTTATCTGTTTATCACTTTTTCTCAACGACTTACGATCTATAGCATTGCAGTAAATTGTGGCATAAAATGTTATGGTGCTAGATTTTCTCCATATGAAAAAAAATGCATATAAATTGTTGTTTTTATTGTGTCTTACATAATTATATTGTGTCTTACATAATTTTATTAGAATATATGATAAGGAGAATGTGAGATTTTTTATAAGTGTGAGTGTAACTTAGATAACTTGGGAAGCAGTACTGGGGCAATAGTAGTCAAGAAAACATAGAGTATACATGATGAGAAGATGAAAGTTATTGACAACATAGCTTGGTTTATTTGTGGGCTGTGTACAATTTTTCTATTATTTCTATGTTATAGTTAGTATGGATATTGTGGTTTTGAAGATTGTAATATATATTTTTTCCTTTTAGGGGGGTGAATGCCCCTGCATTACCTGGCAACTCATTTGCTTGGTATATTTAGAAGTTTATAATTATCAATTGAATGTTCCCTAGTTGACTAAGGTTAATACAATTTAATTTCTGAAAAGGTTTAGAGATAAGAAGAATTTGAGAGACAAAGAAGAACGGTGAGAAAAGGATAGAAAAATATGAGTTGCTCAATACTCTAATTGAAGCACAAGCAATCTATTTATATAGAGTTTTATACACAAACAGCAAGACTAACAGATTAGCAGCCACTTAACAACTCTCTATGTAAATCTGTTATTGTTACTAATAATCACATGTTATTAATAATTTAATCACTTGGTTTGTTTCCATCTTTATTATGGTTCCTAGCTTAATTAGAAGTCAATGTTAGGTGCTATTATAAAAGATGCAGGAGACTCAGGAGTAATCACTCATCAATTGTTGTTCTGTCTTATTAATAAAACCCTTTTGCTTTTCAGAGTTGCTGAGGTTTTCTCTACATCAATTATGGCAGTAACCAATATGAGTATGAAACTTCTGATAGACACAGAAAACCGCAAGGTGCTTTTTGCTGAAGCTGACAAGGACTTCATCGACTTCCTCTTTCACATTCTCCGCCTGCCACTTGGAACTATCATTCCTCTTCTGAAAAATCAAGGAACGGTGGGCAGCTTTGGAAACATTTATGATAGCATCGAAAATTTAAGTACTACTTACCTTCAACCAAACGTGAACAAAGAGACTCTCTTGAAGCACAAGGTGCACATCTCTGGCAGTACTGGTGAGGTCCCTCTCCTATTGCCAGACATTGAATCATCATCGACGTCCAGGAAATTCTATAGGTGTTCTAGAAGCCAAAACAGCAACTGTCACGGATATGTGGCTGACAACTGTAGCGCATTATGCCCTTCATGCCAGGGTTCTATGAACCGCGATGTAAGTTTTGTAGACCCACCAACCACAAATAATACGGTCTCTAGTGGTGGAGGATACGTGAAAGGGGTGGTTACATATATGATTATGGATGATCTGGAGGTGAAACCCATGTCCACAATTTCCAGTATCACCCTGCTTAACAAGTTTAATGTCAAGCAATTAGGGGATCTTGAGGAGAAAGTGGTTGGATTGGGCATGGAGGAGGTATGTTGGTCATTACTTGCACTCTTTCTTTCTTTGTACATTCTATTTTACTTATTTAATGGAAGACGATTTCAGGGGAAACAACTTTTTTTCCCATGTTTTCATTTTTGTTAGGGTGTGAAATTGCTCAAGGCTTCTCTGCAGTCGAAGAATGTCTTGACTGATGTCTTCCTCCCAAAGCTGGAACGAGAAGTTAACGTAGAGACTGAATTTCTAGGTGCAAAAGTTGTGTAGTATTCCAAAATGTTTTTTGTTGCAAAGAAGTTTTAAATCTCTGTCTAAGTGCCTGAAGATGACTGAGGGCATAACGCAACTAAACTGCCTCCCCCACCCCCTCTTTTTGGTGCCAATGTGCATAATATATAACTTTCTTGAAACTCTACGTTTTTTTTTGTCTTTGGAAAAATATTTGTTGGTCCTGAATCTGTTTTAATTGATATGATTTTTTTTTACATATGGTCTTTAAAAATTTCAGTAGAGATCGACCTGGCAATCATTAATTATATATATTTTTAATTTTTTTTCCCTTTTAGGTTTATGTTTTGTTTTCTTTTGTTGGAAATGGAAAATTATTGTTGCGTTCGATGATTCACATTGTTAATTTTTTCAAAAGATTTCTATATCTTGAAAGATTTGTATCTGTACCAAGCTATTAGCACATTGACAAATGTGTTTTATGTTTATGATCATTTTGTGTGTTTTCAATTGAAAATTTCTGTTGTGTTGTCTAGTTTAAAAAAGTTAAGGAACTCACCGTCTACTTTTTTATTTATTTAATAATTCAATGGTTGGAAGGGATCTGAACCTTAGATGTATCATTTGAAAATACTAGGAAGTGCCAACCAATTGAGTTACGTGGCTCCTTGCGAACCCACGTGTACTAGATGATTACCATTTGGTCACATCTTCTCGAGTCCAGGTGCCGCTTTAGTTCTTCTAAGTTGTATTTGATTTTAATGTTCAAAGATTTCATTTAGAAGGGTAGTCTTTCAGTTCATACCGATCATAATCTGTAGCATCAATAAAGAGATGATCTTTATGTTTGAATACCAATTATAATCTGTAGCATCAATAAAGAGATGATCTTTATGTTTGAAAGAAAATGTGTTTTCAATTTTCATTGGATAAAGATTTACCATCTTTTGTTCAGGGATGAAACTAGGAACTTGACTTTGAGGGCCAATTTTTGAACCATTTTTTTATATTTATTATTCAAGAAGTTTTAAAAGCTTATATTTCAATTCGAGGTAATATGAATTCTAAGACTTTCATTGGATAAAGATTTATCATTGATTTTATATCCAGGGATGGAACCAAGAATGTGCCTTTAGGGCCCAAAGTATTAACCCCCCCTTTTTTTTTCTTTTTTCTTTTTTTTTTTAATTCAAGAAGTTTTAGAAGCTTATACTCCCGTTCGAGGTAATATGAATTCTAAGCTTTTTCTTCAATTTAAGTATTACCTCAAACTGGATTCTAGGCTTGTGTTTTAAGCGTATATGTAATTATCAATTTAGCTCAACTTTAATCTATGTTAGCCTTTTATCAACCATTACTTGGTCTTTATTCTAAGCATATGCGTATCTAGAATTTCTTATGTAAGTGCTTTCGCTGTTCTGCGATCAAGTTTGATTCTAGTATTTGCTTTCAATCAGTTTAGTGTTAGAGTGATAATTTAGGGTCTGATCTATTGTAGTTAATCATGACACAGGAAATAACTTATATTCATATTTCAGCACTTAGTTTCTTAAGGATTGTAGTCATTGTATTTTTCATTGTTCGATGTTACTTGCATTACAACAAAAGCCGCTCTTAAATGAGGCATTTTCTGAACCCCGAACTCTAATCAACAAAGTCATATATCACTGCAAATTGAAATTCCACCTCAACCTTCACTACGAGCTATATGTAGAACATTAAAACGGTCAAACTTAATGAAAATTTGGTTTTGCTCAAACACATGGAAATCACAACTGACAATAATTGTAGAAGTCTCTCAAGTATAGATAGAGGCTCATTCTACTAAAGAAGGAATTGAGAACAAACCAAAAAACTTGATGAGACCATTTGTAAAATTGTAATTAGTTTCTTAGGAGTAGTGAAGAATTTATACCTTTAAGTACTTTCCTTGTACTTTGTATCAAATTTAATTCTAGCATTTAGGACCCATTTGGTAATGTTGTTTAAGTGTTGGAGAAATACGTGTAGGTAAAACAGTATAATGGAAATACATGTTGTATTGTTTAAATAACGAAAACTGTTGTTTAAATAATATAACTAAACAACCCCTTAATTATTGGTCATGTTTGATCTAGAATTATGCTTGCTTTCAATCAATTTATTGTTAAAATGATAACAAAAGCTGATTTTAAATTATGCTTAGCTTTCAAATCAGTTTATTGTTGAAATGATAACTAAAGCTATGATCTATTATAGTTTACTTTGAATTGGCTTACTTTGAATTAGTTAGATTAGGAACAATTCACTTCGAACTAGTTTACTTAGAATCAATGGCACTGAGATTCAAATTTCAACACTTAGTGTGCGTTTGGGAAGAGATTAAAAATAAAAATTATTTCATTATTCAGCTTATTTTTGCTACTATTCATGAGTCCTGCTACACTTTTTTACACTATTCATAGGTTTCACTGTACTATTTCAACTAACTTTTATCTTTATCTACAGTACTTTCAGTAATAATTTTTTAGTTTTAACAAAATAAGCGATATTCAAACATACTCTTAGTTTCATTTAGGGATTGTAGTTATTGTATTTTTCATTGTCAATTGCATTATCATAAAAAGTACTCTCAACTGTGATATCAAGACCTTCTAAAAAAAAAAAACTGTGATATCAAGAAAATAGTTGTTTAGGTATAAAATATATAACGCACCTTAACCACTGCTCTTAGGATATTCATTAACAAAAACCTTACTTATTGATGAATATGTTTCCATTTTACACATCAATAATCAAACAAGAATAAATAAATAAAAAATACTAAATATTCTTGGGAAAAAGTTAATGGATTTTCTAAAGACATTAGGTTAGGAAATATTTTTAAAAACCTTTTTATGTGAAAAGAAAAAAATAATTAACTTTTTTTTTTTTACAACTTTTGTAAATTTCTTATAAAAGTGGTATAAAAAATTTCTTAAAATAATTTAATAAAAAATGTTTTAAAAGCACCTATATATTAACGGTACCTATTTCATACATTTTCACATCCAGCATGGAATTAAATTCTTGAGTTTCGCCTTCAAAACTCAGTGATCCTAAAGTTGGCCATATTTTCTTATTGTTTGGTAGCCCAAAAAAGTAGAATAAATTAAAGGGGAAAATCGATTTTAACTTCTTTTTTTTTTTTTTTTTTTCTAGTAAACATTTTGGATGGTTGAGATGGAATATATATATATATATATATATTGTGATGCTAGAATGTACGAGAAATCACAATTTGGCCATGCCAGGAAATTGAAACCGCGCGAATTCAAGAAAATTAAACGGATTATATAAGTGTGATTTACCACAAATACCATTACCGAACTACAAAATAACAAAATACCCAATTACTATATAAACCTGAACCGTCCCTCATTATTTCTCTCTCACTTATTTGTTTCCTCCGTGTGCTCGGTGAGTAGCACAGTACGCAGCCTCACCGTTTAGCTTTTTGCCTCTCTCTCTCTCTCTCTCTCTCTGCTTCACACTCCAAATCTTTTGCAAGTATGTATCTCACTTTGAAGATCCTCATCAACTTCTTATAAAAAATTGATCAATTAATCCATGAATTTTCGTGAATGAGCTAATGCGCTGTGGCTTTCATGTGTTCTTTGTGTCCATTATTTCTTAGTTTTTGTATTTATATCATATGATTTGTTTGTTTCTTTGTTTGAAATTTATAGTTTAGGGTTTTTTTATTTTTTATTTTTTTATTTTTTTATTATCTTCAATTGATTTGGGGATTTTTACATGTTTCAATCAAATTTGAGGTTGTAACCGCATTAGAGAAGTATTTGATTAAAAGATTCTTCTCGTCATTAATGTCATGATGCATAGACACTTTATTTAGAGTGCTATATCCATGTCGAAATGGTGTCATAATTTTTCAAAAATTGCTTGTGCCAGTTGTACCGTACCTATGTCGAAATGGTGTTATAATTTTTCAAAATTTGCACGTGCCGTTGTACCGTACCCGTGTCTGTGCATAAGTAACAACATTATAGTTGGAAAGTATCAAAACCAATTCTGAATTATTTGTTTTTTTTTTTGTTTTCTATTATCGCACTGCTTAACAAGTTTAATGTCGAGGAAATAGGGGCTCTTGAGGAGAAAGTGGTCGATTTGGGCAGGGATGAGGTATGTTATGTCAGTCACTCTTTGCTTTCTGTGCATGAATAGAATTTTTTTTTTTTCTTCTACTTTTACTTTTGTTCTGAAAATTATTACTAAATTAGCTCGTATAATCTTAGAGTGAGGGTACTAATTAATCGTGGCTATACGAATGCTAATTCTTATTATTGCCTATTTTGCTCCTTTATCTAGTTTGTTGCTAGGTTGTGAAACTGCTCAAAGCTTCTCTGCTGACAAAGACTATTTTCACTGATGTCTTCCTCTCGGTTTTGAAAGAGGAAGTTAATTGCCAACAGGAGGTAGAAGGAAATTTTTAATATTTAAGTGCGCCAATTCTGTCGGATTGACAAGAAGTTATAAATATTACTATGTCGTTAGTCAAAACTGGTGTGGCAATGTAGAGGCATTCATGCTTGCTCTTCTTAATTTTTTACATTTTTGGGGGAGTTGGGGGAGTGGGAGTCTCTATGTTTCAAGAGATGACATGTAATTACGTAGGTGTCTATTTATTATCTCCGGATAGATGTACTTTCTATTACTTATCTTTGCCTAATGGCTTGTTTGGAAGTTTAGAGAGGGAGGAGAGTAGAGGGGAGTAAAGGGGAGGGGAGTAGTGGGGAGGAGAGTAGAGGAAAATGATTCCCCTTCATCTTATTTGGATGTTTTTAAAATTAGTAAGGGGGAATGGAGTAATTACCCATTTCCCTTGTGTAATTTTGTTAATATAATAAGGGTAAATTAGGTAATTTACTTGGTCAATAGTTTATGTACTCTACTCTCCTTCTAAATCTCTCCAATTTGGGGGAATTAAAAATGGGGGGCTAGAGGGAGTTGAAACCCCTCCCCCTCCTTCCTTAAAAAACTTCCAAACAAGATAATTAGATTACTCTCCCTCCCTCTACTCTACTCCCCCTCCTTTTTTAAACATCCAAACAGGCCATAAGAGTTTTGGAGCGATGTTATTAATGAAGACGTCTATATTATTCAAATTCTCTAGCCCTAAGGCTGTAAGTATCAAGTAATAAATAAACAAAATTATCTCTAGATATTGCCTGACATCGCCGAGTTGTGATGACCTCCCCAGTTTGGTCTTGATCATGATTAGGATGAATGATGAGGTAAACTTGTTTGAGCTGACACCAACACGACCCATGGCCCCAACATGACCAATGTCCTTACAAATGGCTATAAAATTTCAAACTCTAGGGTTGCATATACTGCCTTATGTTATTCTTGCCTAAGTGCCAATACAACAAACCTTTCGTGAAACCCAAGTTTTCTTTGGGTCATTTCCATTTAATAAAAATGATGGAAGTCTAACAAACATATAGCGCATACCACTTGGAAAAAATGGATGTGCATGTACGGGCATATGTGTGTCACTTACAAATTTTTGGCTCTAAAATCAAATTCTAACTCCACCACACTTATTAGAGAAACGAAAGCAGCCGGGAAATTAATTTAGAGTGGCCTTCGAACATAACCTTTTGTAAACCGCTCTCCCATGCAAATTCCAGCGCTCACAGAACTGCCAATAATGATGCTTCTTCATTACTGACACCCACGCTTAATTTTTCCCTACCAACAAAAATGAATTGGCTCTTTGCATCCCTTACCTCCCATCCCACTCCTACCCTACTTTGTGTCTAAGTCGGACCCCATCAACATTTAACTTCGAACCAATTATTCTGTGGAGGAGACCACCTGACCAAGTCTACAATTGGCTTGCTGTCATATCTACTTTAGGCATCCAAGAACTCTAAAGTAAGCTCCTTTGCTCTTTTGCACTACCTTATGCACCTCATTTCGAATTTTCCACAGAATCCACAAGATGGTGAGGAAATATTTTTTGGTATCCTGATATTGGGCATTTTCAAACCACTAATCCAACAAATCATTTAAACTCCAACTCATAAATTGTCAAGCAATCAAATACCAACTTGTTAGCGTTTCACACCCTACGAGCATAGGGGCGTTTTTCTATTCAATTCATGTTATTTATGCTTTGAAAGTTGAAACACGTGAAGAATTGATTATTATTATTTTTAATTCCTAACACATCCACTGGATTTATAAGGATCCAATTAGATGAATTGAACTTGACTTCAAAATTTTTTTTTTTTGGGAGAAAAAAAAATTATAGGGGTGGATTCCAATTACAATATTCAGCTCAATCAATTTATTATAGGGGTCCAAATTAACAGTATGTAAAGCTTGATATCACAACTTCTTAAAAGGAAGAACAAGAAGCATTTTATTCAGCCAAAAAAGGAAGCAATCCATTTAGGTTAATCGGATATTTAAGAAATACATAATACAAAAGGCTTGTTCATGATATCCTGAGAGGGGAAAAGGGTACATGCTGATTAATTAAATCTTTACCAAATCTTAAAAAAGAAAAGAAAAGATGTTACTTAATTTTGTTTTTTGTTTTATCAATGAAGCAAAGCAAAGAGGTTTCTGAATTTGCAAAAGTCTCCTATTGCTCGGCTAATTAAAAAGTACATAATAGATAAAGCTATGTCCACTAAAGAAATTAAAGTTATAAATTAAGGGTTACGTACGGATTAAATTCTTTTTACAAAAAGAAGAAAAAGCATAACCAAGACCTTGATCTATGGCCGACAATGAACTGTTGTCACATGGGAAAAGCCAAATTTTAGGGACACAATATCAAAAATTTTAAGGCTATATAAAATTTCACAATTTGTACCTCAAAATTATCATGTGGTGAATTGTAAGCAGTAAGAAAATAATAGTGAGTTCATATGAAAGTGACAAGTAGCCAATTACAAATTTTGTGTTATTAGAATTACTCATACAAAATTCCTCCAATGCTCATAATTTTTAATTTTCACACAAAAAATCATATCAGCAATGTGCAAAATATTATAGGTCTGCCAAGCGAACGACTTCGCATAAACTGTCCAGGCGGATCACAGACTCACATTGATACGCATAAAACTTCTAAGCTAGCTAGACAGAGTCCGTGGCAGTGAACATGGTGAGTTTGAAACTCGTGATTAACACAGAAAAAAGCAAAGTGCTATATGCTGAAGCGGGCAAGGAGTTCGTGGACTTCCTCTTTAACATTCTGGCCCTGCCGGTCGGGACTTTCATTCCACTTCTCAATCAAGAAATGGTGGGCAGCTTGGGAAACATTTACGATAGCATTCAAAATATAAGTCCCACTTACCTCGAACCAAACGTGAAAGACTCTCTCCTGACTCCCAAAGTATACATCTCTGGTGATACTGAAGGGCTTCTCCAATTGCCAAACGTTATAAAGTCAACACACAGGAAATTGTATGGGTGTAGCTGTCCTAGCAGCTGCTTGTCCATATCCGATGATACCCACACAATCTGTAGGATCCATTGCAGATATATCGATTCTGAGTTAAAATATAGAGGCTCACCAAGCTCGAACAATCCGTACTTCTCCAGTGTTCAAACTGATGGAGGGTACGTGGAAGAGGTGGTTACGTACATGGTGATGGATGATCTGGCTGTGGAACCATTGTCCAGTACAGCTTCTATTATCAGTCTTCTTGACAAGTTTAATGTCAAGGATATGGGAACTCTTGAGGAGAAAGTGGTTGAATTGGGCATGGATGAGGTATGTCACCCATTCCTTAGCTGTTTGAGCATATGACTTCTATTTACATCTTTTATTACTGTCATTTCATTTTCAAAAATTTTGCAAAAGTAAATTTTAAAATCTAAAAAAAAAAAAAAAAACACATAACATCCCATGATCATTAGTGGAGCTAGAACACAGAAAGTGAAATAAAGAATTTAATTTGTACTCAGGTTCTTAAAACCATTTCCATTTGAAATGCATTTATCCCATAGAATAAATTAATATTGCAAATCTAAATTTATGTTCAAGCCACATCATTTAATATGCGAAATAAACTTGTTCTATTTTAAATAAAATAAAATGGAAAGAAAAAAACTTGTATTTAATAAGTGATCTTATGATTGGTGTATATATAATAAAAATAAAAATTGACCAATTTGTGGGGGGAAAAAAATCCATTTTCATAAAATTATTTTCTAACTTTGCTAACAAAAGAAAATAGCAAGATGATTCAATTACTCTTTTATTTATTTTTATATCAAAATTCCTTTAGTCATTGATAGTACATGAAACAAAATTTATTATAAAAATATTAAATATGACAAATTTATTTTTATAAAATTTGTGTAATATGTTTTTAGTGTTAATTAATTTTTTAATTTATTTATAGATATTATTTTTTTTTAATTCAAACTTTTTTCAATTACTTGGGTAAATAAAGATTGTCCTATGCAACCCATGCATAATCCTACCATAATTATCTCATTTTATTGGATAGACCCGACCCGTCAAATACCAAGAAAGGGTCGTCATAGGTTTTATAACCCGTGATAATACAAGCTAGTTTGACCCGTACCCATCCAAATCAACTTGTTTACTAGGTCTATTCCAGATGCCTTATTGCAAAAATTTGTGTAATACCTTTAGCTACTTTTTTTGGTTTATTGCAAGGGTGTGAAATTGCTCCGGACTTCACTACTATCGAAGAGTGTTCTCACTGATGTCTTCCTCCCCCCAATGTCGGAACTTGCAAGAGAAATGATGGCAATATTAATGCAGAAGTAGAATGATGGCACTGTTACATCTTACTGGTGTTTCCATTTCTAAATGAAGAATTCTGTGGGATTGCTAAGGTGTTTTTTTGTTGCAAATATGTTTTAAATGTAGTTAAATTTGGTGTGGCAATGTATGTCCAATGATGGTCGTTCTCTCTCTCTGGGTTTGGTTAGTTATTAGCATTATGTCAAATTGAGATGAAAGTATGTAAGATTTGTTATTAAAATAATCTGAAATTGCTTTAGATGATAACCAAAAAGGGAAAAAAAAATCATCTGAAATGGCTTTGTATCTCCGGGTTCTGGTGACCTCTCCTATGAGATACTAGGTGACTAGGGCTCTACAGTTAATTGGGTGGAGTATTAAAAGTTTAGGATTTGTTTATTTAATTTTAATTCAAATATGAGTCATGTTTATGCTTATGATTGGTTCATTTTTTTTATGAATAAATCTGAACTTGTTCATAAAATATTTAATTAATTTATTCTTTTCAATATATGATAAATACCACAATTAAATTTTTCTAAACACTTAAAAAATCTATACTAATAATTAATAACTAAATTAGAGTTGAAATAATATTATTTAAGTTAATTAGATAGAATGATTTTTGTAGGATTTGTGCCCCAAATAAAACTCTAGTTTTGATGAGGTGATCAAGTTCTCAACAACCAACAATGATGTACCTATGTATCATGAATGCAAATCCTCTATACCACTTTTTGTATACCACTTTATGTTCCATCAATAACTACTTACCATATGTATGATTGCTTTCTATTTTAAACACAAATGGAAAGCAATTAATTGAATCATTTTAAATGATTAGGTCAAAGATGACTCATTTTCTAGATTGCAACCAATTAACCCCTAACGATAGGCCAAGATTATATTAGTGGGACCAACAATTATGTGAGAGGGAGGAGTACGCATTTATAGTACTCCAAGAGTACTCAATAATTACCATATTTTACCTAAAACCTCGTTTGGGAGGAGGGAATGGAATGGAATGGAATGAAAAAAAATGAAAATAATAATTTTACAATATTCTTCTCTTCCCATGTTTGGAAATTTTAATTGATTACTTGTTTGGGAGTACTCAATAATTACTCTATTTTACCTAAACCCTCGTTTGAGATGAGAGAATGGAATGAAATGAAAAGGAATGAAAATAATAATTTTAGAATATTCTTCTCTTCTTATGTTTGGGAATTTTAATTGATCCCTTGTTTGAGAGTTTAAGTGGGGGAGAATGGAATGGATAGGAGTGAACACTCATTTCTCTCTATTCTCTTAAAACCTTAAATTTTCATTTTTTCCAAAATTGGGAGGAATGGGAGGGAATGAAATTAGATTTAATAAATTTTTTTTACTAAAACACCTAAAATGACCCTATATATTCAACCATTTATTTTAAAATAGGGGTCTAATAATAATATTGTTATAAAATGATTTCATTTTATTCCCTCTATGTTACTCCCAAACAAGATTACTTATATTCCATTCATTTATTTTAAAACATCAAATCAAGGTTACTTTATTTCATTCCATTTTATTCTTTTCCATTTCATTCCTCTGTTTAAATACATTACATTCCCTTATGATCATTCCATTTCATTTCATTCCTTTATGAACTCCCAAACGAAGCCTAAATCACTTTGAGGTTTGAATTTAAATAGGATTGATGTCAAGGAACATTAATGATTAATTAAACATTAATGTTTTAACTTCTAAGTTTAACTTTGGAATACATTTAAGATCTAATGGAAGCATATATTCAATTAAAGATTCCCTTGCATAAGTCTTTAATCATTAATTGAACCTAAACATCCAGCTTTTCGATTGATGCTCACATGACTGGGGGTTCACATGCTTGAATGTTGCTCACTTAGTTATATACTTATATGTTCACATGTTTGGTTATTGGTGTTCACATGCTTGATTGGTCTTGATAGATGAATGGATTACTACCTGAATTGCTTTAATTCCCTGACAATATGATGCATGCTTTAGTCATGCCCTAAGATTAGGGAGAAGTTATTTTGTGTTTTAGTTGCACTTGTGGGGTCCACGCTCATATGAGGGAGAAGAACATGCAACTGAAATAGGATAGATTTTTTCAAGATTAGGATGCGTAGCGGGAGGGCCCTCATGTTTGGTTGTTGGTGTTCACATGCTTGATTGGTCTTGATAGATGAATGGATTACTACCTGAATTGCTTTAATTGCCTAGCAATATAATGCATGCTTTGTGGGGTCCACCCTCATGTGAGGGAGAAAAAACATGCAACTGAAACAGGATAGATTTTTTCAAGATTAGGATGCAGAGCGGGTGGGCATTCAATAAATTTATATTTGCTTTAAACAAAAGGATATTGATTTTAAAGTTAGCGATATATGGGATATGTTTAACCAAAAAAAAGATATATGGGATATGGACCATTATAGTTGAAGGTTCAAATAGATAATTAAGGGGCAACAGGTTTCCTTCTCAAAAAAAAAAGGGGGGGGGGGGGGGGGGCAACAGCCAACAGGTTTGAAATAGACAAATACTAATTTATTTATTTTTTTTAATTTTTATATATAGAAAAATATTATAATTTAAAGGGAGTGGGGATTGGGGATTTGGGGGTCATGGCCCCTCTAACCCCTTAGAATTTCAACGAGTATAGACTGAGTTCATGCGTTTTAATTAGTTTAACCGATAAAGTTTATCGTTCTCGAATAAGAGAGTTGGGGTTTGAATCTTACTTACATCAAAACCAATTAGTGTTTTAATTTGATGATATAAAACAATAATCATAAAGCAGACACTATAGATTTAAATTCTATGACACCTAAAAAAAAAAAGTAAAAAGAAGAAGACTAGGATAGTATATTTAATTAAGATGATATAATGATTTATTTTTTATTAATAGGAGATAATATACTGATCTTGTATTTTATAGATGCACCGATATACTGATCTTGTATTTTATAGAGGCTCGGATTTCCACACCCTAAGAAAGCTTCCTAAAGGATAGGTGTAGGAATAAAGGTTTTATTTTATTTTATTTTTATTTTTAAGTAACAAAATAAAGAGGTTTAAGAAGTTGCAAAACTCCTCAAGTACTTAGCTAATTAAAAATTTATATAGACGAAGCTTTCGCTGTAGATTATTACTTTCTTTGCCTTTTGACTAAGAAAGTTTATAATTAATTAAGATACTTACGTAGTGGTAACTTTCCTTTTCACAAAAGAAGGAAAAGCATATCAAATTGATTAGTTACAATTAGAACTTGAGCATATACCCTAAGAAAGCTTCCTAAAGGATAGGTGCTTGAATAAAGGTTTTTTTTTTTTTTTAGTGAGTAAAAAAATAAAAAGGTTTAAGAAGTTGCAAACCTCCTCAATTACTTGCCTAATTAAAAATTTATGTAGACACAGCTTTTCCGTAGATTATTGCTTTCTTTGCTTTTTGACTAATATAGGTTATAATTAAGATTCATAGTGGTAAATTTCTTTTTCACAAAAGAAGGAAAAGCAGATCAAATAGATTAGTTACAATTAGAACTTGAGCGCCATTTCCATCTGCTTATGCCAAAAAAAAAAAAAAAAAAAAAAAAAAAAGCCCACCAAAAAGCCACAAATAAACCTTATACACAAAAAACTAATTGACATTTTAGACCTAAGATAAAGAGTAAATATTATGGAGCGAATATTTTAAGTTGAAATTTTGTTGTCTTTGTATAATAGTAATGTGTAAAAATTATTAAAGGGGTGCATAATGTATATTAATGAGATGTAAAGTTGATCTTTAATTAAGATAATATAATGAGCTTGGATTTTATAGGTGGTTGGATTTTCATACCCTAAGAAAGTTACTAAAGGATAGGTGCATGAACAAATTTTTATTTACCAAAAGAAAAAAGTAATGAAAATATTGGTTTTTTTTAGTTATAAAAAATAGAAAGGTTTCAAAAGTTGCAAAACTCCTCAATTATTGCTTTCTTTGCTTTTTGACTAAGAAAGGTAATAATCTCGTAGTGGAAAATTTCTTTTTCACAAAAGAAGGAAAAGCAAGTCATATCAGAACTTGCATAAATCCGTGATTAGTGGCCGACAATGAACTGTTATTTTTCCAACTACCGACAAAATTTTTTTAATAATAAATTTGATAATTCTAGCATGTCAAAAGAAGAAGAAAAATATTGATAATGCCTCGGATACCAAATTTTACTTGGCAAGATTTATTCTTTTTTCCACGTTACTTTTTTACATATTATTAATAACTTATTATATTAGTGGTTATAAAAAAAAAAAAAAAAAAAAACTTGTGTCGGTAGGCTTTCTCTTAATTAGTAATAATAAAGAAAAAGAGCAATGTTATAAATAAATAAAAATTTTACAATATCTTTCATAATAGTTAAATTGACAACTTTTTATTAATTTTTATATGGACCTAACATTAATATAATTATGTACCTACTATTGTCAATTTGACATATCAACCGGGTATGGAATTTTTTGTCAAACTTTTTGTTCCATAAACTTCCTCCAGAGAAGAAATGATAGATACTTTTTTTTTTTTTTAGAGAGAAGAAATGATAGATACTTGATTGTGAATTGTGTCCACCACAGCTTATGGTCAATTATTTTAACAATTATAATATTTATTGTGAAAAAGTTATATGTACAACATTACTTTTTTTTTTCTTTAAAGCCAAAAACGCAAAACACACTCATTAAGTTTTATAAGAATTCATTTCAGTTCTTTAAGTTTCAAGTTCATTCAATTAAGATTTCTCTCTCAACTTCAGTTAAAATTAAAAAAAAAATTGAAAAATATTTTCAATCATTAATTGGATTTTTTTAATTTAAAAAATTTGAGGAAAAAATTAAAAATTTAGAAAATTAACCTCAACATTTAATAGAAATTGACGGAAATGCATTATTTAAATAAACTTGAAACTTAGAGACCTGAAATAAATTTAGTGAAGCTTAGAAACCTAGTTTTGTATTTTAGCCTTATTTTTATTTTCACAACATGATAACATCTTTACCATAGTTGATATTGTGATGTAAGAGTTATGTAATTATGTTGCTCCATTATTAAAAATTCATATTAATCCTTCTGAAAAAAAAAGTTTGAATCATATATCTAATAAGCAACCAGTGTATAAACTGTCCCGACGATCGTGCTGATTGTATATTGCTTGTACCAAAAAAGTTCTAGAGAAACCAAGCTAGACATTTTATCCATGGAAGCTGCTGCGCCTGCTACGTCCAAAGTGAGTTTGAAACTTATGATAGACCCAAAAGACAGAGGCAGAGTGCTATATGCGGAAGCCGGCAAGGAATTTGTGGACTTCCTCTTTTACATTCTTGCCCTGCCGGTCGGAACTTTCATTCCTCTTCTCAATCAAGAAATGGTGGGCAGCTTGGGAAACATTTACGACAGCATTGCAAATTTAAGTACTACTTACCTTCGACCAAACGTGAACAAGGACTCTCTTCTCAAGCCCAGAGCATACTTCTCTAGTGGTACAGCAGGATTTCCTCTCCAATTGCCAAACGTTGAATCATCCAGGAAATTGTTTAAGTGCTGCCTAAACGTGTCTGAGAGGAAAGCAATCTGTGGGTGCGGGTCTTCTATGAGCCAAGAGTCAAAATATATAGGCCCATGGCCAACAAGCGCAAACAATCCCTACTCAAGTAATGTGGGAGATTATGTGAAAGGAAAGGTTACATACATGGTGATGGATGATCTGGCGGTGAAACCATTGTCCACAGCTTCTCTTGCCACACTGGTTAACAAATTCAATGTCAAGGATATAGGGGGTCTTGAAGAGAAAGTGGTCGACTTGGGCGTGGATGAGGTGTGTGTCAGTCACATTCTTTGTTTTCTGTGCATGACGAGAATTTTATTTCTTTCTTTTTGTTTACATTTTTGTTCTGAAAAATACTGTTAAATAAGCTCGTTTAATTTGCTCCTTTATCTGGTTTGTCGCTAGGTTGTGAAATTGCTCAAAGCTTCTCTGCTGACAAAGAATATTCTCACTGATGTCTTCCTCCCGATTTTGAAAGAGGACCTTGATTCTCAAAGAAGAAAGATAGATGATGATCTTAATTAGCCAATTGTTGATTTTGTTCAATATTTACGTGCAGCAATTCTGCGGGATTGCAAGGAGGTGTTTTAGATTCAAATATGTTATAAATATTACTATGTTAGTCAAAACTGGTGTGGCAATGTAAAGGGAAACATGCTTGCTCTTCTTAATTTTTTTTCTTTTTCTGAGTGCTCAATGCTTCAAGAGATGAGATATAAGTATATATATGTAAGTTGCTACTAATTAATTATCTCCGGATGTTGCTTGTTGTCGCTGAGTTGTGATGACCTCCCAAGTTCGGTCCTGAGGATGACTGATAAATTGAGGCAAACTTGTTTGAGCCAAGTGCTAACGCCAACATGACCAATGTCCATACAAATGCCTATCAAACTTAAAAAGTGTTGCAAAATCTGCCTAATTATTTAATTCTTGCCTTAGTGCCTATATAAGAATCCTTTCCTGGAACTCAACTTTGGCTTTTCTGTTAAAAAACACATTTTAATTAAAAAATATAACATAAAATGGATCAAAAGACTAGGGTTTACGGAAGCATACTCACACAGGAATTACTCTTGTTCCAAAGGGGTTTATTAGCAAAATTTATTCAAAATTTCAAATTATATAATTTTTCTTTTCCATCTTCTCTACCATATAGGTAGAAAATCAAAACATATTCTATAATTTTTACATTTTTTTATGTTCTCACTTTTCCATCCTCCCAAGTCTCAACCAAACCAACCCTTTAAAATACTAGTTTATTATGACTCAAATAGATACTTTAGGATGTGGACACGTGTTTCCTGGACACAAGTCTTGTCCTTATTATAAAAGGGGGGGACCTAAGGACTCAGATTGTTTTTTCATCTTATTAATCAAACCCTTTTGGATTTCAGAGTTGAAGTTTTCACTAGGTCAATCCTGGCAATAACCAATATGAGTTTGAAACTTCTAATAGACGCAGACAAGGAATTCATCGACTTCCTCTTTCACATTCTCCGCTTTCCACTCGGAACTATTATTCCTCTTCTCAAAAAGCAAGGAACGGTGGGCTGCTTTGGAAACATTTACGATAGCATTGAAAATTTAAGTACCAAACGTGAACAAAGAGACTCTTGAAGCACAAAAGTACACGTCTCTGGTGGCACTGGTGAGGTGCCTTTTCTATTGCCAAACATTGAATCATCGACATCCAAGACATTGAATAGGCGTTCTAGAATCTATAACAATTGTTGTTACTCATATGTGGCTGATGACTCAAACACAAAGTGTCCTTCGTGTGAGGGTTCTATGAGAAAGAAGGTAAGTTTCGTAGACCCGCCAAGCGCAACAAATACGGGCTCCTCTCTGGTGGTGGAGGGTACGTGAAATGAGTGGTTACATACATGATTATGGATGATTTGGAGGTGAAACCCATGTCCACTATTTCTAGTATCACTCTGCTTAACAAGTTTAATGTCAAGCATATAGGGGCTCTAGAGTCTAGAGGAGCAAGTGGTGGAATTGGGCATGGATGAGGTACGATGGTCATTACTTCATTTCTTTAATTTCTTTCTTTCTTTCTTTCTGTGCATATTCTAAATCTTACATAGTAGATTAAACAAATGTGTATAACACTATACTTATTTGTTTAGTTTACAATGTAAATCTTATATTGCTTGTACAAAGTTAATAAAAAATTTTCTTTTATTTATTTAATGGAAATGGATTTTTGGAAAACAATTATATTTTATTACCCATGTTTTTTTTTGGGTGTGAAATTGCTCAAGGCTTCTCTGCAGTCGAAGTGTGTCTTGACTGATGTCTTCCTCCCGTAGTTGGAACAAGAAGTCAACATAGAGATTTAATTTATTGCGGCAAGAGTTGGGTGGAATTTGCCAAAACGTTGGTTATTCTGTTGGAAAGAAGTTTTAGATCTCTGTTATATCTGGTGTTGCATAATACTCCTATTTATCTTGATGAACCTCTATTTTTTTTCCCCTTGGAAAAATGTTTGTTGTTCTTGAATCTGTTTTAGTCCTGAAATTTAAAAAGTTCTCCGTTGATAAAAAAAATATGTATCCAAGTTTTTTCTTCATTCTCCCTCGCATTATATTCAGGAATGGAATCAAGAATTTGACTTTGGGAGCCAAAACGTTACTGATTATGATGTAGGACACAATTTACTATTTAATTATTGTAATTTAATATTTTTGGTGTTTTTATGTAAAAACATTGTTTTAGGCTTAGGTGATTTATTTCCTTGTTTTTTGGTGCATTTAATGCTTTTTAGGTCAAATTTGATTCCTGTTATGGTTAGGTATCAATTAGGAGTTAATTTAGATTATATTTTCTTGTCAGTCAAGTTTTAAGGAGCCCTTAAATAGGCCCTTAAGTCTGTAAACGTTTTTCATAGTTTATTATCAATAAAAATTCAGACTTGTGTCTATTGTGTTTTCTGGTGGATTCCAGACCTATCACCTCGTGGATTCAAGGAACCCCTCGTGGATTCGAGGTTTACTACCCAGGAACTAACAGTTTAGTTTCTGTCCATCAAAGAGAGCATCGTGTGTGCTTTCTTTAGGCTTCCGCGACATCAGTTGGTATCAGAGCCTTGACTTACCCTGGTCTGATGGCTAACCGGCGAGACGGTAACCACCACCACAACAACGACAAATAACTTAGCGAGTATTACATGACGTACAACAAGCACTCACAAATATCTATGCTAGGATGGCGTTGTTGAAGAATGGAAACAATAGGGATAACTGTAGCGGAGACATAACTCACGGGCAACCTATTGGTAAGCAAATTTCATATAGACCTTATAAGAGAATTGCAAGTTTTAATGGTTATTTTTTAAAAGAAGATTTTCTTGATTGGTTACTTGATCTAGAGGATTTATTTGACTATGAGAATATTTGTTATGAGAGAAAAGTTGGACTTGCTTTGTATAAACTTAGTAAGTATGCCTTATGTTGGTGGGAACGAGTACAATCTGATAGAATCCGACAAGGTAAAGACAAAATTCGATCATGGCCGAGGATGAAAAAGATGCTCGCTATCAAATTTTATCCTTTGGATTGTGAAGAAATCTTGTCGTATACAATACAAGATTATTATTGGCCAAGAAGTTCATACTTGAATTATTTTGAAAAGCCAAATATTCCACCGTTAAAGGAACAATTACATGTTGAAGAAAATATTGTTCTTGAAGATTATGGAGAAGTCAAAGAAGAAAATATAGAGATTTCTAGGGAAATTAATGAAGGCCTTGTTATAGAAGAAAAACCTGAAATCAAGATTGTGGAGGAGATTAATGAAGACTCCATTATAGAGAAAGATCTTGAGGTTGAGATAGTAGAGAACATTAAAGAAGAAATTATAGAGGAAGTTGTCAATGATCTTGATGAAATCAAGTTAGATGATTGCAACATTCAAACTCCTATTATTTTATTGGGAGACACCGAAACAAAGTTTGTTGATTTTATTGGGGTGGAAAGATTTGATTTGATCATTGATTCTTATTTGGTGAATATTGTCAATTACATGAAGATCAATGGAGAAGAAGTTCAAGTTGCCTAATTAATGACTTTCAAGTTTGGTAAGAAGACAAAGAAGATGAAGTATTCAAAGTATTTGTTCTCTTGGCATGGGAAATTCCAGATTTCAAAGATGAACTCGAGGACGAGTTTGTTTCAAGTGGAGGGGTCTGATGTAGGACACAATTTACTATTTAATTATTGTAATTTAATATTTTTGGTATTTTTATGTAAAAAAACGTTGTTTTAGGCTTAGGTGATTTATTTCCTTGTTTTTTGGTGCATTTAATGCTTTTTAGGTCAAATTTGATTCCTGTTATGGTTAGGTATCAATTAGGAGTTAATTTAGATTATATTTTCTTGTCAGTCAAGTTTTAAGGAGCCCTTAAATAGGCCCTTAAGTCTGTAAACGTTTTTCATAGTTTATTATCAATAAAAATTCAGACTTGTGTCTATTATGTTTTCTGGTGGATTCCAGACCTATCACCTTGTGGATTCAAGGAACCCCTTGTGAATTCGAGGTTTACTACCCAGGAACTAACAGTTTAGTTTCTGTCCATCAAAGAGAGCATCGTGTGTGCTTTCTTTAGGCTTCCGCGACATCAGATTATTAACAAAAAAAATAAAAGAAAAAAAAATTCAAACACGTGGCATACCATGATAGACGATAGAGGATTATGTTCTGCCTCATCAATTGTAGTAACATCATGTTTACATGTATCATAAATTTGAAAATTGAAAGTTTGTAAGTTGTAACAATTTCCTCACCTAAGATACGATCTGATTATCATGAACAATTTAACTTATCAAACTAAGGATAAGAATAGACTTCTACAGATTTTGAATTCATACTAGTTTGATGAATGAGATCATTAGAATCCTCAACATGTTTAAACCTGAACCCTCCATCTTATATCTCTTATTTTTCCTTTGTGTGCCTTTGCTTCACAGTGACTCAACTCCAAATCTCCTGCAAGTGAGTATCTCATTTGATCCACATCAAAGTCTTATAAAAATAGATTAATCCATGAATTTTTTGTGAATGAATTGACTGATGCTTTATGGCTTTCATGAAAGAAATTGTTTTTTGCATACATGATCCACATCAAAGGCTTCTCTACAATCGAAGAGTGTCATGACTGATGTCTTCTAGGTGCAAGAGTTTTGCACGATTGCCAAGACTTTGTTATTCTGTTGCAAAGAAGTTTTAAATGTCTATTGATTAAATCTAGCATTGAATTGCATGATAAATAACTTACTTGAAACTCTAGGTCCTTTTTTCTTGGAAAATTATTTGTTGGTCTTGAGTATTGTTTTGGGGGGGGGGGGGGGATTTTGGTCCCAGACCCGCAGTTTATTTGTCCGCTTTGGATCCGAGGACCTCACAGCTTTGTCCTCTTTGCGAGTGTGGAAGGCATACTTAGGCACTTTGGTGCTTTGCAACTTCCGTCCCACATCGCTAAGAGAAGCGCCCCCCTTATGCCTTATAAACACTCCTTATGCCTTATAAGCATAAACTCAAGGCATAAGGGTACCACTACTACTCAAAGAGGATAAAGCCGTGAGGTCCTCGGATCCAAAGCGGACAAATAGACTATGGGTTTGGGACCAAAATCCCCCCCCCCCCCCCCCCCCCCCCCCCCACAAGTATGTTTTAGTCATGAAATTTAAAATTTTCTCTTTTAATAAAAATTATATCTCAAGTTTGTTCTTCAATTTATTTCTTTCACATTATATTATATTGCTTGCTTTCTTGGCCAACGGAGTATTGATGTGGAGATGGAAACTTATTGTAGCTTTTGATGATTCATGATGGTTATTTTATTTTTATTGTATATGTACCAAGCTTTTGGGATATGTGCTAGCAATTTTGACACACATGTTTGATTGGAATTATATGTCCGCATTTAATTAGTTTAGTGTTAGAATGATAACGTAGAATTTCATATAATATAGTTTATTTCAAATTAGGTTACTTTGAATTGGCTTACTTCGAATTAGTTAGTTTTGGAACAGTTCACTTTGAATCAATTCCCTTGGATAGCAACTTAGATTCAGATTTTTGTATTTAGTTTATTAGGTATTGTAAATTTGTAGTCATTTTATTTTTCATTTCATTGTTACTTGCTTTAAGGCATCCTCTTAAGTGAGGTATTTCTGAACCCGAAACCGTAATCAACGAAATCAGATTTCACTTAAAATTGAAAGCTTCACTTCAAGCTACTTGAGACCAAACTTAATAAAAAGCTACTGACAAATCAAAAAGTTTTTTTTTTTTTTTTTTTTTTTTGGGAGAAATAAACCAAAAAACGTTCTTAAAATCCCATAATACATATTCTACCCGAAATAAAAAAATTCCGCTAAAATGACATGTGCAAGCTGGAATTCCAACTGATATGAAATAAAGGTTTATTGCACCAATTTATGAGTTGTTTCACAAACACAATAAATAATCACAACATTTTTACAACAGTTTAGATATCACTTTCTCATAGGTCAAAATAAAATTGAACCGTTAAACACTTTTTTTTTTTTTTTTTTTTAACTGAAATCTAAAGTTGAAGGTATTTCTTCAACTTATAATTTTAGTTCAAAAAAATTGAGTGTTTAACACCGTGTGCGTAACAAACAAGACCCATTAATTAATGCCCTTTTTCCGTCTCCTTAACTACTGCTACTTATTTTGTTTGAGATTTGGGTTGTAGTGGGAGAATTAAAAAATAATAATAACAACGCATTTTATATTATTATTATTATTATTGTTATTATGAAAAATGTTGACGAGTGTCTTTAGGACATTGGTTAACAATCTAGTTAAACAAAGTTTTTATAAGGAAAAAAAAAAAAAAATCAATGCTTTGACAGTTTTTTTCATTCCCTATAAAAATGATGTCAAAATTTTTTTAAAATAGATTGTTAAAGGCACTCGTTAGCATTTTCTTATTATTATATATTTGATTCGGCAAAAATACCCTCACTAAACTCAAAAATGATAAAAATTCCCAACTACTATATAAACCCGAGCCTTCCCTCAACCGTGACTGTCCAGACCTCGAGTAAGTATCACACTTTGATCCCCATCAACTTTATATAAAAATCACATCAATCCATGACTTTTTGTGTATATGCGTTGGTTTGCGTGTTTTCTTTGTGTACAAGTATTTTGTTTTTAGTTTTTGTATTTGATATGATTATTTCTGCTTCTCAAAAAAAAAAGATATGATTATTTCTATGTTTTAATTATTTTATTTTATTTTTTTTTAGTTTAGGGTTTCTCCTTCAATTGATTTGGGGATTTTTCATGTTTTATTTGATTAAAATAGGCACCTGATTGTTCTTGCTCTTATTATCAAATATGAAATGGCTAACGGCATTTATAGTTGGATTTCTGAATTATTTTGTTTCTTTAATTGTTTTCTGTGTTTGTTAAAGTTGGACAAGTTTAGACTTCCTTGTTATGTGCAGTCATGGGGAAAATCATTTTTAACCGTAGGGCACATGCAACTTGAGCAGTATGTATAATATCACTTGCTAGGATCTACTGGTGCATGGGCCTTTTTTTTTTCCCCTTGAACACCGATTCTTGAATGGAGAAGTTGAAAAAAACTACTCATTCCTGCTGAGGTGTCTGGACGGACCCAGGTGGGGGCCTAAGGGGGCCCGGGCCCCCTTGGGCCCAAAAAATTTTTTTATAGTAGGTAAAATTTTCAATAAAAAAAAAAAAAAGACTTGAGCCCTCTTATCAAAATGACTTGGGCCCCCCTATCTCAGCCGGCCAGCCCAGTCAAGAGCCCTGAGCCCATGTAAGTCTAAAAAAAAAAATGTAAAAAAGAAAAAAATAAAAACAAAACAAAACCAAGCCAAAAGAAACCAAACGGAGCAAAGCAACAAGCGAAAATGAAGGAAAAAAGAAAAGAAAAGAGAGAGACCCATTGCAGACCCAGTCACGCCGCCGCTCACGCCGCCACACGCGAGAGAAACCCATCGCAGACCCGTCCCTGTCTCAACTGTCGGCGTCGCATACCCAAACGCGAGACCCATCTTGCTGCCGGTTCCTCAATCTGCCCAGCCCAGTTTCACTGCTCCAGCCTTCACAGTTCATAAGTATTTAATCTATCCTTTTCCTTTCCTTCAAAACCTAATATAATATTTGTGAATCTCTGTGCTTGTGGACTTGTGGTTGTGGTGTTTGTATTTTTACTGATGAGTGATGAACTGAGTTGGTGATTGGGAATTGAATCTACGCCTGTGGTGTTTTTTTTTTTTTTTTTCCTTGGCTTTTTGGCTTTGTGACTCTCTGTCACTCTGTGTTTGTGACTCTCTCTTATATTATACAGATAAGAGAGATAGAGAGAGAGAGTAGAGTTTGTAGAGATTTCAGATTAGAGAATATATCAATGTGGTGTTTGTCTGTTTGTTCTTTGTTGACCGGTGGATGGGCAATAATAGAGACAAGCGACGGAAAAAAAAATTGTAAAGTTAGGAAAAGTTTTTTTGGAGCTAGTGCAGAATAAAATCATAGCGTCGGTAGTGGGATTGGGTGAGTCCGTGAGTGTCTGTAATATGGAGACAAGACAAAGATAAAAAGATAAATAAAGGTCATGCTAACGAGTTCACTGGGTAAGAACTCAGATAAAAAAAGGTTTATGAAAAAAGAAAAAAAAATAATATTTTGATAGCTTTTTTCATTTCTTATAAAAGTGATGGCAAAACTTTCTTTAACTGGATTTTTAATTAGTGCCCTAAGGACACTTATTAGCATTTCTTATAAATAAAAGCAAAGAGCAAAGACAAAAACAAATGGTTCGTTTGGATACAGCTGAAAACTGAAAACACTGTAGCAAAATAATTTTTAAATGTGTGAATAGTACTGTGAGACTCATTTTTAATGAAAAAGTTGCTAAAAAGTGAAATTTGTGGATCTATGAATAGTGCACAGGTGCATTGTTCATGGACAAAAAGTCAACAAGTGCGACTACTATTCATGAACAGTAGCCGCGTTACTCCCTCACACACTTGGAAAAAAAAAAAAAAGTCCAAAATGTGAAATGAAAACGCAGCCGCAACATTCATCACTATCCAAACGCTCAAAAATTATATAATATAAAAATTGTCACACAAATTTAAGAAAATATCAGTGATTCACTTGCGCATATTGTTAACTAATAATGCTAAATTAGATAAATTTATAAAATACTAAATTTATAATTAAATGCATTATGCATATTACCTAGATTCTAGTATTTGTCTTTAATTAGTAACAACAACCGTTTGTGAGATAATATATATGATTTTTATTTTATTTGTAGATCATGAAAAAATCAACTACAATGTTTGATTTTTTCAAAAGAAAATATTCAAATTCTTCAGAAGTCAACATAGGATTGCCAATAACTAATGTTGCTATTCTAATTTTAGAAAATGTGAATGTTCCAATTCTAGAAAATATTCATTCTCCAATTCTGGAAAATGTTGATGTTCCAATCCCAAAAAATATTCGTTCTCCAATTCCAGAAAATGCCAATATCCTAATTCCGGAAAATAACCATATCTCTCAAACACAATTTCAAAAAGTTGATCTTGATTCTTTGGATTATGATCCGGAGCATGTAAACAAATATGGGAATATTATAGGAATATCATGTTAATCAATGTGATGAAATTTGACGGGCTTACATTAAAAATGGTCCGCACCAACCTCATCTAGAGAAATACAACCAAAGTGGAAAACACAATTGTAGCTTTCAAGCTTCTTGGTTTGAAAATTATTCAACATGACTTAAATATTCTCCTACGAAAGATGCAGCTTATTGTTTACTTTGCTTTGTCTTTTATAATCCAAATAGGGTTGTAGGACAAAATACATTCACTGTTGGTGGATTTTGTTGGTAGAAACAATAGTGTTTCGTGTCTTTTGTTTTTGTTGGTATATGATTATATCTTAATATATTAAGAAACAATGATTTTTGGGTATTTGTCTTGGTTGATGGTTTATTAATACTATATAAATGCGTATTTGAATTTTTTTTTTCCTTATCTTCGGCCCCAGCTTGAAATCTTGGGTCCGTTCCAGTGAGGAGCTTACAGAATTTTGAATAATGAAAAAATGCTTCATTTGGATGCTTAGGGGGTGATTGGTACATGTACTTAAAAACTAAAAACATGTGCTTGAAAACATGTGGAAATACGTGTGGGTGAAAAAATTTGAAAATATGTGTAACGTTGTTTAAAAACTAAAAACATGTGTTTGAGTGGGTGTACCAAACGGGGCCTTAGAATCTAGGATGCACGGATACTTCATTTGGGGTGTCGTAACTGTGTTGTACTTGTGTTGTAACAGTATTTTATCTGCCATATCATGTTATAATTTTTCACAGTTGCTCGTGTCGCCGTATTGCTGCTGTGTCCGTGCATCCCAGCTTAGAATGTGGGTGATGCTTAGATGACAATAGTTATAGTTATGCAAAATGAGTGATATATTTGGTACAATGATTGTTGTCAGTTCACACCATGTGAGAATATATGAATCTCATTGTTATTCATTTTATTACAAGGTTTTTTTATTTTTTTATTATATATTTTATTTTATAAATACTACCATAATCATGCTACAACATAAAAATTACTGTTTATGGACCATGATACAGCATTAACAGATGGGTAAGAAAAAGGGGACTTCGAATCCCATCCCTAAACCATCCAAAGGGGAAGAAATACCACTTGATGAAATGATATTTGACATCTAACAAGGGGAAGAAATACCATCTTTCAGATTTCCAGCAGCTGGGTGAGAAAATGTATTAGAAGAGAAATTTAATTATGTTTACTCACTACTTAGAAGTGTGATTCAGCAAAATTTTAGAGTGTTGAAGAATAGAAGGAGAATTTTGAAGTAAATGCCATTATATGATATTAAGGGCCTAGGAAATGTTGTAGTTGCTAATTGTGTCTTACATAATTTTATCAGAATATATGATAAGGAGAATGTGAGATTTTTAATAAGTGAGTGTAACTTAGATAACTTGGGAAGCAATGCTGAGGCAATAGTAGTCAAGAAAACATAGATAGTATACATGATGAGAAGATGAAAGTTATGTGTGACAATATGGCTCGGTCTATTTGTGGGCTTTTTGAAGATTGTAATATATATATTTTTCCTTCTAAAAGAGAGAGAGAGAGAGAGAGAGAGAGAGAGAGAGAGAGAGAGAGAGAGAGAGAGAGAGAGAGAGAGAGAGGGGGGTGAATGCCCCTGCATTACCTGGCAACTCATTTGCTTGGGATATATAGAAGTTTATAAGTATCAATAAACTTATCGATTGAATGTTCCCCAGTTGACTTAGGTTACTTATCAATTTAATTTCTGAAAAGTTTTAGAGATAAGAAAAATTTGAGAGACAAAGAAGAACAGTGAGGAAAGGATAGAAAAATACGAGTAGCTCAATTCTCTAATTGAAGCACAAGCAACCTATTTATAAAGAGTTTTATACACAAACAGCCAGACTAACAGAGTAGCAGCCCCTTAACAACTCTCGAAGTAAATCTGTTATTGTTACTAATAATCACATGTTATAAATAATTTAATCACTTGGTTTGTTTCTATCTTTATTATGGTTCCTAGCTTAATTAGAAGTCAATGTTAGGTGCTATTAGGAGACTCAGGAGTAATGACTCATCAATTGTTGTTCTGTCTTATCAATAAAACCCTTTTGCTTTTCCAGAGTTGCAGAGGTTTTCTCTACGTCAATTATGGCGGTAACCAATATGAGTATGAAACTTCTGATAGACACAAAAAACCGCAAGGTGCTTTTTGCTGAAGCTGACAAGGACTTCATCGACTTCCTTTTTCACATTCTCCGCCTGCCACTTGGAACTATCATTCCTCTTCTGAAAAATCAAGCAACGGCGGGCAGCTTTGGAAACATTTATGATAGCATTGAAAATTTAAGTACTACTTATCTTCAACCAAACGTGAACAAAGAGACTCTCTTGAAGCACAAGGTGCACATCTCTGGCGGTACTGGTGAGGTCCCTCTCCTATTGCCAGACATTGAATCATCATCGACGTCCAGGAAATTCTATAGGTGTTCTAGAAGCCAAAACAGCAACTGTCACGGATATGTGGTTGACAACTGTAGCGCATTATGCCCTTCATGCCAGGGTTCTATGAACCGTGATGTAAGTTTTGTAGACCCACCAACCACTAATAATACGGTCTCTAGTGGTGGAGGATACGTGAAAGGGGTGGTTACATACATGATTATGGATGATCTGGAGGTGAAACCCATGTCCACAATTTCCAGTATCACGCTGCTTAACAAGTTTAATGTCAAGCAATTAGGGGATCTTGAGGAGAAAGTGGTTGAATTGGGCAAGGAAGAGGTATGTTGGTCATTACTTTCTCTCTTTCTTTCTTTGTACATTCTATTTTATTTATTTAATGGAAGACGATTTTAGGGGAAACAACTATTTTTCCCATGTTTTCATTTTTGTTAGGGTGTGAAATTGCTCAAGGCTTCTCTGCAGTCGAAGAATGTCTTGACTGATGTTTTCCTCCCAAAGCTGGAACGAGAAGTTAACGTAGAGACTGAATTTCTAGGTGCAAAAGTTGTGTAGTATTCCAAAAAGTTTTTTGCTGCAAAGAAGTTTTGAATCTCAGTCTAAGTGCCTGAAGATGACTGAGGGCATAACGCAACTAAACTGCCTCCCCCACACCCTCTTTTTGGTGCAAATGTGCATAATATATAGCTTTCCCGAAACTCTACGTTTTTTTTTTTTTGGTCTTTTGTCTTTGGAAAAATATTCGCTGGTCTTGAATCTGTTTTAATTGATGTGATTTTTTTTACATGGTCTTTAAAAATTTCATAGATATCTACCTGGCAATCTTTAATTATATATATATATATTTTTTTTCCCTTTTAGGTTTATGTTTTGTTTTTTTCTGTTGGAAATGGAAAATTATTGTTCCGTTCGATGATTCACGTTGTTCATTTTTTCAAAAGATTTCTATATCTTGGAAGATTTGTATCTGTCCCAAGCTCTAGGGATAGGTATTAACACATTTGACAAATGTGTTTTATGTTTATGATCATTTTGTGTGTTTTCAATTGAAAATTTCGGTTGTGTTGTCTAGTTTAAAGAAGTTAAGGAACTCACCGTCAACTTTTTTAATTATTTAATAATTCAATGGTTGGAAGGGATCTGATCAACCTTAGATGTATGATGTATCATTTGAAAATACTAGGAAGTGCCAACTAATTGAGTTATATGGCTCCTTGCTAACCCATGTGTACTAGATGATTACTATTTGGTCACATCTGGTGAGTCCAGATGTCGCTTTAGTTCTTCTAAGTTGTATTTGATTTTAATGTTCAAAGATATCATTTAGAAGGGTAGTCTTTCAGTTCATACCAATCATAATCTGTAGCATCAATAAAGAGATGATCTTTATGTTTGAAAGAAAATGTGTTATCAATTTTCATCGGATAACGATTTACCATCTTATGTTCAGGGATAAAACCGGGAACTTGACTTTGACGGCCAATATTTGAACCATTTTTTTTTTTTTTTTTATATTTATTATTCAAGAAGTTTTAAAAGCTTATATTTCAATTTGAGGTAATATGAATTGTAAGACTTTCATTGGATAAAGATTTATCATTGATTTTATATCCAGGAATGGAACCAAGAATATGACTTTAGGGGCCAAAGTATTAAACACCCCTCTCCCCCACACCCCCCCCCCCCCCCCCCTTTTTTTTTTTTTTTTTAATTCAAGAAGTTTTAAAAGCTTATACTCCAGTTTGAGCTAATATGAATTCTAAGCTTTTTTCTTCAATTTAAGTATTACCTCAAACTGGATTCTAGGCTTGTGTTTTAAGCCTTGTATGAAATTATCAAATTAGCTCAACTTTAATCTATGTTTGTCTTTTATCAACCATTGCTTGGTCTTTATTCTAAGCATATGCATATCTAGTATTTCTTACGTAAGTGCTTTCGCTGTTCTGCGATCAAGTTTGATTCTAGTATTTGCTTTCAATCAGTTCAGTGTTAGAGTGATAATTTAGGGTCTGATCCATTGAAGTTAATCGTGACACAGGAAATAACTTATATTCATATTTCAGCACTTAGTTTCTTAAGGATTGTAGTCATTGTATTTTTCATTGTTCGATGTTACTTGCATTACAACAAAAGCCACCCTTAAATGAGGCATTTCTGAACCCCGAACTCTAATCAACGAAGTCATATATCACTGCAAATTGAAATTCTACCTCAACCTTCACTACGAGCTATATGTAGAACACTAAAAATGGTCAAACTTAATGAAAATTTGGTTTTGCTCAAACTCAAAGTTTGAGTTTTAATGAAAAATAGTCGTTATATTTTTCATTGTCAATTGCATTATGACAAAAAGTACTCCCAACTATGATATCAATAAAATTGCTTTTAAGGTATAAAATATGTAATGCACCTTAACCACTCTTCTTAAGACATTCATTAACAAAAACCTTACTTATTAATGAATATGTTTCCATTTTGCACATCAATAATCAAACAAGAATAAATAAATAAATAATACTAAATATTCTTGGTAAAAATTAACGGATTTCCTAAAGACATTAGGTTAGGAAATATTTTTAGAAATTTTTTTAATGTGAATGGAAAAAAATAATTATTATTTTTATAACATTTTTTTAATATTTTTTTTATGAAAATGGTATCAAATTTTTTTTAAAATAATTTATAAAAAAATGGTTTAAGAACACCTGTTAATAATACCTATTTCATACTTTTTCACATCAAGTATGGAATTAAATCCTTGAGTTTCACCTTCAAAACTCAATGATCCTAAAGTTGGTCATATTTTCTTATTGTTTGGTAGCCCAAAAAAGTAGAAGAAATTAAAGGGGAAAATCGATTTTAACTTTTTTTTTTTTTCTAGTAAACATTTTAGATGATTGAGATGGAATATATATATATATATATATATATATATAGTGATGCTAGAATGTACGAGAAATCACAATTTGGCCATGCCATGAAATTAAAAGCGCGCGAATTCAAGAAAATTAAATGGATTATATAAGTGTGATTTACCACAAATACCCTCACCGAACTACAAAATAACAAAATACCCAATTACTACATAAACCTGAACCCTCCCTCATTATTGCTCTCTCACTTATTTATTTCCTGTGTGTGCTCAGTGAGTAGCACAGTACGCAGCCTCACCGTTTAGCTTTTTGCCTCTCTCTCTTTCTCTCTCTGCTTCACACTCCAAATCTTTTGTAAGTATGTATCTCACTTTAAAGATCCTCATCAACTTCTTATAAAAAATTGATCAATTAATCTATGAATTTTCGTGAATGAGCTAATGCGCTGTGGCTTTCATGTGTTCTTTGTGTCCATTATTTCTTAATTTTTGTATATATATCATATGATTTGTTTGTTTCTTTGTTTAAAAATTTATAGTTTAGGGTTTTTTTTTTTCTTCAATTGATATGGGGATTTTTACATGTTTCAATCGAATTTGAGGTTGTAACCATATTAGAGAAGTATTTGATTAAAAGATTCTTCTCGTCATTAATGTCATGATGCATAGACACTTCATTAAGGGTGCCGTACCCATGTCGAAATGGTATTATAATTTTTCAAAAATTGCTCTTGCCCATTGTGCCGTACCCGTGTCAAAATGGTGTAATAATTTTTCAAAAATTGCTCGTGCCGTTGTACCGTACCCATGTCTGTGCATAAGTAACAACATTATAGCTGGAAAGTATCAAAACCAATTCTGAATTATTTGTTTTTTTTTTTTGTTTTCTCTGTGTTGGTTAAAGTTGGACCAGTTACATTTCCTTGTTATGTGGAGTCATGGGAAAATAATTTTTAACCATAGGGCATATGCACTTGAGCAATAGAATGTCACTTGCTAGTATATAGTGTTGCATGAATTTTTTTTTTTTTTTTACCTCGAACACTGATTCTTGAAAGGAGAAGTTGAATAAAACTACTCATTCCTGCTGAGGACCTTACAGAATTTTGAATAATGAAATATATTTCATTTGGATTCTAGGATGCGGGTGATGCTTAGATTTATAGCTATTCCAAATGAGTGATATATTTCAGTATAATGATTGCTGTCACACCGTGTGAGAATATTTGAATCACACTATCCCATTAGGCCATTACTAAGACTTTAATAACAGATATTGTCTGGGTGCATTTTGATCTTGTCAACATATAGAGCTAAAAGGATAAACAGAACCTTGATATATCATGCTACAAGTTTATTATTTATCAGATTACAAGTATTTTTACTACCAGCATCATGCTACAACATTAACAGATGGGTAAGAAAAAGGGGACTTTGAATCCCATTCCAAAATAACTCAAACGCTGAGCTCAATGGACACCACAATAGACTACAATCTTTTGTGAAGCCTGTGTGGATGAGCTTTTTAAGGGTAATCAATGTACACTTCCACTTAAATAAAGTGGGTTGGAGGAATATTGAAGCAGCTTTCAAAAAGATTACTGGTGAGGAATATCCTAGGATGAAGTATAAGCATAAGTGGGATACATTGAAGAAAAAACTTATTTGGTTGATGTTGGATACCCCATAATGAATTGATATTTGACACCTTATGGGGGGAAGATATACCATATTTAAGATTTCCAGTGAGGTGGTTGAGGAAATGCGATAGAAAGAGAGGTTTAATTATGTTCACTTACTACTTAGAAGTGTGATTGAGTGAACTTTTAGAGTGTGGAAGAATAGATGGAGAGTTTTGAATTAAATGCCATTATATGACATTAAGGACCAAAGAAATTTTGTAATTGCTAGCTATGTCTAACATAATTTTATTAGAATACATGACAGGGAGGATGTGGGATTTGGGCGGGATGAGTGTAACTTAGGTAAATTGGGAAGCAATGTTGTAGCAATAGCAGTCAAGAAAACATAAAGAATGTACATGATGAAAAAATGAAAGTTATTTGTGACATAGCTTGGTCCATTTGTGAATTATAAACAATTTTTTATTATTTCTGTTTTAAAGTTAGTATGGATATTGTGGTTTTGAACATTATAATATATATTTTCTTTCCTGTTCATATTAATGTAGTTCTCTCTGTGAATCTATGATTATTATTATTATTGATTGCATTAAAAAAGACAAGATAACCTTGACAGCATGGTTAAGTCCATTTTAGTAATTTGTAACCAAAACCGCAATTTACACCAATGTTGTCCGAACGCTCAATTGACAGAAACCACACTTTTTTTCAAGGTTTTACCAAATACTGTTTGAGAGAAAAGAAGATATTGAGAGACAAAAGAAAAGAACAGTGAGAAAAGGATATAAAAATATCTGAGTGAGTAGCTCAATTTTCTAACTGAGGCATAAGCAGCCTATTTATACAAAGTTTTATACGCTAACAGCTAGACTAAGAACCACTTCACATCTCTCTAACTAAATTTTTTATCTTAACTAATAATCACATGTCATAATTAATTTAGTTACTTGTTTGTTTCTATCATTATTTTGCTTCCTAGTTTAATTAGAAATCAATGTGAGTTGCTATTATAAAAAGATGCAGGGGCCTAAGGATAAAAAACTCATTGATTGTTATTCTGTGCCGTCTTATTAAAAAAAACCTTTTTGTTTTTCAGAGTTGCTGAGGTTTTTTCTACGTTAATCATGGCCGTAACCAATATGAGGTTGAAACTTCTGATAGACACAGAAAACCGCAAAGTGCTTTTGGCTGAAGCTGACAAGGACTTCATCGACTTCCTCTTTCACATTCTCCGCCTGCCGCTCGGAACTATCATTCCTCTTCTGAAAAAGCAGGGAACGGTGGGTAGCTTTGGAAACATTTATGATAGCATTGAAAATTTAAGTACTACTTACCTTCAACCAAATGTGAACAAAGAGACTCTCTTGAAGCACAAAGTACACATCTCTGGTGGTACTGGTGAGGTCCCTCTCCTATTGCCCAACATTGAATCATCATCGACATCCAGGAAATTCTTTAGGTGTTCTAGGCTCCAAAACAACAATTGTTACGGATATGTGGCTGATGATGGTAGTGCATTATGTCCTTCGTGCTAGGGTTCTATGACCCACAAAGTAAGTTTCGTTGATCCACCAACCTCTGGTAATACTGTCTCTAGTGGGGGAGGGTACGTGAAAGGGGTGGTTACATACATGATCATGGATGATCTAGAGGTGAAACCCATGTCCACCATTTCTAGTATCACACTGCTTAACAAGTTTAATGTCAAGCAATTAGGGGATCTTGAGGAAAAAGTGGTTGAATTGGGCATGGATGAGGTATGTTGGTCATATAGTTCTCTTTCTCTTCTCTGTGCATATTCTATTACATTTTTTGGAAAACAATTATCTTGGCCAACCGTTGGATTTTTTTTTTTGGTTAGGGTGTGAAATTGCTCAAGGCTTCTCTGCAGTCAAAGAGTGTCCTGACTGATGTTTTCCTCCCGAAGTCTGAACGAGAAGTCAACCTAGAGATTTAATTTCTAGGTGCCAAATTTGTGCAGGATTGCCAAAACTTTGTTATTTTGTTGCAAAGAAGTTTTAAATGTCAGTAAATCTGGTGTTGCATGATATATATAACTTTCTTGAAACTCTAGGTTGTTTCTTTCTTGGGAAAATATCTGTTGGTCTTGAATCTGTTTTAGACTTTAGTCCTGAAATTTAAAAAGTTCTCGTTTAACAAAATAAAAAAATTTATCAAGTTCGTTCTTCAATTTCCTTTACATTATATTGCTTGCTTGCTTGGTTAGCGGGAGTATTGATGTGGGTTTTTTATCATGGTCTTTAAAACATTCATGGAGATCAACGTCTCAATCTTGGTTGGAGGGAGAAAGAAAGAGGTAGTTGTAAAAGATCAAAATTCTATCTCGATTAATCTTTATTTATATCAGGACGGTTATGGTGCGATAAAGCAGTGGTGATGAAGCTCAAACCGAAAAAAGATAAGGATTTTAATGAGAGAGAGGTCTGAACTGATACAAAACTAAGGAGTAAATGCTATGTAACTTAGCTCCACAAAATTTTCATAACAATTTCACAACAAATTTTAGATAGTAACATGTTATCGATTCCAATATGAGCTCACTCTAAAATTACTTTCTTCCCACTAGTAACTGCCTTTCTTCCCACTAGTAACCGCCACACAGTTTGTTGATTTTTTTTCCTGGTTTTGATATAAACTTTTTCCTAATTATATATATATATATATATATATATATATATATATATATATATATATATATATATTATAGTAGTTTATAGACTATTGCTTTATTTGCCTCTTCACTATGGAAAATTATTCCCACTCGGAGAGGGGTGAGCCTCATGAGCACGCTCCTAGAGCATGCAATAACGGCACCTCTCCACTAAAAGGAAACTTTTTTCTCTTTCTTTTTTATATTTTTCTCTAAGAGCATTCTCATCAAGAATGCTATATTATTTAGCATTTAGCATCTTAAGAAGTTACTTTTTTCATTTTAACAACCCACTTTACAAAACACACTACATCAAAGGTTCTATTATTTTACTATTTCATTTAAATATTCATTGTTTATTCTTTCTTTATGCTTTCTTTATTACTTTATTTTTTCTTTATGCTTTCTTTATTCTTTCTTTATTAAACAAATATATTTTTTTTTAACAATCTTGCTACAGTGGGCTGCTATCTCTAGCAGCCCACTGTAGCAGTATTGTAAAATCAATAGCATTTAAGAAGATTGATGGAGCACATTTTTTAGGATTTATAACATTTGGCATGTTAAATTTTAACATTTATAGCATTTACCCATCTTAATGGGAATGCTCTAAAATTGGCTAAAAGATTAAAGAGGTTTACAAAAGGATCTACGTGCTGATTACTTTATCTTTGCAAAAGAAACGGAAAAAAAAGAGTTAAAGAATTTGCGAAACCCTTTTCGTACATGGAAGAAAAAGAAAAGTATAGAGATTAGTCACAAATTCACAATCAGCACTTTTCCAAGTCCTCGCTGACAATGAACCGTGGTTCACTATTCCTCGTTTTTTTTTTTTTCTTCTTATTCAAGGATCTCAACCCGGGATTTCTTAAGCTCTAAGTATGGTCCGCCAAGCAACATGAACATAAGCTGTCCAGTCAGTGTATTCGAAAAAAAACAAGGTTAGACGGAGTCCATGGAAGAAACCAATGTGAGTTTGAAACTTCTAATAAACAGAGAAAGCCAAAGAGTACTTTATGCAGAAGCGGGCAAGGATTTCATCGACTTCCTCTTTCACATTCTGGTCTTTCCGGTCGGATCCTACATTCCGCTTCTCAAAAAGCAAGAAATGGTGGGCAGCTTCCATAACATTTACGAGAGCATTGAAAATTTAAGTAGTGCTTACCTTCAACCAAACGTGAACAAAGAGACTATCCTAAACCCCAAGTATATGTAAGTTTCTGTTAATTATCACCTTTTTAATATCATCGAGTTATGATGACCTCATCAATGAGGTGCTGGAAGATGACTATAGATAGGAGTGGCTGAGCTAGAAATTTAATTTTAATCGGAGCTAAGCTAAATAATAGACTGGAAAATGGATAGAAGGCACAACTTTTTACCTAATGCAGGACAAACATCACAAATTTTCCTTGAACAGAGACTGTCATAAATTAACATGCAAAAAATTTAGGAAGTAGAAAAATACTAGTAAAATTTATTGGAGCCAATGATGAAATCATGTGAAATTTGGTGACTCGAAAGGAAACGCCGTGAGGATCAAAATTCATCACCTTATGGCTACGATCTAATCTGCTTTTAGAGTAAATTCCTTCATTTAGACATTTAATTAGTCTTTTTTTTCCCCCCTTTTCTGTTTAAGGTATTTTTATTTTGTTATAACTTCTAGTTTAAAAGACAGGATAAGATCTTGTTTGTTTTGGGAAGCCTCCTACAAACCGTAGGATTTGATTTTGTAATTTTCTTAAATTTTGCTTTTTTTGTTAAATTTTTCTATTTTTCTCCTAATTTTGTGCTTAACACAAATTAGGGTTTTTTTGGCGCTCCTAGTCGCCATAGGAATAAGTTAGGGTTAATTTTCTAGGTTTTCTTTTATATTTAAACACATTATATCCTCCTAGGAAATTTAGTTTTTGATCAATAATACTTTTAGAGAGAGTTTGCTCTTTATATTTTTGGTGGATTTCAAAATTCTTCTTTTGAATTCAAGCAACCCTTGTAAATTCAAGAGTTATCATCTCGAAGCATATGTATTTTGTTTCTTATGTCATTCCGCATTGTAGTTTTGCGGTGTTTTCCTAAATTCTCCTCCACGGATCACAATGGTTGGTTGAATAGTAGCCATTAGTTTCCTTAGAGAATTCACAGCAAAAGAGCTAAAAAATTTAGGTTTTAGCAACTCAAAAAGTTATTTTATTTATTTTAACACTTTACTTTACAATACACTCAACATCAAAATTTCTATTTTAACATACAAAAATTAAAATAATATAAAAAAACCCAATAAAATAAGTATAATAAACCCAACAATTTTATTTCACCCTAAAATCTCTCTCTCCTCTCTCATCCTCTTCACCTCATCTATCCCTCTCTCTGTCTCTCTCACACACTACCATACAAGCTGTTAGCATAACTACTACTGCTACACTTCAGGTTTCCAAGTCAATAGATGGAGATGAAGATGAATTCAAAGTGGTTAAAAATGATGATGAAGCTAAGATCACAACCAACACTAGATTGCAGTCCATAGCAAAAGATTAGAGTATATCATTATCTTTTCTCATTTGTAATTATCATAATCCACTGCCACCACTGCAACCCACTGCCACCACCAACCACAACAAGCCACAGCCACCATCAACCACAACTATAATCCACTACCACCACCAGTCACAATCGCACCACCAACAAAATGACCAACTCCCATAACCCACCACCACCACCATCTCCACCAAACATCCCCCGAAACCAAGCAACCCACAACCCAACAAACAACCTCCACCACCCACCAATCCCACAAATCCAAAACACAAGAACAACCATGAGAAGATAAAGGCTTTGAGTTCAGTGACTTCGGTTAGAGAGAGATGAGAGTATAGAAATTGGTATGAAATTTTTAAGAGACAATGAGAAGAGAGAGGCTTTGGTTCGGTTGCAAGATGGATAAGAAAGCCATTTGGGTTGAGAGATTTGATTTCAGTCAAGAGGGAGAAGGAGAGAGGGGTTGGGCTTCAGATCATGGGTGATAAAAACTGAAGAAACAAAGAAGAAAGAGGAGAAAGCAAACGGGAGAGAGAAAAAGGGTTAAAATTGCCAATTAACCGCAATTGCCCAACTATATATTTAGTAGGTACTGTTTCAAAACTATATTTTTTACTAACATCTCTAGTTTAAAAGACTCGATTTAGGGCTTATAAATCAAGCCTCAAAGACTTGGTTTCTATGTTCTGAGTTGGCGTTTTTCCACGTGGCATCCACCTGGAACATGAGTATTAGAGACTCGAGTTATATCTCGACTCTTTAAGCATCGATTTGTATGTGACGTGGTTGGTGGTTGATCCATGTGCAAGCTGCTTGGAAACTGAGTCTCTAAGACTCGATTTCATATAGGGCTTTTTTAAAATTAAACCAATTCTCTAATGCCTCTCTCACTCACCCTCTCACTCTCACACAGACCAAACTGTCACGCCTCTCTCACTCACCCTCTCCACTCTTACTCATCACTCACTCTCACACAGACCCTCTCCACTGTCATGCCTCTCTCACTCACCCTCTCCACTCTCACTCAGTCTCCACTCACGCACCACCACTCTCACAACCTTCTCCAGTTCTCTCAGGTGTGATTTTCTTCTCCTAAACCCACTTTTGAAGTACATTTTCGATTGTTTTTCTTATTGTGTGATTTTTTCATTTGGGTTTGTGGTTTTTGTTCCAAAATTATGATTGATTTGATTGTTGATTGTACTATTCTAGAACTTGTTTCATTTGTTACTCTGTTTGGTTCCTAAGAAAATGTGAGAAAATTTTTCCATTTTGTGTTGAGATTGTCGTGTTTGAGAAAATTTAACATGAGGAAACTAAGAGGCCTAAGGAATAGTAGTCAAAACTTGATTTGATTTGATTTTTTGTTGTTGTTGTTGTTGATTCTTGCTATTTAGATGGATAAGCAGAGGTTTAGGGTTTTTGTTCCATAATTATGATTGTTTTGATTGTTGACTGTACTATTTTAGAACTTTTTTGTGTGTGTGTTACTCTCTAATTGGTTCCCCAGAAAATGAAGGAAAAGACTAGGAAATGACAATAAAGTTTTCCATTTTATGATGGTATTGGTGTGATTAAGAAAATTTAAAACAAGGAAACTGAGAAATTTTTAGGAATAGTAGATTGTTTTGTGTGTTACTCTCTGTTTGAGTTTTATGTGTCGGTCGAAACTTAAATACAACTATTTGGGTGCAATACATTAAGTTTACGAATTAAATTTAAATGCGTTGTTGCATTGACCATTAAATGCATGGTTGCGTGGTTGCATTGACCATTGCATTACAATTTTCAACCAATTAAGTTGGTTCTACCACATTGAATTTAATACTTTAGAAGTACAATTGACACTTATTTGATAACATCTATGCTTTTTGGGTTAATGGATGTTTTCCTTTGTATGCTTCTGAAAGTTTGGGGAAAAGAAAAATGTGCTTTGTTGCATGAAAGTTTGCCCATTCATACGGCAACAGTTTTAGTCAACATGTAGCTAGTGATGGTAGAGCCCCTTTTGGTAGAAATCTTGGGTTGACAATGTAAATTGGTCAACGCACTAAACATTGTTAGCATAGAAACACCTGAGCACTACTTTTTTTAAAAATGCAAAATATGAAATGACTATGAGTTCCATATGAAATCCCTAACCCAGAAATCGAACTGATTTTAAGGTCTTGTAAGCTCAAACTCTAAATTGTATTAGCAAATCATTGTCTTTACCTTTATACCATTAAGTGAGCCTAAACAAAGTTGACAATCAATGTATTAAGATTGCTAATTATAAATTGTTGCTCCTTTCCATGGGTAGAAACATCCAATATTGTTTCAACCATACAAACCCAAAAGGAAGTTCTTCAATAGGGCGTAGGTTGATTCAAGGGGGAAAAAGATTGAATCAACGAGTTATTATGATTTAGGTTAAAGGTTGATTGATTTAGATTAAGGCATGATTTAAATGTAAACGTAGTTTCAATTTGTTACCATGAATAGGTAATTAATCTTTTTGCTTGGTTACCTTAAACTATTCAACATCCCCTAGTTATAGTCATAAACCACTTCCCAATTCCAAGGAAATGATCCTCTATTTCACTTCACCTCATCTACTTGATTATTGCAAATGACCAGAACCAATGATTTCACTCTTCTATTTATATACACACACACACACACACACACACACACACACACACACACACACATATATATATAATCATAGAATGCATTATATGAAGCTAATTTTCTCAGAATGGTTCTCAGTATTCTGAGGATTTCTTCAATACTCTAAACATATAAGTTGGTCAACCTCCGGATTGTAAAATTTATATTGTCATTTGCTGCGTATATTATCAATGCACGCCACCGCCTCTTTATTTGCAAAAATCACCCCTTTAATAAAATGCATCCCATCTTCCCAAGTAGAAACAAATAGTATCTGAAGACGTGAAGGATCAATATTATTTTCCCAAGTATTTGCATAGAATGACTCGGCAGGAGATGTGTAGGCAGTGGTCGTGTTTGTATCATGCTGGACGCCAATATCATTGTCTGCATCACCTTCATCATGGTACTCCATATTTTCCTCTTCAAAATTGGGAACAAGTTCATGGTCATCCACATCCCTATCAAAGTTGCCTCGCTCAATCCTCTCTTCGTACTCATCCATATCATGAAGATTTTCACAATTATTCGTATCATGATCTTCGTCTTCGTCTTCCTCCCTTAAATGTGTCTCTTGAGGTTGGAGTATTTCACCAGTATTGGCAGCATGATCTTGAGATGGGAGTGTATAACCTCCCATTATATAGCCTCCCTTTGTAGTGCATCCATCATCTAGGGCTGTAAATTGTAAAGATGTAGTTGTTTGTTACACCTCCTCAGCATCAACTTCTGAAAGCGGCTCCGAACTTACCTACAACTCAGCAACAATTACTTGAGGCATTTTATGGATCCTATTAATCATGATTTTTACATGTTTGTCTTCTTTGATCACCATATACCTATAATTTATCCGTTCATGAAGGACTTCTTGTGGGTAATGGTAAATAATCTTTATATCATAACAAGTAGGGTTCAAATTCAATTCTTCCATTATTTTCATCTTCAAATCTTTCAACGTCTTCAGCTTACGATGTATTATCATGTAATAGCATTTGATACCTGGCCCTTTAAATGGGAATCTGTCAATCTCTTCAGGATTGACAAGGGGTCTACCATAGTATACATTTATATCAATATTCTTCAAAAATTGTGAACCTATTAGAGTCAAGTGTAATATGTTAGTGACATATTTTATCTCTTTCATTTAACATCAATTACAAAACCTTTTCTATCTACTCAAAGTACAAAAATTACAACTTATTACATCATATGCATATAAAAACACACCCCACATTTGCATATACTCACCCCACATCACATGCAAACACACTCAATCATTATTATCATTTCATACTCAAACACACTCAATCTAAAAACAAAACTCACCCCCATTACAAAATTTCAAATTATTCTAACAAAAATATAAAGAAAAATATCAAACCAAACAACAACAAAAATAGTCATGATAAAAAGCCTAACAATACAAATATATCTACAATATTTTTTACTTACAAACCCCACATTTGCATATACTCACCCTATCACATACAAACACACTCAATCATTATCATTTGTTTCTTAAAAAAAAAATCATTAATCATACTCAAACCAAAAAATATTAAACACACAACTCACCCCATTACAAACCTTCAAATCATTCTATCAAAAATATAATGAAAAATATCAAACCAAAAAAAAAAAGTCATGATTCATACCCATAAAAAAACCTAACAATATATATATATATATATATATATATATATATATATATATATATATATATATATATATATGTAACTAAAAACTAGAGAGAGTGAGTGCTATAAAAACCTTACCTGACATGAGGATGTGTAAACGGGGGGTGAGTTTGATTTGAAGTTTTGTAATGTTTTGTAATGGGGGTGAGTTTTGTATGAGAGAGAGAGAGAGAGAGAGAGAGAGAGAGAGAGAGCTGCTGGGTTTTTTGGAGGAGGAAACGGAGAGACCCAGAGACCCACATTATGAGGACTAAGGACAAGCAGCTGCCCTAACCACGTGGATGCTTGTCGGCCAAAGCTTGCTAATCGAGTCTCTAAGACTTTATCACTCTTTTTAAAAACCAAGTCTTTAGGGCTCGATATCTAGTTGGAATCCATGTGGATGTAGGTGAACATAAATCGAGTCTCTAAGACTCGATTTCCAGGTGGACGCCACATGGAAAAGTGCCAAATTAGACCTGATTAGAACATGAAAACCGAGTCTTTGAGGCTCGATTTATAAGCCTAAATCGAGTTTTAGAAACTCGAGATGTTAGTAATAAATATAGTTTTGAAACAGTGCCTACTAACTATATAGTTGGGCAATTGGGGTTAATTGCCAATTTTGGTCGAGAAAAAGATAGGAGGCACGAGTGAGAGAACCAATAAATTAACATTATTTTTATAACTTTCAACAACAGTGAGATGCTCGAGATGGCATTTCACTGTAGTTGAGTGTTAAAATTTTTTGAGTTTGACACCTTTGTTGTAGCAGCACTTTTTAGTGTGTTGTGTGCTAAAATAACTTTTTAGTTATTTTGGCAACTCTATTATGAATGCTCTTATTACTTATTTGAAAATTGGTGCTAAAGTGCATTTGGTAGCTTTTCAGAGGGCAAATGCTAACTTTAGAGCATTTAGATTTGGAAATGCAAAAAAAAAAAAAAAAAAAAAAAAAAAAAAAAAAAAAAAAAACTTTTGTATCACTAAAAAATTACTGTATCTACTTTATATAATCATTTTTACAAAATTAACATCGTCTCATGTTTCATTTACATTTTATCATATTAAGATAATATTATTTTATACATACAAGCGACAAAAGAAAAAAGTAAAGTAACCAAAGCAAGAGAGTGTCAAACAACAAAGAGGATAAAGAGAAAGAAAGGGGAAAAAAACGTGTAAATTTTTTTGCAATAAATTACTGGATATTGTGTTTTTTGTGCATTTTTTGTGAATAATATTATCTATTGGCTAAATTGCAAACTACACCCTTAAACTTTGGGGTATTTGAATTTTACATTTTGAAATTTTAGAATTTAAATTTTACAAAACTCTAAAGTTATATTCAGTTTGCATTAATGGTCCCTCCATCCAATTTTTTATTTTTTATTATTTCCATTAAGTGCCACATAAGCTTGTCACATGTCTTTAGTTTATCCAATAAAATGATGTCATGTCATTTTAATTATATTACATGGCAAGTTTTTGTGCCACTTAACAGAAAATATAGATGGAGTGGATACTAATGCAAATAGAATATAGTGTCAGGAGGTAAAATCCAAATTCTGAAATTTCAGAATATAATATTCAAAGACCTCCAAAATTTAGGGGTATAGTTGCACATTAGCCTACTATTTTGCATTTGTAAAGGGATATGCATCATCAAGACCAGAATTCAATATTTCAACAAAATGGCTAAAATACCATTGTGGGGGTATGCATTGGTGGTAAAATTTCTTATATCGCTTCACATGATACTTGGCAGGAATTAAGCAATTCAAGCAGTAATGCTTCAAAGAATATATTGTGCCCACAATGATAACCCCATTAAGGCTCTGATAGTACAAGTCGTCATGTGTCATAGGCAAGGTTTTTAAACCCGGACCGGACCGTACGGTCCGATCGGGTTAACTGTGAACCGTTAATGAAAAAGGTTTTTTATATACAAGAATCGACTATTTCAGCAATATGAGAGAACCGCTTGAACTGAGGTCTAACCTAAAAAACCGTTCAAACCGTAAGCCGATTCAACCGCATGTCTGAAGAAATTTGCTTTCTGATCTGAAATTTTGGCATGGATCTGAAGTGAGAAAAAATAATAATAAAAAGAGAAAATGATGAAAAAGATCCAAAAATGAAGCAAAAAGTATAAGAAGCACCAATGGTATGGTAAGATTTAAAAAAGAAAAAAAGAAGAAGAAGAAGAAGAAGGAGATGATGAGTTGCAGACGTGAGGAGGAAAAAGAAGATGTGCTAGGAAACTGTGTGAACTGTGAAGGAAGTAAAGCATCAGAGTAATAATGTGAGGAGATAAATTTGAAGTGACGTGGGTGGGTGGGTGGGTGTCAGAAGGGTCAAATACCCATTGTAGTAGTACACTAGTAGTGCTACTTTATTTATGAAAAGTTTTGAGTTTTTACTTTTTTTTTCCTTTTTTTTTAATTTATTTTTAAATCTCATCATCTCCACTCTTATTTGGATTTTTTAAAAAACATTACAGGTAATTCATTAACTTATATCATTTAGGTATAATAAGAATAAGTAATAATCTTTTATTTGAAAGATTATTTCAAATTTTAAAGATATTTTTGTCAAATTTGCTAATATTTACAAATTTAATATATTTATATTTATTTTATTTAATTATTAAATTAATTATGACATCATCACGGTTCGACTTCGGTCGAACCTTGGTTGAACCTTTAAAACCTTGAACCTCTCTCTTTAACGGTTCTTTGAACGATCTGGGTCTAAAACCCTTGGTCATAGGATTGATTAGTTGATGAATCCACACTAAAGACCCCCAAAAGAAGCGCTAAAACTAAGGAAAGGGTTAAAGGTATAAAAAGGTTTTACAAAAGAGAAAAAAAGTTATGAAAAGGCAGGTGCTGACTTTATAAAAGAAAAAGAACAAAGGTTAGTCTTTCACAATATACGAAAATTTTTGTCAATTTTCTATTATCACAACTTGACATGTTGTGAGTTGTGATGTTGGATCATGACTAAGATCACATGAAACCGCAATTTCTTTACAATAATTGATTTAATTCAGTATCACGAAAAAAAAAATCACAAATTTTAATACAACTAATACTCTGTGGTAGATTGACACAAAAACTCATTACTTTCTCTCTCTGCGGTTAATAATTTGTGACGTGACTAGCAATAGTAGAAGTTGTGATTCCTAAAAAAAAATGCTTTAGAGCTCATTTGGTGCATGTACTAAAATAACAGTTTTCAGTTTTTAAACAATATTACACATATTTTTACACATTTTTTCACTCACACGTATTTTCAAAAAAGACAAACGTTACTAAAACAACATTACCAAACGGACCCTTAGCCACAAACTATTTCAGATTTTGTATATGATGCTAGAATTTTTGTTTTTGTTTTTGTTTTGTTTTTGTTTTTATTCACAATCAACACATAATTACGATGAATGTGTGGCTGTCCACAGACTCTCTTTCCTAAATTCTTCTCATAGAGAAAAGCAAAGTGATTACCAAACGGGCCTTTAGCCACAAACTATTTCACATTTTGTATATGATGCTAGAATTTTTGTTTTTGTTTTTGTTTTTTTGGTTTTTTTTTTTTTCCCTATTCACAATCAACACATAATTACGATGAATGTGTGGCTGTCCACAGACTCTCTTTCCTAAATTCTTCTCGTAAAGAAAAGCAAAGTGATTAGTCTACTTTTCCTTTATACATTGTACTATTCGAGATTTCTTAGGGTCTAAGTATGGTCTGCCAAGCAACATGTACATAAGCTCTCCATTACTGGAGGTTGGTGATGACATATTATATCATTTGTCCCAAAAACTTGTAAAAAAATTCAAGAGAGCTATACAGAGTCTGAGTCTCCATGGAAGAAACTAATTGTGTGAGTTTGAAACTTCTGATAGATACAAAAAGCCAAAGAGTGCTTTTTGCAGAAGCGGGCAAGGAATTCATCGATTTCCTCCTTCACATTCTGGCACTGCCGCTCGGCACTTTCATTCCGCTTTTCGCAAAGCAAGGAATGTTGGGCAGCTTCGGAAACATTTACGAGAGCATTGACAATTTACGTAGTATTGATGATTACCTTCAACCAAACGTGGACAAGGAGACTCTCCTGAAAGCCAAAGTAGACATGTCTGGAGTCCCTCTCCAACTCGAAATGCCAATCGTTGTATCATCTGCGACATCCAGGAAATTGTATAGGTGTCCTAGAGACTTCTCAAAATGTGACCTACAAGTGGCTTATGACTCCACAGCAATCTGTCCCTTGTGCCAGAAAATTATGGAACACGAGCTATGTTTCGTAGACCCACCGAGCAAAATGAGAGGGTACGTGAAAGAAGCGGTTAAATACATGGTGATGGATGATCTGGATGTGAAACCCATGTCTACCACCTCTACTTTCACTCTGCTTAACAAGTTCAATGTCAAGGAAATGGGGGCTCTTGAGGAGAAAGTTATCGTTTTGGGCATGGATGAGGTATGTTAATTTTCTGTGAATGAATCCATTACTTCTATTTTATTTATTTCTTCGTTTTAGTTATGGTGAGAATTGAATTATTGCAAAATAAAGATGTTTTCTTTTTTTGAGAGAAACAAAATAAGATTCTGAAACTGAGTTTACTGAGGTATTAGTTTTAGCTATATATTCGTTTCCCAATTTCTAAACCATATACGTTCCAATTTCCATAATATAGGAAAGAGTTCAATTATTATAAGTCCATGTAGCTCAATGGATCATGATGCCTACCGTGAACTACTTAATTATAAGTCAAGTCAAAGGGTCTTTTATTTTTTTTAGGAAAAAAAAAATGTGATACTGTATTCCCTCAATCTCTTTCCCCTTAAAGGCCACTGTTGATCCAGTGGAAAGTATGCTTTACTTTCCACAATTGAAGGCTAAAATAAATGAAAACTAAACAAAAAAAATGACTCTACTTCTACTATTTCTTTTCTGAAGAAGGAATGAAGGATTTCATCTATTTGCTTTTTTTTTTTTTTTTTTTTTTTTTTTTTTTTTTTTTGATAATCTCATCTATTTGCTTTTGAAATGTGCCTTTTTCAATGTGAAGATGTGATATTTTGCTGATCTAAATATAATTAATAATTATTTGTTCTTTAATTTGTGTGGTTTATTGTTAGGGTGTAAAATTGCTCAAGGCTTCTCTTCAGTCTAAGAGTGTTCTAACTGATGTCTTCCTCCCAATCTTGAATCAAGAAGTCAAATGTGAAACGTGAGTGCAGGAGTTATGTGTCATTGCCAAAATGTTTTTCCCCCCTTTCCTTCTGGTTGCAAATAGGTTTTAAATGCTAGTCAATGTAAATGGAAGTATGCTTACTCCTCTCTCTCTCTCTCTCTCTATATTGGAAGCTTAGTTAACCAACATTATGTTTCATTAAAATCAGTTGTAAGTTTCTGTTAATTATCACTGATATTGCTTGGTATCACTAAGTTATGAGAGGACCTAAAAAATGAGGTAGCAATAGCATTGCAATCTCTTGAGCCACATAGCATTATCATGTTAGCTTTGATACTATCATGTGATTTATGTCACAATTTGAGATAGTGCTAATCACTCTGCTCAAAAAAATCAGAATGACTAGTCAAGATCTACTTAATAAACTTCTAATGCAGGACCCAGTACAAATGCACAATCCACACTCGTATCCTATATAATTAAAATACAAATAGAAATAGAAAGCAACAAAGTGCTTTTTGCTGAAGCAGACAAACAATTCATCGACTTCCTGTTTCGTATCACCAGTCGCTGGAGCTATCATTCTTGTTCTGAAAAAGCAAGGAACGGTGGGCAGCTTTGGAAACATGTTTGGTAGTAATGAAAAGACCAAAATGTAAAACTGACCCTCTAAATTTCACATTTTGTTATTTCAGTCTTTTAAGTTTCAGGTTTGTCATTTCAATCCTCTAAGTTTCAAATTTTGTCAATTCAGTCTTCTGTTAGCTTTTCGTTAAAAGCTGCAGTTTACGTCGTTTTGGATGATTTTTTTTTTTTTTTTTCATTTCTTAATTAAAAAAACTGAAAAACGTTAATTAAAAAAAAAAAAAAAAACCAAAGGCTCCGGAACGACATCGTTCCCCTAGCCATTTCATTTTACATCTCTCCAGGAAAGTTTCATTGGATTTTTTTTTTTAAATAATTATAAAATCCAAACTATATTATTAGTTAGTCAAGGATTGAAACTATTTTGGTTTCTAACAATTCGAGTTTAGAGGAGTTGATTTTGGTGTATAAATTGAGTATATTGCACTCAATTTTTCATTGCACCAGCAGCTGAGCTGGAAAAACTGTCCACGTAGGCCAAAAATCGAGCCCAAAGAGGTCGCTTCTCCTTTATTGAAATTGAGTCCCAAGGACTCGGTTTAGTTTAATGGAAACTGAGTCCTATGAACTCGATTTCAGTTCAGCCCAACACGACTCAAACTTACACAGATGATTTTTTTGTTCTTCCCTTTCCTTTTTTTCTCCAAATGCCGAACCTCCACTTCCAAGTCCCTAAAAACCCATGAAAAAAACAAATCAAAACCACACATCTAATCCGATTTCCTTCACCTTCAGCTTTTGCCGCCTAGGTTGCTGGGTTTTTGCGTCATTGATTCTTTCTTCCACGTTCGATCCGATTTCTATCGCCGGGGTTTAGTCAGAATCGGCGCCTGGGTTGCTGGGTTTGCATCATTGTTCTTCGTTGAAATCGAGTTTGTTCTTCGTTTGCTGGGTTCATCGTTGTTTTTCATTTGTTGCTGGGTTCTTCGTTGTTCTTCGTTTGCTAGGTTTGTCGGTTCTGTGTTTGTTCTTCGTTTTTTATGCATAGAAATCGAGTCCTCTGGACTCAATTTCTATGTGTAGAAACCAAGTTCATTGGACTCGATTTTTATACATAGAAATCGAGTCCTCTGAACTCAGTTTCTAGCCTACGTGGACTTTTTGTCCATCTCAGCTGCTGACAAAACAGGCAGGGGCGGAGACATGTTATCCTTTGGGGGGGCCGTGGCACCCCCAAAATTTTTTAAAACCTTCATAATAGTAGGAAGATATAGGTCTCACCCCTTCTCATGTAAGAGCTGGCCCCCCAATAAGAAAAGCTTGGCCCCTCCTCCAATACGCTAGCCATAAAAATTCCCCACCCCAAATCCCTACTTTTCATCTTTTGACTTTTCCTTTGCTCCTCTAAAACATGTCAGCCATATCCCACATTCTTTTTCTGGAGTGAGACTATATCCTATAGCTAATCAAGGACCTATGTTGTACTATAGTGTGGGAATTATCATTTGAGAGTGGAGAGACTGTGAGGCTAATGGGCATCTCGTTGATGAAGTCCACTCTCCTATCTATGTGCAGGTCTTGGAGTTTTAGTATAGTCCCTTGTTAAGTTTGTTAATAGGGTAGCCCAGCTATTAGCTTCTTATTCTAGGTAGTCAACGAGGATAATATTGCATGGATAGAAGTAATTCCTCTGTTTTCAGCAACCCCTAAATGTTGATGTACCTGTTACTTTGTCTCAAAAAAAAAAATTATAACTTTTTCTTAAAAAAAAAACCTCATTGAATTGAATTTAATATCCCTTAAAAATGATAACATTGTTTGCATATTTTTGGTCATGGAAAACTGGTGTGTGAATTTAATTGGAAAACCCAATGTACTACACTTAAAGTATTATACTTAAGTTTTGCACTTTCTCAAAACTATTACAATATTCCCTTCCAGCTTATACTTTATAGCCACCCAAAAAACTCTCCTCATCACTCGTTGCTCTCTCTTCAATTTCTCTTTATTAATTCTTCCTTACGATGCTCTCACGTAGTTACATTTTAATTAGCTTCTCTCCCTTCCTTAAAAAAGAGTTTTCTTATTTAAAGCTAAGAAAATATTGAGAGGTACAAAATTCTTCTTCTTTCTTATTGATCTTTTAATTTGATTCCTATTTATTTATCTTATGATTTATAATATTCTTCTATAGTTTAATTTCTATTGAGTTGAGAGTATGAAATCGATTTTGAATTTATTTTTGACCATAGTAGTCGAATTTGGTTGAATTTAACTGCCATTTATCTTATGGTTGCTTACAGTGACTTTGTTATATATAATTTCTATGAATATTATTTCTTGTAAATTTTTGTTAGATTTAATGTTTTTTCTTTTTCTAAAACTAATGCAGGAAGACATGTATGTATATATGTCATACTTTGTATTTTTCTTGAGTTCCAAATCAATATGATATTGTACCTCGGCCCCCTCAACCGAAAATTTCTGACTACGCCCCTGAAAATAGGAAAATAGCAACAGTAAAATCGAGTCCAGAAGACTTGAATTGTTAGAAACAAAATTCGTTTGAAACTTTGCCTAACTAATGATATTGTTTGGGTTTGATGGTTATTTTCTAAAATATCCCAAGTTTCATCTCTTTTGAGAAAAACTTCTCTTTCTTTTCAAAAAAAATCCAGGATAGAAAAAGAAGCAAAAAAGAAGCAAATATAGGTAAAGGCTAAAAGGCAAGCACGTCCAAAGATCATGAGGTTAGTGCCACGACTTTAGAAGCACAGAACAAGATCATGAGGTTTTTTTTTTTTACTTTCTCAGAAAAGTTGGATTTTGGTGTTTGTTTGGATACAGAAGCAAAAGCAAACCGAGGAGGAATATGGCAGAAAGTTACAAGAATTGCAAGCAAAGTCGGCTTCCTCCAATAAATTGCGGCAAAAATTCGAACGAAAGGTTTGCACTCAACCTGCTCGACGAATTGCCTGTGATAAAAAATCTAAAGTTATTGTTAGTAATAGGATTTTTCTTTAATGGTATTTGTTATTGATTTAATTATTCAAGTATTTTACTCTTCACCTTTTGAGAAACAGTTGCAAGAAAATGAATTCGAGCAATATTGTCTTTACTTGAACAAAACAGCCGTAAGAAAGTTCATCTTTCTATTGTTGAAGAATGAACTAGGAGCTAGGGAACGATGTTGTTCCCTGAGCCCTTAGTTTCTTTTTTTTTTTTTTTTTTTGGTAATTAACGTTTTTCAATTTTTTAAATTAAGAAAAAAAAAAAAAAAACCATTGGGAGATTGAACCCTTAGTTTTCTTTCATTTTTACGTGGATGTGAGATACATGGTATTTATTTGATTTTATATGTCACTTGTTTTATATTTAAATAAAAATGTAAGGAAATTGAACCCGCAAGACGCAAGTCAATGGTTGTGCTAATGATCTAGCCATTGCCCATTGGGATTTTTGGGCCTTGAGTACGAATATGGTGGAGATATTAAGATCTTCGCCAAATCATAATACCTCAAATCTACTAGAGATTTTGAAATTTTTGACAAAGGGCAATGATTGACAATGATGGTGCGATCGAGTGACAGTGACAAAGCCCAAACCCCAAAAAAAAAAAAGGTAGTGATATGACGGATTTTAGTGGCAGGAGAGAGAGAGAGAACTAAGTTTGAATTAATACAAAATCAAAGAGTAATGTTACATCCACGCATTTTCATAACTAATCTGAGCTAATTACAAATTATTTTTGGATAAACTACATATTTAGCCCTTAATCTTTACACTATATTTTAATTTGGCCCTTAATTTTTTAATGTCGTGCTAATTTAGTCCATACCGTTATATATTATATGAAAATTGATGACATGACAAACGGCCAAAATAAAATTTAAGTTTATTGTCATATCAACAAAATCAAAGAGTAATGTTACATCTATGCATTTTCATAACAAATTTTAGATGACAAATTGTTACTGTTCTAATCTGAGCTCATTGCAAATTATTTTTGGATAAACTATGTATTTAGCCCTTAACCTTTACACTATATTTTAATTTGTCCCTTAACCTTTCAATGTCGTGTTAATTTAGTCTATACTGTTATATATTAGATGAAAATTGCTAACATGACAAATGACCAAAATAAAATTTAAGTTTATTGTCACATCAACAGAAGCTAATTTTTTATTTTGACCATTAGACATATCATCAGTTTTCATCCAAAAGATAACGGCAGGGGCTAATTTGATGCGGTACTAAAAGGTTAATAACTAAATTGACACAATTGAAATGTTATGGATCAAATTAAAATATAATGTATGAGATAAGGACCAAATACGTAGTTTACCCATTATTTTTTTATTCACCAGCAACAGCTAATAACTATATCCATTAACAATAGAGTTTGATGAATTTTCTTGGCTTGAATATATTTTTTTCCTAACACATAAGCTTTTTTTATTTTTTTATATAGACTATTGCTTTATTTGCCCCTTAACTACAGGAAAAGTTTTATCTCTTTTTTTATATAAATATTTTTCGCTAAAATTGACTGAAAGATTGAGGTTTACAAAAGGGTATGTGCTGATTACTTTATCTTTACAAAAGAAAAAGAAATGTTTCGGAATTTGCGAAACCCTTCTTGTACGTGGAAAAAAAAAGAAAAGCAGAGAGATTTATTCACAAATTCACAATCAGTACTTTTCCTAGTCCTCACTCCTCAACCTGTGACTGACAATGAACTGTGGTTCACCAATAGTCAGATTTTATAAGTATTCTTCTTCTTTTTTTTTTTTTTTTTTCAAGGATCTCAGCCCGTACCATAGTAATTGATCATAACCCAGGATTTCTTAAGCTCTAAGTATTCGCCAAGCAACATGAACATAAGCTGTCCAGTCAGTGTATTCGAAAAAAAACAAGGTTAGACAAGAGTCCATGGAAGAAACCAATGTGAGTTTGAAACTTCTAATAGACAGAGAAAACCAAAGAGTACTTTATGCAGAAGCGGGCAAGGATTTCATCGACTTCCTCTTTCACATTCTGGTCCTTCCGGCTGGATCTTACATCCCGCTTCTCAAAAAGCAGCAAATGGTTGGCAGCTTCCATAACATTTCCGAGAGCATTGAAAATTTGAGTAGTGCTTACCTTAAACCAAACGTGAAGAAAGAGAGTATCCTAAACCCCAAAGTACACATCTCTGATGGTACTTGTGGTGGTGTCCCTCGCCTATTACCAAACATTGAATCATCCACATCCACTAAATTCTACCGGTGTTCTAATACCAGCCGAGACTGTGATAAATATGTGGCTTATGATTTCAGCTCAATCTGTCCTTCGTGCCAGCGTGCTATGAGCAGCGAGGTAAGTTTCGTAGGCCTACCAAGCGTAACAATATATGGAGTCCTCCAGTGAGGAAGGCTACGTGAAAGGCCTGGTTTCATACATGGTGATGGATGATCTGGAGGTGAAACCCATGTCCATTGTCTCTAGTACTATCACTCTGCTTAACAGGTTCAATGTCAAGGAAATAGGGGCTCTTAAGGAGAAAGTTGTCAATTTGGGCATGGATGAGGTATGTAATTCATTCTTTGCTTTCTGGGATTTCATTAATTCTATTTTCTTTGTTTATTCTTTTATTACTTTCCGTTCTAAACCATGATATTAAGAGACAAACGAAATTTTGAATTGATCGCTGATCTGTCTCAATACCAACTCCATGTTCCTTTATGTTTCGTGATGTCTACTGTGAACTACTTGATTATCAAAGGGTCTTTAATTCTAGCTGGTACATGCATGTTTTGTGTGTCAATTCTCATTTGATCTTAACTTATTAGAGCATTCACATCAGTCCGTGTATAAGTGTGTATAATAGAAAAAATGCTCAAATTTACACATTTTTGTTCAAAAACAGCCCACATCAGTCTTTTTAAAATCATGCAAAGTCTTCTAAAATTATCCACATGCTACAGTACCTGTGTAAATTTACACGGGTACTGTAGCATGTGTATATGAATTTTTAATAGTTTTTTTCTCTCTCCCCGGTACTGTAGCATGACTTTTTCTGGTATTGTAACACTGTAGCACTGTAGCATTGGGTTAAAGAAATGAATATTTTATTTGAATAAATGTGTATAATAGACAAACTGATGTGGGTGTTTTGTAAAAATAAGTGTGTAAAATAGAAAAAGTAAGTTTTAGACTTGTAAAATGAAAAAAATTTCCACGGACTGATGTGAATGCTCTTATAGTGTAATTCCCCTTAACACCCATTCATCTAAAAAAAAAAATGACTCATTTTCTTTCTATGTTGAATTTTCAGTTTGAAATATGTCTATTTCAAAGTGGAGATTTAATATATCAAAGATCTAAATATAATCTATATAATTTTGCTACTTAATTTATGTGGTTTATTGCTAGGGTGTGAAATTACTGAAAGCTTCTCAGCAATCGAAGACTGTTCTGACTGATGTTTTTCTCCCGAGAATGGAAGTTGAAACAGGAAGTTAAATGTACAACATTAGTGCATGACAAGAGTACTGTGGCATTGCAAAAATAATGTTGTTATTATTATTATTATTATTGTTGTTGTTGTTGCAAATTTGTTTTAAATGTTAGTTACTGCTAGGGTCTGTTTGAGATCTACTTATTTTGCTGAAATTGAAATTTTTTTACTGAAAGTACTGTAGATAAAGGTAAAAGTTAGTTAAAATAGTATAGTGGGACCCATGAATAGTACCAAAAAATGCAATGATCTCATGAATAGTAACAAAAATAAGCTGAATAGTAAAATAAGCTGATTTTTTAAACTGGAGCTAAATGCATACTTAGTCATAATCTTGTGTGGCATGTAAAGGGTAATACTCTGTGTGTGTGTGTGTGTGTGTTATATAAGTTCTTGTTAGTTATTACCTCTTTGATATCATTTTATGATGACCGCAAAAATGACTAAGGATAGGAGGAGTGGCTGCTAGAAATTTAATTTTAAGCAGAGCCAAGTTAAATAATAGACTTGGGAAATGGATGCAAGACACAACTTGTTTACCTTATGTAGAACAAACATCACAAATTTTCCTTGAGTTAAATAATAGACTTTCAAAAATCAACATGCAAAAAGTTTAGGTAGTAGAAAAATACTGGTAAAAATCATGAGCTAATGACGAAATTGTTGGAAAAAAGGTTTGAAAATTGCCAAAATTAATTAACAAAATACAAAACAAATCAATGATATAAGATGAAAGTGTAGAGAGTTATAAACTTATCGATTTAAGCCGAGGCACGAAACTAAATCTACTGTCCTAAAAATGTGAGTTCACCCTACTGGAATGACTCTGTCAGTGCAAATCGCTCAGGCGGTCGCTCTCCAGGATACAATGGCAGCTCTAGTAGTGTGCATTCACAAACAGAACTTCAAACTTGTCATTAGATGCCCAATATAACGATTGAGAAAAGGTAGAAGAAATAGTATATTATTAGATAAACTCCTTTTTTCTTTTGTTTTTCGCCTGCTTAAAAGAAGAGTAACCTTTTGGTTATATAGCAGAACCAGTGGAATATTTCCACTGAAAGAGTTGACAAAACCCAACACAAAGTTTGAGAATCTGCAGTGATATAAGCACCCATATTTATCCCTTTGATTTCCTTCAACATCTACTGATATTATAGGGACATTTGCTAGGGATCGATTTGAACTGGTTAAGGCAAGATAGATGAAAGTAAGAAAGGATAGTGATGATATTGTGGAGGGGTTGATTTTGTTTGTGAATAAAGAGAGAAAACCGTGGGTATGGGGTAATCTGAAGGTGGGGCTGGTGAGTTTAATTCTCACCAACCATATCCACTAATTTTGGCGAATAACAATCCAGGTGGCACAAGATATTATCCATCATTTAATAAAATTAATTTCTTTTTAAATTTTAAAACATGCCCAACAATCATGTGAAACTTGGTGACTTGAAAGGAATTGTGGTCATCAGAATCAAAACTCATCACCTTATGCCCAAGATCTATGCTGCATTTTGAGCAAATTCCTTCATCTAGATATTTAATTAGTCAATTTTTCTATTTAAAATTTATTAGGTAAGTGCAATTTGTCCCTCAAATTTCAAGTGAACATTATTAGTTTCTCAAGTTTCAAACATGAGTACTATTGGTCCTTGCAAAGATGAGTAAATTAAAAAAATTACACATGTTACTTCATATCCTTGTTTTGAAACAGGTTGCTCAACTTGATAATGAAAAGAACTGAGCTCTAAGTCTCTAATCCATGCCACGGTTCCACCCATGCAATGGCTTTGCCTCATGATTTACGCCCGCGTGCACACACACACACACACATATATATATATATATATATTATTTTTTATGCTTGGAGGAATTTTTGGGGGGCTTTTAGAATAGTGATTGTAATTTTGTTGTTCTTCGAGATGGGTTTAGTTGGAACTTGGAAGTTTTGGATTCATATTAGGATCCATGGTTCTCATCTCATTGTAAAAATAACCAAGAAAACCCACTAATTCCTACTGGCAAACGCAAAGAATTAAAAGCCAATAATATAACAAAAGACAACGTCTAACCAAGAAAACCTCTCTACTATTTAGAATCAAACCAAAAGACTGCTACAATGCTACTAACTCAATCTAACCAAATATGCAGTGGTGGCAATGTGCAAATCAGATCTCAAATTGATGTGCGAAACGGGTTTAAAAGGGTATGGCATTAGGACTCTGTATGGCTGGTGGAGCCGTTGCGTGGGGTGGAGCTGTGGTGAACAATATGCGAATCGGGTTATGCCATTAGGTTCAGTTCTCCCACTGTCTCACATTTCAGTCGGCATGGATTTTTGCAATTTGAATTGGGTAAGACCCAAGTCAGTTGACTCTTTGACGTGTAAAATTGGGTTTTAAAACATGTAAATTTAAAGAAGTACCACATCACATAAAAAATGTCATGTTATAGTTCTGTTAGCTACGTAGGCAATGAGGCTAACGGCAATTAACAGAATGACCTATAGTACTCATATTTGAAACTTTGAGAGATTAATGGCGCTCACCTAATAGAATTTAAGATTTAATATTGTAATTTTGCCGTTTTATATTTTTATAACTACCAATTTAGGATGTCTCTTAGGAAACCATACGATTTGATTTTGTAATATTCTCAAAATTTTCTTTTTTGGTAGATTTTTATATATTTTTAGGGTTTTTTAGGCGGTCCTAGTCGCCATAGGAATACATTAGGGTTAATTTTCTAGGTTTTCTTTTTATATTTAAACATATTATATCCTCTTAGGAAATTCAATTTTTGATCAATAATATTTTTAGAGTGTTCTTGCTTTTATTTTTTTTGGTGAATTTCAGAATTTTCCTTTTGAATTTAAGCAAGATTCAACTGTTATCATCTGAAGCATATGTATTTTTTTTTAATGTTTCCTAACTTCTCCTCCACGGGCCCCAAAGATTGGATGAACTATAGCCATTTTCACAACACGTTTTAGTACATCTAATTTTTTTATTTACATTTTAACATATTAAAATAATATTATTTTTTATACACACTAGCAACAAAAGAAAAAAAATTGCAACCAAACCCAAGCGAGAGAGAGTGCCAAACAACAAAGGAGAGAAAGAGAGAGAGAGAGAGAGAGAGAGAGAGGAATAAAAACATGTAAAATTTTTTGCAATAAATTACCAAATATTGTTATTTTTTTGTACATTTTGGAGATAAGTATTATCTATTGAGTTCTTATTCGATTATAAAAAATTTCACAACTTTTACTCCAAAACTCTTATATGTAGTGGACTGTGATTGATTGTTTATCAATAAAATTTTAACTTTTACTTTACCAACTACAATTGATCATATATACGAGGAAGTAATGAAATTTGTGACTAATAAGACGGAGGAAATAAGAAGGTTTCACGAGAAACAAGTTTATATAAAGGTATATGCACGTACTGATCGAATAATTAAAACAAAAATTGTGATTCTTTACGTGGTATTAGAATTTTTGTTCACAATTCAAACGTAGAAGTCATAAAACAATCGATGAATGCTGTGGCTGTCCACAGGCTTTAGCTCTTTACTAAATTCTTGTCGTAAAGAAAGAAAAGCAAATTAGTACTTTTCCAATTCCTCGATCTGTGTTTGCCAAGCTACATGTTACATGTACATAAGATGTCCAGTACTGCACGTATAAATATCGTTTGTCCCAAAGAACTTGTAAAAAATTAAAAAAAGAGCTAGACTGTGAGTCCATGGAAGAAACTAATAAAGTGAGTTTGAAACTTCTGATTGACACAGAAAGAGAGAGTGCTTTTTGCAGAAGCGGGCAAGGAATTCATCGACTTCCTCCTTCGCATTCTGGCACTGCCGCTCGGAACTTTCATTCCGCTTTTCGAAAAGCAAGGAATGGTTGGCAGCTTCGGAAACATTTACCACAGCATTGACAACTTAGGTACTGTTTACCTTCAACCAAACGTGAACAAAGAGACTCTCCTGAAACCCAAACTACACATCTCTGGTGGTGGTTCTGGAGTTCCACTCAAATCGCCAGACCTTGCATCATCTGCAAAATCCAGGAAATTGTATAGGTGTGCTAGAGATACGAGCAAATGTGACCTACATGTGGCTTATGACTTCAACGCAAACTGTCCTTCGTGCACTAAAGTTATGAACGGCGAGATAAATTTTGTAGACCCACCAAGCACTAACGGAGGGTATGTGAAAGGAGGAGTTACATACATGGTGATGGATGATCTGGAGGTGAAACCCATGTGCACCACCTCTACTTTTACTCTGCTTAACAAGTTCAATGTCAAGAAATTGGGGGTTCTTGAGGAGAAAGTGATCGATTTGGGCATGGATGGGGTAAGTTAATTATATAAGTCAGTCATTCTTTTGCTTTCTTTGAATGAATCCATTACTTCTATTTTATTTATTTCTTCTTTTGCTTTCCCTCCTTTCATTATGGTGAAAATTATTGCAAAATAAGATGCTTAAAAGTTAAAACTGGGCTATGAAATATATGAAAGAAGCGAAATTTGGAATTGATAGCTGATCTGTCCCAATCCCAAGTTCATGTATGATTTACCATTGTACCTCAATGTTTCATGATGTCTACCGCGAATTAATTCGAGCTGGTCCATACATGTTTTCTGTACCAGCTATCATTGAATATTTGTACAAATGCTATGGAGTCAGCATGTTCAAATCCTCTATATCATTTTTTGTATTCCACTTTATGTTCTACCAATTACAACTTGCTATGTATTTATTTAACTTTCCTTATAAAATAGCCAAAGTTTAAAACGAAAAAAAAAAAATAAACGCATGACAAGTAGTAATTTTTTTTTTTTTTTTTTTAGAGAAAGAAACGAAGAAAATGACAAGATGTAATTAGTGGAACATAGAGTAGAACACAAAATGTGATACAGAAGATTTGTATTCGTTCAAATGCCATCAATGAACTCTAATTTCATATTGAAAAAAATATAATATTGTATTCCCTCTCTTTTCCCTAAGCCTTCGTTTGGGAGGAGGGAATGAAATTGAATAGAAAATAATGAAAAAAAATAATTTTAGAATATTCTTTTATATCTTTATTTACGAGTTTTAATGGAATGAATAAAAAGTCTATTTCTTTATTTGAAAGTTTAAGTGGAAGGGAATGGAACAGGTAAGAAGGAACACTCATTCCTCTCTATTCCTTTAAAACTTTAAATTTTCATTCCCCTTGAAATTGTGAGGAATTAGAGAGAATGTAATTAAATTTAATGAATTTTTTACTAAACTCCAAAAATACCCCTATATATTCAGCATTTTGTTTTAAAATAGGGGTTTACTAGTAATATTATCATAAAATGATTCTATTTTTTTTTCGCTCTATGTTACTCCCAAATAGGATTACTTGCATTCCATTCATTTGCATTCATTTGCATTCTTTTATTTTAAAACATCTAAACAAGGTTACTTAATTCGATTCGATTCGATTCGATTCCTTTCTTTTCCATTCTTTTCCCTCATTTAAATACATTCTATTGTATTTCATTTCATTCTATTCATTTCCATTCCTTTATGATCATTACACTCAATTCCATTTCATTCATTCATGAACTCCCAAACAAAGCCTTAAGGCCACTAGTACATCTAAACGAAATGAAAAAAGGAAACAAAAAATTACTGTCCTATTTCTTTGCTGAAAAAGGATTTCACCTATTTGCTTTTGAAATGTGCCTATTTCGATGTGAAGAAGTGCTGTTTTAGTACTGATCTAAATATAATTAATAGTTATTTTATACCTTAATTTATTTGGTTTATTGCTAGGGTGTGCAATTGCTCAAGGCATCTCTACAGTCTAAAGAGTGTTCTAACTGATGTCTTCCTCCAATGAAACAAGAAGTCAAATGTGAAACGATAGTGCAAGAGTTCTGTGCCATTGCCAAAATGTTTTTTTTTCCTTTCTTTCTGGTTACAATTTGGTTTTAAATACTAGTCAATGTAAAGGGCAATATGCTTGCTCTTCTCTCTCTATCTCTCTTTTTTGGAAGCTTAGTTAAGCAACATTACGTTTCATTAAAATGAGTTGTAAGTTTTTGTTATTTAGCACTGTTGTTGCGTGGTAACACTAAGTTATTAGGACCATAAAAATGAGGTAGCATTGCAGTCTCCTGAGCCACATGGCGTTATCATGTTAGCTTTGATACTATAATGTCACAACTTGAGGTAGTGGTAGTCATATCTGCACAAAAATTCAGAACGAGCAGTCAAAATTACAAATAGTGTTCATTGTGATCACTTCTACAGTTAATATCTACTTATTATTAAACTTCTAAGGAAAATTACATTTTACCACCCTAAACTATGCACTAAATTACACTTTGCACCCTAAACTATCCAATTGCACACTTTACACCCCAAACTATCACACTTATCACACTTTGCACTTCGGTGTTATTTTTGTTGTTATATTTAACAGAATTTTACTACATGTGACAAGTACATACTTCTTACTTAGGTGGAATAAAGTTAAAATACTGAAACACCCTTTCTCAAAATAAATTAAAACAAAACCCAAATTTTCCACACCTTGCACTGCATTTAAGATTCAACAAAATACATTATAACTAACAAACGAAAAAAAATAAAGTCAAAACTGCTTTCGTGAATCAAGGAAACACTCATTCCAAATATAATATGGCTTTAATCAGAGAAGATTCCGGCTTTGACTACATATTTCCAGATGAGTCTTCTGTTTGCAAGCAAACAACCTAACATCCTGCTAATACTTATTTATAGATCATAAAAAATAAATAAAACAATTAATTTACTATTTATAAATGATTTGAAGGATACTACAATATCATTAGCAGTAGAGTGAAATTCCTCCTCCATCGAAGGATCTTGGGCCATCTTGTCCTAGAATTTAAGCCACCATATCCATGACAGTTTGTTATTCAGAAAATGACTTCTTTTTTAAGGCAAAGATAAACAAAAAAAACTTTGACTTAACCTCTCATTCCAACGTATACATATTAGCAACCTGAGCGCAGGCCATCCCTCCGGGAATGGATCACGTATGCCCTCATCTCGATTACCTAGAAAAAATCCACCTCAATTAAAACCATGTGGTTCGTTTATGATCTGAAAACTTAAGGTCCTTGTTTCAAAAGATGAGAATTCAGTCATAAAAGAAGAAATCTAATTTTCTTTGATTTTTCGAGTCATATTCTCAGACCACAAACGGAAATCTGAGAAAGAGTGAGGAAGAGAGGATGAAGGGTGTTTTAGTCTTTCAACTTTATTCCACCTAAGCAAGAAGCATGTGCTTGTCACATGCTGCATGATTCTGTTAAATATAACAGCAAAAATAATACTGGGGTGCAAAGTGTGATAAGTGTGATAGTTTAGGGTGCAAAGTGTGCAGTTGGATAGTTTATGGTGCAAAGTGTAATATAGCGCATAGTTTAGAGTGGTAAAGTGTAATTTCTCCAAACTTCTAATGTGAGACTCAGTACACACGTGCACAATCTACACTCATATCCAATTCGATAACAATCCCGATAGAAATAGAAAGTTCTTTTTGCTTAAGCAGACAGAATTCATCGACTTCTTTCACATTCACTGCCAGTTGCTTGGAACTATCATTCCTCCTCTAAAAAGCAAGGAACGGTGGACATCTTATTGGAAACCTTTATGATAGTATTGAAAATCTAAGTACTACTTACCTTCAACCAAACAGACCAAAGAGACTCTCTTGAAGCACAGTGTACATCTTTGAAACTGGTGAGGAAATTCTATAGGTGTAATAGTGCTTTGACATTTTAATATTATACAATTTAAATGAATAATTATGACAACATAAATAAAAAGATATAAGAGTTAATATGAAGGATGAGTAATTAGTAAATGTTTAATTCCACATTAAAAATGAGATAAACGTTTTTATTGTTTATAAGTGTGGTGATTAATGGGCTAAAATGTATTGGAACAGATACTGGGCAAAATATGCGCACTCTCAAAGAATGTATTGACCCCAAAGTGTTAAATCTGGTGTTGCAAGATATATAACTTCCTTGAAACTTTAGGTTGTTTTTTTCTTGGAAAAATATCTGCTGGGCTTGAATCTGTTTTAGCCTGAAATTTAAAAAGTTCTCTTTTAACAAAAAATTTCTATCAAGTCCGTTCTTCAATTTCCTTCACATAGTATTGCTTGCTGACTTGTTTAATGGAGTATTGATGTTGTTTTTTTACATGGTCTTTCAAAATTTAGTAGAGATCGATCTCTTAATCTCAAAAGTCTCTCTTCATTTATCTTTAATTATTTTTTATATTTTGTTTTTCTTTTATTGGAAATGGAAAATTATTGTAGCTTTTGAAGATTCATGTTGGTTCATTTTTCACAATATTTTTATATCTTTGATGATTTGTATATGTACCAAGCTTAGGAATAGGTGCTAGTAAATTTGATAAATCTGTTGGAAGCTAGATGAAAATTTTCGTTGTGGGGGGGTCAAAACTCAAAGGAGTTCACGATCCCATGTGTACAAAACTCAAATAGGTGCTACTATTTGGCCACATCTTGTCGAGTCTAGATGTCACTTTAGTTCTTTTCATTTGTATTTTATTTCAATGTTACTCTTATTGTTAAAATTTGGATGGAATTTGCTTATATGATATAGAAACTCACATATTAATTTACCTAATATGGACAATTTTACTTGATGGCATGGTGTCATGTCACCTAAGTTTGTGCCACATCAACCCTCAAGGACTAACCCAACCCCGAAGCATTAGCTGATTTTGAATGGAAGAAAAGTAAGGAGGTGACAAACAACAAAGTGTTCTCTCAATTCGGAGTTGAGGGAGTTTAAGTTGCGTAGTTGGGTTTATGTGATGGCTTTGGAATTGACTGGAAATTTTACTGGGTTGAGGGGTTATGATTCTCATAGGTGAATGGGATTTATGGATATGGGGGTTGAACTTTTGAAGGGGACGCCGGTGGTTTGTGGATTCGAAAGGGGAGATTTGTGTGTGCCTTGGATTGTTTCAATGGGTTGGTTTTTGAGGTTTAAGAGGTTGGGTAAGCTTGATTGTTCATGGAGTTGAATGTGTAGGACGGCAGTAATGTACTACGGGCATCCATGTCTTATTATCTTTCATTTTTATGTGGATGTGAGATACAGAACTTATTTGATTGTATACGTCACGTGTCTTATATTTAAATAAATATGTGAGGAAATTGAGAGATTCAAAGTGAGACAATTTTATTGCAATAAATATTGGGAAAGTGATGAAAACTTACAGCTTATTTGATTTTGTAGCTTTATTTTATTTTATTTTATTTTATACTATTCATAGGTCTTATTGCACTTTTGAGTACTATTTATAAGTTCTATTATAATATTGAACTAACTTTTAACTTTTTTATTTTTTTTTTTTATACTTTCAGCAAAAAGTTTTCATTTTCAGCTAAATTATAAGTTGTTCTCAGATGGACCCGAAATATTGCTTTATTTGCCTTTTTTGCAAGGTGGTCGATACCGTACCGGCCGGTACGTACCGTACCGGCTCCATACCGGTATCGAAACATCAACGTTTCGTACCGGTTTAAATACCGGCCGTACCGGCCATGTACCGGCCGTACCGGCCAATTTCGGGCAATACCGGCCGGTACAGAAAAAAGGTTTTTTTTTTTTTTTTTTTTTTTTTTTTTTTTTTTTTTAAGTTTTGTAATTTTTGAATTTTTGTTAGGGCAGAATGGTAACTTATTTGCATTAACTTATTAGTATTATTTGTTTTCTTCGTATGCAATGGTAACTTTTAAGCTTTCTATTTTTTATATTGTGTTTTTTTTTTCCTTTTAATTGATACTAAAGTCTAAAACCATGAATAATTACTTCTGAATTGAGAAAATGTTTTATGATAAACTTTTATATTTATTATAATATATACACACACACACACACACACACACACATATATATATATATATATATATATATATATATATATATATATATATATATTTATAAATATAAAAAATAGCGGTAAACCCGAAACGGTACACCGGTATTGACCGGTATCCGAAATATATCGTACCGCTGGGCAAACCGGTACAGCCTCCGGTACGGTATTGACTCTCTTGCTTTTTTGACAAAGAAAAAGAAAAGAAAATTCTCAGCTAGAATTGAGTAGAGATTAAAGAGAGCTTACAAAAGAGAACATGACGATTACTTTTTCTTTACGAAAGTAAAAGAAACGAGTTTTCAGAATATGAAATCCTTCTCGTACGTAATTGCTTTAGCAAACGAACTCCAGAAGTTTTAAAGGTTAAAAGAATAAAAAGAGAAGCAAAGAACAATTAGAACTTCTCATTTAAGTCCTCAACTTATTATGGCTGACAATGAATTACTGTTCATCAATAGAAGCCAGTAACTATCTGGGACTTCTTACATTCTAACTTCTAAGTATGTTCCGCTTGGCGATGATTTTAATGGTAGAGTTGAGAGAGAGAGAGAGAGTTAAGTCTAAATTGAAAGTTTGAAACAAAACTAAAATAGAGAAAATGATCTCCTACTACAATTGAATCCTTTAATTCTATTTAAAATTTTGGACACATATCATTATCTTGACCGTGATAGGCCCATTGTCTAGCCCATGCCAAGTATAATATGGCAAAAATGGCACCACATCATTTAAGTTGCTTTACAATTTGGGAAAGGATCAACTACGATAGAATTTTTCAATTCCCTTTCATTTTTAACAGGATGTGAAACATGCATTTAGTATTTATTTGATTTTTAAGTATCACATGTCGTAAATTTAAATGAAAATATGAAGAAATCGAAATATTAAATAGGAGAGAATCTTATAGCAATAGATATAAGTTTTTTCATATGAGCTATTGCTTTCTTTCCTTTTGGCAAATAAAAAAAGAAAACTTCCCCCCAAAAAAAGGGTTACAAAAGGGTACGTACGTGCAGTGCTGATTACTTCTTCTTTACAAAAGTAAAAGAAAGAAGGTTTCAGAATATGAAATTCTTCTTGTACATAATTGCTTTAGCAAACGAACCCAAGTTTTAAAGTAAAAGAAGAAAAGGAAAAGCTAAGAGATAATTACAGTTACAACTTTTGATAAGTCCTCGATTCGTGGCCGACAATGAACTGTGGTTTCACCCAATAGGAGCCAGCGCCTATTCGGAATTTCTTAAGTTGATCCGCACAAGCAACATGCACATATATAAGCTGTCCATTGTATCAAGGTTATGCCATATTGTTTGTCCGAAAACTTTTGAACAAAGTCCATGGAAGAAACCAATGTGAGTTTGAGACTTCTGATAGACACAAAAAGCCAAAAAGTGCTTTTTGCTGAAGCGGACAAGAACTTCATCGACTTCCTCTTTCACATTCTGGCCTTGCCCGTCGGAACTTTCATTGCCCTTCTCACAAAGCAAGGAATGGTGGGCAGCTTGGGGAACATTTACGAGAGCATTGAAAATTTAAGTACTACTTATCTTCAACCAAACGTGAACAAAGAGACTCTCCTGAAGCCCAAAGTACAAATCTCTGGTGGTAGTACTGTTCCAGGAGTCCCTCTCCTATTGCCAAACGTTGAATCATCTACTACATCATCCAGGAATTTGTATAGGTGCTCTAATTACTACAGTCACAACTATGTGGCTGATGACACTAGCGCAAAGTGTCCTTCGTGCCAGAGTTATATAAATGACCAAGTAAATTTCGTAGATCCACCGAGCGTAACGAATGCGCGCTCTTCCTCCAGTGAGGGAGGGTACGTGAAAGGAGTGGTTACATACATGGTGATGGATGATCTAGTGGTGAAACCCATGTCCACCATCTCTAGTATCACTGTGCTTAACAGGTTTAATGTCAAGGATGTAAGTGTTCTTGAGGAGAAAGTTGTCGATTTGGGCATCAGTGAGGTATGTAGGTCATTCTTTGCTTTCTGCGCATGAGTCTGTTACTTCTGTTTTATCTATTTTTCCTTTCTTTTACTTAGCGTACTTCTTTCGTTAAGGTGAAATTTATTGCAAAATAAGATGCTTAAAGAGGTATAAAAGGTTGAAGCTTTTCGTGTCCTAAATCGTAATTCCGAAACCATGATATGAGAAAGAGACGAAATTCGGAGTCAGTATGTTCAAAATTCAAATGCTATCATTTAACTTTAATTTCCATATTGGAAAATTAATATTGTGTTCATTCCTACTCTTTCCCCTTAAGGTCACTTCCTTGTTCATCTTTTAAAAGAGTAAAGAAAAAAGAAAGTTACAAAGAAATGTAATATTGTGAAAATTTCATTTTTCTTCTTTTGGAAAAAAGATCTTCATCTGCCTTTGAAATGTGTCAATTTCAAGTAAAGATTTAGTATTTCATGAATCTAAATGTAATTAATAATTATTTTGCTCATTAATTTATGTGGTTTGTTACTAGGGAGTGAAACTACTCAAGGCTTCTATATGGTCAAAGAGTGTTTTGACTGATGTTTTCCTCCCAATGTTGAAACAAGAAGTCCAATGTAAGAGTCAGTGAAATGTAAGTGCAAGAGTTTTGTGCCATTGCCAATATGTTGTGTGTGTGTGTGTGTTTTTTTTTCTGGTGTGGAAATGTAAAGGGCAATATGCACTCTCTCTCTCTCTCTGCATGTTTTATTGGAAGCTTGGTTAAGAAGCATTATGTATCATAAAAAATTGAGCTGCAAGTATATGTAAGTTTTTGTTAATTATCAACTGCTTGGTATAGTAAGATGTTTGACGATGACTGAGGCACAAAAGTTTGTTGACCTTATGCTCTATCGGTCTTGAATGTTCAAAATGGGTATGAAACACCTTTGAACGTTTAGACCCAAAATTACAAATTATCAATTCAAGCTTAATATCAAACGATTAACGTGCGGAACATGAATATAAGCCAAACACAGAATTGATAAATAATCTAAGCCAAATACAAACACATCCACAACAGAAAATAAATGGCAAAGATAAAGGAAAGGAAGATGCAAACACACGAACAACACACGATGTGTTATCGAAGAGGAAACCGAAACCCTCGGCGTAAAACCTCTCCGCCGCCCTCCAAGCGGTCAATAATCCACTAGAAAATGTATTTGGGATACATAAACAGCAATAGACCCTCCAAGCCTAATCTACCTAGGTACCTAAGCCCTCATTTTTCTTCTCTAGCTTACCGGGTTCCGCTATAAACCATAGCATCAACCAATAGACATTGGTTCCTTCCTAACTGCTTCCCAAAAGCACCAAATAAACATTCTCACTGATATGGGTATGGTGAGAAAAAGATTTGGTCAAGAATCTCTCAAGGATGTAACAATGGAGAGGAAGAGAGTAAAGGAATTTGTAGAGTCTCTAAGGTAAAGATTGGGGATGAATCAATCTTATTTTTCTCTAGGGTTTCTCTCACAAAAATTCTCTCTAAAAACTCTCTACATTTGGTGGGTATAAGGGTCTATATATAGTGGTGAGTGTTTGGAATACGAAGAGACAGTTTTTCCCAAATAGGGCTGGTTGGCGGCTTGGCCTCGTGACTGGTCTGAGTCGCGAGTTCCAGCTGCGAGTTAACTGCCTAGCCAGCCTGGAACTTTTGTCCTGTAGTGCACCAGCTGGCATAACGCTTCAGCTTCCCGCATACTTGGCATGTGACTCTCATCTGGCGGCTTGCACCCGCGAGCCACCGCGAGTTCCAGTTACGAGTCCTTGCTTCTTTGCACAATGAAGAACACTTCTTTATACTCTCTCACACACTACCCTTACAAGAATCCCACCTAAATACGGGATTACTAATTGCTAAAATACAAGCAAATTTGGCACAAAATAAAGCCAATAAAGGCTATTCCGTGCCATTATAAAGGCTACCCCCTGCTTCCTTCTCTTCATGCACCTCCTTGAAGCCCCTCCAACACACCCCCCCCCCCCCCCCCCCCCCCAAAAAAAAAGCAACTCTCTTCAGATTTGTTTAGGAAATATTTTAGGGACATTATTATATTTTGTCACAATTTTACCACCACTCTAAAGTGGTTGACTGTAGGTTGTGAGTTTATGTGAAAATGATTGTCCACTACTTATAATCGAACAATTTATCAAATTATGGCAAAAATTGTAACAAATTATGTGATCCTAGAAAAAAGATTAAATGCAACAAAATAAATTTATATCCAACCCATTTTATATAGATACATCCATGTTTAAGTTGACAAACAATGTGTGTCACCGAAGGGGACTTACCTATAGACAATGGGAATCAAAGATGTAAGAATTGCACTTATATGCGAAGTGCTACAAATTAAACTTGAACACCTTTTTGGTTATATAAACATCATATGGGGTAAAAAGAGTTACTTTATGTTGCAAAGTGGCAAACCAATAATATGGGACAGAGGTAGATTAAGGGATGGTTTCGCTGTTCCTTTCTTGTTTTTATCCTATTCCTTCCACTTCTTGGCACGTACAATAAATATATGGCCAAAAGTTTTGTAGCTTATCTTGTACCTCTAGGTAATTCTAATGGGAAAATCCAGGATTCAAGTTCTCCCTCCCCATTATTGTAACTAATAATAATAATAATAATAAGGCCTCGATACATACCAAAATGAGGTCTATCTCTCCTGAACACTCTTTACTTCGGAAATTTTTTTATTAAATTACCGATTATCCAAAAAATTTAAACTATTGGAAACTGGTAAATTTAATTACTTAACCATACACTTTTAACATTTCCTCACATGAATGGGCTTAAACTCCCTTCTAATTAATAGGCAAGGCACAACATGTGAGATTTTAAATAAGAGATATAGTAGAAGAGGTAAGGGTTGAACTCAGAGTCAGCTCTAATACCATATTAAATTATCAATTCTTCCAAAAACTTAAGTTATTGAAAAATAGGAAGTTTAATCATTTAATCACATTCTTTTACCATATTATGTATAGTTTTTTAGATCTAATACATTGCGTTCTTTAATTAAATTCAACCGCATACCTGTTGCATTAAATTTAAATGTCATTAAAAATGATAACAACATTGATGTTTTATTAATCAATCAATATACCATTGTGTTTGAATTTAATTGGAGAAGGTAATGTAATTCACTCAAATTATTATAGTTTAATTCCATCCAAAATAACTTTCATATTATCACTTGGATCTTTTTGAAGTGACAAAAGGATACTTTGATAGCTAGATATTGTATTGTGGTTAAATATATCTTTTGAAGGCATGTTGTGGTTTTATGATTGATATAGCCGTGAGTGGTGGTGAAGTCAGTGGAGTGGACATTGGGTCCTAGGGTATGAGAGGGATGTGTTACCTTAATTAATTGGTTATATCAAGGTACCACTATTTTTCTCAATATATATATATATATATATATATATCAGGATACCATTATTGATTATATCATGATACCATCTTCTTAGCTTGCATGCTTTATCACTATTTTCTACTTCTCTTTTCCTTTTTTGCTTTTCGAAGCTGGCTGTGTAAAAGACTAAAAGTTACAGAAGCTTCTGTTCCTCGTACTTTTTTGTGTTTTTTGTTTTAATCAAAGGCAATAGCTTATAATAAATCAAAATCAAAATCCTAATATACAATGGGAGCCATTCGGAAGCTTCTGCACCCGATTTTCTGTTCCTTGTACTTTTTTGTGTTTTTATTTTAGGGTCCAGTTAATGAGTGTTTTTAGAACATTTAATTATGAACTATTTTAAAAAAAAATTAGATGTCACTGTTATGAGAAATATAAAAACTATTAAAAAATCAGTTTTTTTAATTTTTCATAAAATATTTCTAAAAGTATTTCCTAAACAAATACTTTTAAGCCATCTATTAACAAAATCCTTTATTTATTATGTAGTCTAATCCCACCAATCACATTTATTGACGCATCTATTTGCATTCTTTATTATGTAATAAAATTTGTAGTATATTTAGTATTTTATAGTATTGTGTAATAATAAAAAACAAAAAAGGGTAGTACATTGTTTTTCTTATCTCTAAAATTGTCTCCAAAATATTAGACCAATAAAAGCTCAACTCAATTGAAAATCATAAATATTTTGGGCTGAAAAAAATGTTTTGAGGCTTTAATTTTTTAAAACCAATATCCTACATAGTACTGAATAGTCAACATTAGCCACTGAATTTCCCATATGACCATCTTCTCAAAAAAAAAAAAAAAAAAAAAAAAAATCTCATATGACCACACATCAAACAATCTCTATCCTTTTCTTAACACCAAAATCAGAATTGAAAATTAAATTACAACTTTTCTTAACAATAACAATGCATCACCTTGTCCCAGATAAGGTAAACATTTTGGAAAAATATTTGTTGGTCTTGAATCTGTCTTAGTCCTGAAGTATAAAAAGTTCTCATTTAATTTAACAAAAAATTTCTATCAAGTCTGTTCTTCAATTTCCTTCAGAGTATTGCTTGCTTACTTGGTTAATGGAGTATTGATGTGGTTTCTTTTACATGGTGTTTAAAATTTTTGTAGAGATCGACCTCTTAATCTCAAAATTTTCTCTCCTTCAATCTTTAATTGTCTTTTATGTTTTGTTTTTCTTTAATTTGTTGGAAATGGAAAATTATTGTAGCTTTCGAAGATTCACGTTGGTTAATTTTTCAAAATATTTTTATACGTTTGATGATTTGTATATGTACCAAGCTTTAGGAATAGGTGCTAGTAGATTTGATAAATATGTTGGAAGCTAGATGAAAGTTTTCGTTGTGGGGGTCAAAACTCAAAGGAGTTCAAGAACCTAGGTGTACAAAATGACTACTATTTGGCCACATCTTGTCGAGTCTAGGTGTCATTTCAGTTCTTTTCATTTGTATTTTATTCCACTATTACTCTATTGTTAAAATTTGGATGGAATTTGCTTACTGACATAGAAATTAGCTCACACATTAATTTACCTAATATGGACAATTTAATTTGATGGCATGGTATCATGCTGCCTAAGTTTGTGCCCCATCAACCCTCAAAGATTAATCCAACCCCGAAGCACTAGTTGGTTTTGAACGGAAAGAAAAGTAAGGAGAAGGGGGTGACAAACGACAAAATGTACACTTGATTTGGAGTTGAGGGACCTCAAGTCGCGTAATTTGGGTTTATGCGATGGCTTTGGAATTGATTTGGAAATTTTGATGGGTTGAGGTTTATGATTCTCATAGGTGAATAGGTCTTATATATTATGGGTATGGTGGCTGAACTTTTGAAGGGAACCACTGCAGTTTGGGGATTTGAGGGGTGATTTGTGTATGCTTTGGATTGTTTCAGTGGGTTGGTTTTGGAGGTTTTAGAGATTGGGTAAATGATGTCGCGGAAGCCTTAAGAAAAGCACACACGATGCTCTCTTAATGGAACAGAAACTAAACTGTTAGTTTCTTGTAGTAAACCTCGAATTCACCAGAAAAAAATTTGACAAAACGTCTGTGTTTCTTGATAATAGTCTCAAAACTGAATTACCTTTGGAGGCTACAATGCGTTTAAATAGTAAAAACAAAACCTAGGGCAACTAGAAATCCTAAGGTAGCTATGAAAGCATATAAAACCATAATTTGACTAAACAACATTAAAAACACCTAAAAACAAGGAAATATATGCCCTAAAAATAAATTTTCGAAAATTATATAAAAATACCAAATATAAAAGATTACAGAAATTAAGTAGAATATTTTGTCCTACATCAGACCCCTCCACTTGAAATAAACTCATCCTCGAGTTCATTCTTGAAATCTGAAATCTTCCACTCCAAATAAACAAATACTTTGAATGTTTTAATAACTTTATCCGTTTTTTAAACTTGAATCTGTCATAAAGTATAGCATAAAATTTCTTCTCATCTATCTTCAATTTATTTGCAACATCAATCACCAAAGGGTTGATAGTAAAATTAAAATTTTGTACTCCAAGAAAATCAACATATTGTGTAGTCATCTTCAACAAATCAACCAAGACCTGAGGATTGTGAGTTGTGGACTCATCCTCACATTTGACCTCAATTGAATCTTCCACAATGTTCTCAATAATGGCCATATCTTCATTCCTGTCATCATCCACAACCAACTCAACCTTCATTTTTTTGACCTCTTCATCAAATCTTTGATAAGTGGTATCTTCAATCTTCAACTCAATAACTTGTTGAAAGTCTTGATCTTTTTTAACCCCTTCAAATATTTCTTTGGAAATAGGTTGCTTCTTCTCAAACCTCAAACTCTTTTCTTTACTTGACATATGGACTTGACTATGATAATTTTGGTTTTGTGGTTGGCATTTCATGTTTTGAACATATTGCTTTTCATATGAATATGCAAATTTATAATCAACACTAGTATATCATAATATATCATAATAGTCATTAGGAAACCATAAATCAATTAATACATTTTTCATTCTTTGCCAAGAGCAGATTGGATGCTTACCTCACCGCTTTCTATCGATTTGAATGTCTTCCTACCATTCCTCTGCTTCATTGCCCAATTTATTACATGCAACCTGCACTTTTTCTTCATCACAAATCTTCCAAAAATTAAAATACCCTTCCAAATCAATAAGCCAGTCAATAAAATCCATCTTACACATATCTCCATCCAAGAATGGAATTTTCTTATAGTTAGGAGTGCGTCTTTGAATATATTGAACATTGTTGTTATGAGATGATTTCCTAGCAAGAAGAGTAGCAATCTTTTGTTGGATTTCATCTATAATTTTTTGACTCGTTTCATGAAATTGTTGCTCATCACGAGCCTCTTCATGAAACTTGAGGAACTCAGCCCTAGTGAGGACTGGGTTGTTGACGTCGTCACTGTCGTCATTGTTGTGGTGGTCACCGTGTCCCCGATTAGCCATCAGACCAGGGTACGTTAAGGCTCTGATACCAACTAATGTCGCAAAAGCCTGAAGAAAAGCACACACGATGCTCTCTTGATGAAACAGAAACTAAACTATTAGTTTCTAATAGTAAACCTCAAATCCACGAGGGGTTTTCTTGAATCCACAAGGAGATAAAACTGGAATCCACCAGAAGAAAATTTGACAAAACATCTGTGTTTACTGATAATGGTCTCAAAACTAAATTGCTTTTGGAGGATACAATGCGTTTAAATAGTAAAAACAAAACCTAGGACAACTAGAAACCCTAAGGCGGCTACGAAAGCATATAAAACCCTAATTTAACTAAACAACATTAAAAACACCTAAAAACAATGAAATAAATGTCCTAAACCTAAAATAACGAAAATTACATAAAAATACCAAATATAAAAGATTACAGAAATTAATTAGAATATTTTTTCCTACATCAATAAAGCTTGATTGTTCATGGAGATGAATGTGTAGGAAGGCAGCAACTAGGGGTGTCCATGTCTTATTCCCTTTTATTTTTACCTGGATGTGAGACACGTAATATTTATTTGATTTTTAAATGTTATATGTCTTATATCTAAATAAAAATGAGAGGAAAGTGGAAAATTCAATAGGAGAGGGTCTTATCACAGTAGATACAAGCTTTTTCATATGAACTATTGCTTTATTTTCGTTTTGATAAAGATAAAAAAGAAAATTCCCGCTAGAATCGAATCAAGGTTAAACAAAGGGAATGTGATGATTACTCTTTCTTTACAAAAGTAAAAGAAATGAGGTTTCAGAATATGAAATCTTCTCGTACATAATTGCTTTAGCAAATGAACCCTAGGAGAAGTTTTGAAGGGGGAAAAAAAGCAAAGAGATAATTACAATTAGAACATTTCATAAGTCCTCAATTTGTGGCCCTGTGTTTGAGAGAGAGAGAGATAAGTTTCAATTGAAACAAGGGGGAGGGGTGATATTTCATACAAATAATAGCACGCCTTGTGTTAAAAAAAAAAAAAAAAAAAAAAAAAAAAAAAAAAAAAAAAAAACGTGTATTACATTTTGTTGGTTGGATCGATTTCGATGTGTCAAAATCCCCGAACCCACCAATTGATTCAAACTCATAAAAACCTGGAAACTTCACCCGATTCTACTCGAATAATTAGGCCAAAATCCTTGATGACCTTTCGGTTTGGGTTGGGTCATCCAGGTGGGTTTTTTGGACAACCCTAACGTGTGGTATAGTTTGTTAACATGGCTTAGGCTTGAAGTGGTTTTTTTGGAGTAGGTCTAACTTACACCGTCTAAGTATGACCATGTTGTGGGGATGTTAATATTGTAGGTGCAGTTGTTCAGTAGTAGTGTTGCCATATCTATTATGTGTTTTTTTTCTAATGACTAAAATAGGTTTTTTGGTCCCAATATATACATTTAAGCTAGATTTTCGTCTTGTGACCATTTTTTTTATTACCTTAATCCTTTTGATTTTGATTTTATTTCAATTTTTCTTTACAATAAAATTTGGATATAGTTTATTGGTGTGGTGTATGGAAACTATCGGAATCTATTTTTGATGACATGAACAATAATATCACCAAATATAACTTGATAATGTGGCAAATATGGCACCATATCCTTAAGTTGCTTCACAATTTGGGAAAGGATCCCCTATAATAGAATCCTTCAATTACCTTTCATTTTTAACTAGATGTTTGACATGCATGTATTATTTATTTGATTTTTAAAACATGACTTAAATCTAAATAAAAATGTGAAAAAATTGAAAGATTTAATACTTAATAGAAGAGAATCTTATCTTATTGCAATAAATATAAGCTTTCTCATATGAAGGCTGGGTTTGGATACAAATTATTTCCTGCGTCAGCATTTTCAGCATTTTTCTTTTTTTCTTTTCCCTGCTGCATGCGTTTCAGAGGGAACAAAATTCACTGTTCATGCACTGTTTAGCACTGTTCATGTACTGTTTACGCACTGTTCACGGGATCCACAACCATTTTATTCAGAAAAAAATATTAAAAATAGGTCATACGGTACTATTCACACATTTAAAAATTATTTTGCTACAATGTTTTCAGTTTTTAGTTTTTAGTTTTTAGATATATCCAAACAGACCCGAAGTATTGCTTTATTTCCTTTTGACAAAGAGAGAGAGAGAAAAATTCCCAAGGGTTACAAATTAAAGGGTACATGCAGTGCAGTGCAGTGCTTATGAAATTCTTCTTGTACATAATTGCTTTAGCAAACGAACCCAAGTTTTAAAGTTGAAAGAAGAAAAGGAAAAGCTAAGAGCCTAAGATAATTACAGTTACAACTTTTCATAAGTCCTCAATTCGTGACCGACAATGAACTGTGGTTTCACCCAATAGGAGTCAGTGCCTATTCAGAATTTCTTAAGTTGATCCGCCAAGCAACATGTACATATATAAGCTGTCCATTGAATCACGGTGATGCCATATCATTTGTCCGATAATCTTCGAACAAAGTCCATGGAAGAAACCAATGTGAGTTTGAGACTTCTGATAAACACAGAAAGCCAAAGAGTGCTTTTTGCTGAAGCAGACAAGAACTTCATCGACTTCCTCTTTCACATTTTGTCCCTGCCCGTCGGAACTTTCATTACGATTCTCACAAAGCAAGGAATGGTGGGGAGCTTGGAGAACATTTACGAGAGCATTGAAAATATAAATATTACTTACCTTCAACCAAACATGAACAAAGAGACTCTCCTGAAGTCCAAAGTACACATCTCTGGTGGCGGTACTGGAGTCACTCTCCTGTTGCCAAAGGTTAAATCACCCTCCACTTCCAGGTACTGGTATAGGTGCTCTAGAAGCTATAGCTGTTACTCATATGTGAGTAATGACTCCAGCGCGAAGTGTCCTTCGTGCCAGCGCTCTATGAATGACAATGTAAATTTCGTAGACCCACCACGCGCAACGAATGAGGGCTCTTCCTCCAGTGAGGAAGGGTACGTGAAAGGAGTGGTTACATACATGGTGATGGATGATCTAGTGGTGAAACCCATGTCCACCATCTCTTGTGTCACTCTGCTTAACAGGTTTAATGTCAAAGATGTAGGGGTTCTTGAGGAGAGAGTGGTCGATTTGGGCATCGATGAGGTATGTCAGTCAATCATTCTTTGGTTTCTGTGCATGAGTCCATTAATTACTGTGTTTATTTTTTCTTTTTACTTTCCGTTCTTTAGTTATGGTGAAATTTATTGCAAAATAACATTAAACTGAGGTATTAGTTGAAGCTATTATCGAGTCCTAATTCCTAAATCATCTTAACATGTTGTGTCAATTCTCATTTCATCTTACCTTGGTATAGCATATTGCTACAACTATGGAGTCCATTCTTTTTTCTTTTTTTTTTTTTTTTTTTTTGTGGGTGGGGTGGGGGGGGAGGGGGGGGGGTGTGTTTTGAACTGGAGTCAATCTTAGAAGAATTTATTTAAATGCCACAAAGTAAATCTATATGGAACCCATTTTTCAACAAATAAGTCAGAAATGGAGAGGACCCTCATCTCCTCATCGAAGGGATAAGACTTACCTGGGCAATGGAAATTAAAGATGTATGAATTGCACTTATATGTGAAGTGCAGCAAATTAAACATGAATAAACACCTTTTTGGCTGTATATACATCATATGGCGTAAAAAGAGTTACTTTACAATGCAGAGCGCTTGCATTGCTTGTATAACAAAAAAAGTACCATATTTTAACTAATCAAGCCAAACATCAAACCATGCAAAATTATGTAAAAATATATGGTTGCAATAGTAATTATGTAAATTTATACTAACACTATTTATTTTACATTCAGTTTTTTTTTTTTTATACGTATTCTGAAGATAAAAGAAAAAAGTGGATGTTTGTTGTTGGACATGTGTGAAGAAAGATAAACAATTAAAAATCAAGAAAATTTGATATTTTAATGAAATGCAGTGTAAAACAGATAATCTAATATGGTAAAAATATATAAGAATCTTTTTATGAGCTGCTCGGAATGCTAAGAGTTATCTAAGATGGTCCAGCTATTCCTTTAGAAATATTGTGCACTAACTCCAATTGGCTTCTCATTTGCTTGAAGTTATTACTACTCATAACTCTCATTAATTTGTGGCCAAAATTGAAAGGATTTTCCATTGAGAAAGTCGAGTCCATGCATGCAGCAAATGATTATTTTACCGTTCCAGTTGCCCAAGGTTCCTGAATAACGAGTGCCAATGAATAGTGTAGCTAAATAAGGCACCTCCCAGAGTGAATTCTATATAAAAAGGAAACAGCCAAGCCAAAGAAGCCACTGAACTATATTATAGACAATCCATTGAAAGTTCCATAACCCTTCACATATACCAAACATGGCTAACACTAAGGTAAGCCTGAAATTATTTATAGACAATAGGAGTCACCGAGTGATTTACGCTGAAGCTGGCTAGGAATTCATCGACTTCCTTTTTACCATTCTTGCCCTGTCTGTCAATCTTTCGTTCCGTTTCTCAATCAGGAAGTGGTGGGCAGCTTGGAAATCATTTACGAGAGCTTTAAGAATTTTAGTCCTACTTATCTTCAACCATACGTGAACCAATCCTCTCTTATGTACCCCGAATATATTTCCCTGGTAATGCTGGAGGCCCTCTCCAATTGCCAAACGTTCAATCATATATATATCAACATCCATGATATTCTGTAGGTGTTGTAATGAATAATTATCACGCATTCGTCTCTGATTTTTAGTTCCATGCGTCATTCCTAGCCGCAGCGCATTGTGTTTATTGTGCGGAAAATCTATGGATCGTCCTGTTATTTTTGTTCTTTCGTTTTGGTGAATTTTACAAAATAAGCAAGCTGAGGATACTATTTGTAGCTACACGAATCCTTATTCCTAAACATGATAATATTAATTGTCCTTTTAGGTAGACTAGCAAGTAGCAAGTGTGTAATTCAGGAAGGGAAAAAAAACAACTTTGGTTTAATATCGAAAAATGAGATATTGTAACCAGGTAACCTTGCTTTTACCATTGACTCATTGAGCATTGTGGTCACTTCTATGTATAACATATGAATACATAAGAATCATTTTGATCTTTTTTATCTTTGCTATTGCTAGGGAGTGAAGTTGCTGAAGGCTTCTCTGCAGTCAAAGACTGTTCTCACTGATGTTCTTCTTCCATTGTTGAAACCAGAAGGAAAACTGGCGGAGGTAGAAACATCCTATTTATAAAGTTACACATTTTTCAAACCTTAAATTTCTAAAAGATTTAATGATTAAAAAAATCACTCTGCTCTCAATCATTGTTAAGCATTTAATATTGCCTTCCAACTTAGCTTCCTAATTAGTACTATTACATTTTTTTTTCTCTCTCCCTTATTGATTATATTTCCGGCTATTATAACGCTTAAAGAGTGAGAGACAGACAACCATGGGAGGCAATGGTGCTGATGCTGTTGCTGCCCCTGCTGGCGGTGGTGCCCCTGCAGCAGCTGCTGCTAATTCGAAGAATGAGGAAAACGTGGAAGACACAGGGGGCGAAGAATGAGGAAAACGTGGAAGACACAGGGGAGTCTGGCGATTAAGAGGATTTCTATCACGGCCTAGCCGGCCAGAAAGTATTGGAAAAGGAACCATAAAAAGAAACTGTATTTGTTTTTTGCCCTTTTTCCTTATGATAAATATAAATAAACACACTACTCTCTTCACAATATAAGTCAGAGTTCTACAACATATTTACAACAATATAACTACAAATCATGTGTCGCCAAAATACAGGAATTTATTCCAAAACTCCAAATGAATCAACACAAGACCACAAACCCCCCTAGAAACTCCAAAAGCAAATCTAGGATTGGCACACCCAAGTTACAACTCCAAGAGTTTCATCCCCAAAAGAACTAACTATGGCCTTTTTAAAATTAGCAAGGCTGAGTCACCATTTATTTATAACACGAGTCTCCCAAGTAGCATAGTACTCCAATCACCACCAATAAACTAAGCTTCATGCCCGACATATAGCAATTGATCTGTAAAAGTGTTGGAGGGTGGGATGAGCTAAAGCCCAATAAGTAGCATAATTAATGGGGGTAAGGGAAATGCAAGCTTTGTGATAATGAACATTTTACAAAACATGTCATAATTGGGAATTTCCAATTGAAATACTATTAAATCATTTTTCAGTAATAATATGACAAAAATGATTATACAAGGTAGCGCCAAGCTTATAACAATAATTTCCATGGAACTACATATTATGTACTGTGAGCAATAACACCTTTCCAAAACAAAAAACAAGGAAATCCAGCACAAGGTAGAATGTCAAACAAACACCATACAATCACATAGATAGGTCAAGAGATCCACCCATTCATAATTGGCATGATATTATCTTCTATGGTAATAAGTCTCTTGGCCCTATGGGTAGCAGTCTCACCCATAACCTCAAGGTTTTGCCTCTACTCACCCATGAGCAGTCGGGAGAACGCATCAAATATGACCTCTTTTGCATATGGTCTCTTAGCCCTATGGGTAGCAACCTCACCCACACACAATCAAGGAACCTCTTCCCCTATGGGGGGCAGGAAAAAATGCATCATCCAAAGTGAATGGCACTGACCTGGATCTGACACTATTGTCACAAAGATTACAGAAATCAAATCGGGTGATCACCAAGAAATCACACATAGCATAAGGTTAAAACAATATAAAGCTCACAGGTTACATGTACTTTCAAATACATAGTTTATATCCAGATAGTTTTAGAAAAACCTTAAATAACCAAAACTTCCACAAAGTTTGTAAGGTTTTCAATTTCATTCTTTGTCAACAAGGTTTTCTATCAATTTCCCAATAAAACATCTTTAGTATTTTCAAATAATGCCACAAATCCATGAAATCCACTATCAAAGGAATTCAAGATGCTTTTCTTTTCTATGCCAAATATTCATGCATTTCCTCATATGCAATATTAAACATGAAGCGCTTTTCATATGTAATCATATATAGTGGGGTCACAACACGACTCTTTTTAGGAAACCATAGTTTCACAAATAATTTTCAAAAATGTGTTTAACCCAAAAACAGCATTTTATACAATATAATTATTTTTCTAAAAATCCCATTAAAAAGCCACTTACCTTGAAAAGCCAACCAAATTTACCTCAACCGAGCATCACATAATCAACCAATCCAGTCACTAGGTCTGTCACCAAGAGTATCGGAACCTAAAAACAACGCCTATCACAAAGTACCATTACACTTATCTCCATAAATCAAAACGATCTCCTAAAATCGAACCAAAGGCCCTAAAGCCTAGCTTGTCCAACCTAAGACAAGTACCCATTCCCAAACAGGAACCAAACAAGCATACAAGAACTCATAGGGGCATAACACAAAGCTAAAGCATTTAATTCTCTACTACAGCAATGTGCATATGAGCATAACATAAAACACCACTTCAAAATAGAGGTAGCATCTCTCATGAGTTTTCTTTTTGGGTACTAAATGATTAAACCAAACCATAATTAAAATCAACTAAGTAAAACACGTGAATTTACAAGCCAATCCATTCAACAAAGGTTTGAAGTAAATTCCACAAAATGTTAGTGTTTTCATCACACTTTTAGATTCACTACATAGTAGGCTAGCCATTTTGTAAAAATGGTTTGGTCAATGAAAAGTTATTCGATTAATTCGAAATTTAAGGGAACATACCCCTACACACACACACACACACACAAAGTACCCCAAAAAATTCAGCCCAAAAATATTTTTATATAATTTATTAAAAATCACATATTGCGATTGACTCAAATCTGCCCCTCACAGCTTTAAAATCCAAAATAAAATTGCTATAGTTTTAATACTAGCCCAAATGCTTTGAGACTTTATTCAAATTAAAATCACATGATTTAAAGCATATTAAAAACAAGGAATCAAACCCATAATCTCATATAAACAATTTATCAAACACTTCGTATGCAAAAAGTACATGCTCACATCACTTGCATAAATTTATAGTTAACACTACACTCACACCCACATATGCCAAAGTTATTTCAAAATGCAAGGAAACCCTCTTTCAAAAATTAACCCCAATCTCCCATATAAATCAAAAAACCCAAACAATTTCTTAAGAAACCCAACTCACTCGGTGGCCAAGAAATACATCCATCCATTTCACCTCATTATATTAAAAACCTCCAATCAAGTCTTAAATGTCCCAACTAACTCCATAAAACAACTCCCAAAAACAAACTCACAACATCAAAGAGCAATCCTAACAAGATAGGATAGAAACCCAAAGATATTAGAAGGTGGGTGAAGGAGATTTTACCTTAGATTCATGTTGGGAGAAGTCACAAACCATGAAAAATAATTTGGTGGCCGAAAATCTAGTGGAAGCTAACCGAGAGACCAAGAGGGAGGAGAGATTCTAGATGTGTTTGTGTTTGTGATTGAGGATCTGTTTGGGAACAACTTATTTAGTTGAAATTGAAAATTTTTTGCTGAAAGTGTAGAAAATAAGGTTAAAAGCTAGCTAAATAATACAATGAAACCCATAAATAGTACTAAAAAGTAAAATGAGACCCATAATAATATCAAAAAGAAGCTAAAAATTGAAATAAACTGAAACTTATAGCTCATCTTAAATGGGAGCACAGTGTGAAAGGAAAAGAGGCAGCCCTTCACTAGTTGGTGGGAGGGAGAGAGATAAGGGGTAGGTGTGGGTCTACAAAAAATCAATCACCTTTGTTTTTTTGTAAAATGTGAAACATATGCGATGATGGGTATTTTAAAGTAATTCGACAGCTCAAAAGAAATAATGAAAGAGTGCGAGTAAACTTGGGCCCAAACCAGTGATTGGAGTTGCTGGTTGTGTGTATAGAGGCTCTTTTGATAAGCTTGTGCTTTTGGTAGAATGTGACAAGTTTTAAGTTTGAAATTGGATATTGTTTTAGATGTTCACGAGCAATGATTTTTTTTTTTTTGTTTGGGGGGGGGGGGGGGGTGTGGACGACGAAATTATCTAACTTTTTTTCAAATGTGGATTCAAATTAAAACAAATAACAATCTATCACCTAAGATGTAGGTATAGTAATTTTCTATTTTAATTGTATAAATTTAGTTCTATGACATTTTGGTATTGTGTCAAAAATAGTCCCGATAAAAGTGTTGACGTGCCTAATGGCTAAAATAAAAAAATTATTTTTATGCTACCTAAGAGTATTCACATTAGCTTGTGCAAAAAATTCCATCCTAGTATAAAAACTTACTTTTTCTATTTTACATACTCACTTTTTAAAACACCCTACATCAGATTATCTATTTTACACTACGTTACATTGAAATATCAATTTTTCTTGAATTTTTTAATTGTTTCTCTTTCTTCACACATAATAACCACCATCCACTATTTTCATTTAGACTTCAGTCTCGAGATACATAAAGAAGTGGTAAAAATCTATATATAAAGTGAATAATGTCAATATAAACTTACACTGTAGCAACTTTGCATATAAACTTACATAGTTACTGCAAAAACTTTGCAAATATACACATTTTTAACTTGACTGAGAACACCAAGTAAATGGCTTCCATTTGATCTCAACGCTGGAGCTTTTCATCCTCTTCCCACGCTGAGGCCCTTTAGACAAATCAAAGATTAATCTGGGAAGTGAATCCCTAGTCCTGACTGGAGAGGAGGATCAAATCTAGGTGTTTAAAAAAAAATATATCGAACACATTAAAACATTGAAAGAAAAAGAGAGATGAAGATTTTAGTAATTTCAAATTGAATCAGTGCGCTTGACTTACTTGTTTATTTTGTCCTCTCTCCTTGCTCTATGGAGTCTGGCTGGTTCAATCTTCTAAGATGCCATTCATTCGCTATTATCATTTATCAATGTATCATATATAGCTCCAAACGCACTGACATCAACGCAAACAAAAAAAAAAAAAGGGAAAAAATAATAATTAAAAAAAAAATTCATCAGATGATTTGCTCTCTCTCTCTCTCTCTCAAATGGAACCTAGAAAGAGAGATTTCCCCAAATCTTTTTGATCTCTGCTGTCTCCTCTCAGATGGGCCTCTCCATTGGCAGTGTCAGCTTCGCTGTCTCCGTCAATTGAGCATTCTCAGGCTCTCCGATCTTTCCCACTCTTCATTCTCTCCAGTTAGGTATAGGGATTCAGTTCCATAATCAATAATCAAAAGTTTAGTTTTGAATTTTTAACTAAACTATATTTTAAAATATTAAGTGTGAATTTTGCTTTTTCTTTTTTCAACTCGTTAGGGAGAGATTTGCCTGCAAGTGTTTTGGTACTTGATTAATTTTGCATTTTTTATTTCAAATTTATAGGTTATTTTTTAAATTTTTGTAAAAATATTCTATTAAAAATTTAAAATATTTCATTACTTATATAAACAAAAGGGGATGTTAAATTTATTTATTTATTTCATAAACAAGGGTATCCAAACTTCTTTAAGTATCATATTATTCCCTTGGGAATATGCGGTCCTCCTGTCCCATATACGCCGGGTTATTACAGGGAGGAATCTCATGTGGATAGCCATAAGATACTGGCAAGATGTTTTGAACTCAAGATCTCATGAATATTATGAGACCTTAGTTTCAATTTCTTCAAACCTCAAGGGAGTGAATTTTTTATTTTTTATTTTTTATTTATTTATTTATTTATTTATTTTTTTTTTTCATTTAGGCTTGAGGTGGAGTGTCATTCATTTCCCCCAAACCTCAAGGGAGGAGAATGTAATTACCCCAAATTTTTATTAAAAAATAATAATAACAATAAAGAAAATAATAACAATTATCCTTATCCCCCTATCTCTCTCCTCATAATTTTTTTTTCACCTTTAAATTAGGACTCAAATTTTTAGTTTCAAAATCCTTAATTTTAGCTTCAAAGATTCAAATTGGAATATACTCAAATTTTTTGTGTGTATCATCTTACCTAGTTTGTAAATAGTGGCAGTTTGATTTTAAATATGTACTAAAAATATGATGTGAAGCTTTGTGTTTCCATCCAAAGTACAAAACACCTAGGAATGTGATAAGTGTACAAGTTTGTGGGTGTGTAAATTTTTTTTTTTTTGGCGGTACCTCCTCATCACACTACTAGGTGTTTTGGTGATTGGTAAAAACACATAAATATTAGTGACAAAGCTTAAGCCCCAAATTTAGATGAATGAAAAATATTATTTTAAAAAAATATTTGAAAAACCTCCTAACACTTGTAGCGCATGCTGCATGCGAAGATATTTTATAATGCTTAAATATTGCTAATGTGTGCATTGTACAATTGTAGCGCATCGATGTTATTGGATAGATGTTTTAGTTCAAGAAGCATTCAAATTGAGTAATGTTTTTAAAACTAGTTTTTTAACGATATAGATAAATTAATACTAGCCTCATCACACGCGTAAAACACGTGCAATGAGACTCTTTTTTGGGGTTTAGTGTCATATTTTTTCATTCATCTCAATTTGAAGTTTTCATATTTGTCTACTAATATTTCACGCGAAATATTAGTAGACAAATGTGTAAACTTCAAATTGAGATAAATGAAAAACTATAACATTAAATCCACAAAAAAAAAAGAAAAAAAAAAAAGAAAGAAAGAAAAGAAAGATCCCATAGCACATGCGAAGCGCGGCTAGTATTTTAATATGTCCTTATGTTAGCCATGCCAATATTTTTCATCAACTACTTAATAACATGGACTATTTTGATACAAGACCAAAAGGCTAGGAATTAAAATTACACATTTAAAATGTTATGGACCAAATTAACACACAGTGCAAACATTAGGGACCAAAATAATAATTTACCATTTCTCTTTTTATTTGGTTAAAAGGATTAAAAAATGTTAGGAAGATAGGAAAGTGGGAAGACAAAATATTTTAGTTTTTCATGTATGTTTGAATTTTGATATAAATCACAAAGTATAAACAAGTGGAAGATACAAATTTAATTACTATTATGCTCTTTTTGTAGTTTAAAACAATTGAATACTGGCAGTACTTATCTTAATTTTTTTTTTAGATAGAAATTCTACTATAACTTAATTTAAGTATATGTATATGAAACTCTCTCTTAGAGTTTGAACCCCGGCCCTTACTCCCTCACCCCACAAGAACTTGTATTTATGAAATAACCATCACACCAATGATGCACGGAGGTATAATGGCAATACTTTTGTAAGTTCATATTGATGGCTATTTTTTCTATTATTTTTCTCCAATGTAGAAGGAAAATAAATTGTGGGCCCGAAAAAAAAATTCTCCGCACATCCTATTTTTTTCCTCTCATTTTTTCTCCCAACCAAATGGTGAAAAGCCTTAATTTCCTCTAGAGAGTATACCGGAGAGCTTTTGTCATTTCTATATGACCCTTGTGCACATTCTTAAGGGGAGAAATTTTATTTCAATTTCTCCTGCTCATTTGTAGGGGGAGAGATATTCCATAGGGAGATGCATATACCAAGGGAAAGAAGACATTGAACTAATAAGAAAACTTTGTCTTGGTGTTTGGTGTATGATCAAGTTGCTCACATGTTTCACATCATGTTTACTTGATCGCAATTTACTTGTTACATTATACTTGTCCGTTTATTACTTGCTTTACCTTGAGGGTCTAATGTGTTTTGTGCAAGTGTTTTAGGGTACAGGTATATATGTTCCAAGCTCATCACAGCTCCTATGATTCATGATAGGGGGAGTGATATGATAAAGGAAGTATTTTATATTTTGTATGGTGCTTCTGTACCCATGTTGCTTCTGTAAGCTTTTAAGGGTTTGTTTCCATGCATTTGTAAGCTTTTATGGTTTGTACCATGCTTATGCAGCCTTTTTGCTTTGTAGCCTTGCTTTGTGGCTTAAGTACTTGATGTTAAATATCGTGCATTTTTCTTCAGTATATCACTCTTGTGCCATTGTAGGATTTTTCCTAGATGCATATATGTTTTATGCATTGATTGAGTATTGGACATGCAAATGATACTTTGCAAATAAACTTGTCAGCTTGCATGTCCGGATGTTCATTCCTTGTGTGAATGAGCATTGTGATCACTATTGTATAGTAATTGCATGTTTTGGTCAAGCCATGATTTATTGCTTTATTGCTTAAGTCCATTTTTTCTTGATCATATTATGCTTGCTTCATTTGCATTTCAAGTTTTTCTGCATACAATGATATTGCTGTGTTGTTGTGTTTCAGGAGATACTTGTTCATATATTTCAAGAGCTTTTCAAAATCTAGAGTTAGGTGTGAGTGAGTTTTGTTCAATTGTTCCCAATTCACGCGTTAAGTCTAAAGTTTGTTGTAGGGTTTTGTCACGAAATAGCCAAAAGGGGAGATTGTAAGGTTGAATTTAATCAACCATCTTGTTGGCTTTATTCCGTGCCAAATTTGCTTGTATTTTAGCATTTAGTAACCCTGTATTTAGGTGGAATTATTGTAAGGGTAGTGTGTGAGAGAGTGTGAAGAAATGTTCTTCAATGTGCAAAGAAGCAGCGACTCGCGACTGGAACTCGCAGGTGGCTCACGGGTGCAAGCTGTCAGATGAGAGTCATGTGCCAAGCATGCGGGAAGCTGAAGTATTATGCCAGCTGGTGCACTACAGGACAAAAGTCCAAGGCTAGCTAGGCAGTTAACTCGTGGCTGGAACTCGCGACTCAGACTAGTCACGAAACCAAGCTGCCAACCAGCCCTGTTTGGGAAAAACTGTCTCTTCGTATTCCAAACACTCACCGCTATATATAGACCCTTATACCCATCAAATGGTGAGACTTTCTAGAGAGAATTTTGTGAGAGAAATTCTAGAGAAAAACAAGATTGATTCATCCATAATCTTTACCTTAGAGACTCCTCAAATTCCTCTACTATCTTCCTCTCCATTATTATATCCTTGAGAGGTCCTTAGCCAAATCATTTTCTCACCATACCCATATCCGTGAGAAGGTTTATTTGGTGCTTTTAGGAAGCAGTTAGGAAGGAACCAATGTCTATTGGTTGATGCTATGGTTGATAGCGGAATCCGGTAAGCTAAAGAAGAAATAGGTTCGGCGCAACCTCGTTGGAGTAAGAAACTTGGAGGGCTTAGGTACACTAGGTAGATTAGGCTTGGAGGGTCTTTTACTGTTCATGTATCCCAACTACATTCTTTAGTAGATTATTTACCGCTTGGAGAGTGGCGGAGAGGTTTTATGCCGAGGGCTTCGGTTTCCTCTTCAATAACACATCGTGTATTGTCTGTGTGTTTGCATCTTCCTTCTTTTTATCTTTGCCATTTATTTACTGCTGTGGATGTGTTTATATTTGACTTAGATTATTTATCAATTCTGTGTTTGGCTTATGTTCATGTTCCGCATATTAATCGTTTGATAATAAACTTGAATTGATAATTTGTAATTTGGGGTCTAAACGTTCAAGGGTGTTTCATACCCATTTTGAACATAAAATTGGTATCAAAGCAGGTACACTTGTCTTGGTTTAAATACCTAAGTGTGATCCTTGACTGTTTGTGTTTATTTGCTATGGATTGTGCTTTATATGACTTTTTATATGATTTGGTTGATGATAAATGTAACATGCCACGTGTTTGTGAAAATGCCTCTATGAGTGATAATCCTCATGATTGTGATGCTATATTACATGAATTTTTGGATGTTGTTGATATTCCTAACATCAAACTCTTGAAGAAAATTGCTAAGAAGTTTCAAAAGAATTTGAACAAGTTATTTTGTGAAAATGATGATTTGATTGCTAAGCTCAATGAATCCAACAAATTGGTTGAAAAATATAAGAACCTTGCTGAAAATTCTCTTGAAAAGCTGAAAGAGTTTGAATGTTTGAATATGGACTTGGATGCTAAACTTGTTTTGTCTAACAAACTTGTTGATGAGCTAAAATGTGAAAATGAATCTTTTAAGATGCATGCCAAGTATTTGATTGTTGAACCTATTAATAAAAATGATGAAAATATTTGTTGCATCATGTTGTGGTACCCGATATTGTGCATATTGTGTGTTCTAACCTAAGGGACAAATCGGTGTACATTCTTCCACACAAAAGAAATCAAAAGGTGGAGAGAAAGGCTCCTAAGTCAAAGCCTCCGTTTAGGTTTCAACCTAAGGTTTTGGATGGATCTAAATTTGTTCCAACTTGCCACCATTGTGGTGTGATTGGTCATATAAGACCTCAATGTTATAAGTTGAAGAGAGAACAAAACCATGTTGCTAGATCCCTTTCCAAAAAGCCTAGTAGACCTAAACACATTGTGTGTCGCCATTGTGGTGCTTTTGGTCATCTAAGACCTCATTGCTCTAAGTTTCATGCTCTTAAAAGAATCAAAAGAAAAGAGAAACTTAAGCCTCTTGGAAGTTGTGCTAAAAAGGTTAAACCAAATTTGAGTGAAAATAGCATGTTGTTGAAGAAACTGTTTAATGCTTTTAACTCTTTGACTATGTGCATCTCCAGTTCTCATTCTTTCAATCATTGTCTCACTTCTTTTGAGACACTCATTCCAAACAATCGTTCCATTTGGATGAGGAAGGGTTCCTATAGTTGAGCGCTTGCTTTTTTGGTCCTTAATCTAATTCTTTCGATCTTTGTAGGACCCTTCATGCATTTTGAAAGCTCGAAAATGTGTTGAAAACACACGAGCGGTTTAGACCCCCAAATACAAAATACGGCTTGGTTGATTTTACACTAACTTACTAACAAGTGCGGAATAGTGTAAACACAAGCGTATAAGTAAAACAACTACTCTAATTCATAATTTAAAGCAACTCAGCAGTAAAAATGAAATGAACAAGAGTAGGGAAGAAGGATGCAAACACAAATAACACCGAGACGTGTTATCGAAGAGGAAACCGAAGAACTCGGTGAAAAACCTCTCCGCCGCCCTCCAAGCGGAAATCGATCCACTAGACAATCAGTTGGGATACATGGATTAGCAAAAGACCCTCCAAGCCTAGTCTACCCGATGTACCTAAGCCCTCCAAGCTCCTACTCCAACAAGGCTTCTCGGAACCGTGTCTTGTCCTAGTTATCCGGATCCCGCAACAAGCTCCATGTTGCATCTGCCATTGAAGGCTCCTTCCTATGCTTCCCAGCAGCACCAAAAACGTCACTCAGCACTCTCTAAGGTGTGTCAAGTGTTTGGGCTATCAACCTCTCAAAGATATAGACAATGGAGAGGGAATGGTTGAGGAGATACCACAAGCAAAATGTTTAGAGAAGGTGGGGAAGACAATCTCTAATTACCAAGGTGTTTGGCTAGGGTTTTCTCTCTGAAGCATTCCTCAACAAATGTGGGTTATGATGATATTTGTAGGAGGGGTGCAAAAGGTGTGACTCAAAGAATACAGGCTGGCAGAACAGCTAGTCTCGCGGGTGTCTCGCGGGAAGGCCTTACCCGCGAGATACTCGCGAGACACAGTTGTCTCCACCTGGCATGACTCTTCGCATTCCATCATGTGCCTGGCACATGCTTCACTTCGCGGGAAGCTTGGTCGCGACATACCCGCGAGGTACCCGCGAGAATTCTTCTCTTCTTCAAATGCTTGAGTCTTCAACACTCTTTCTCTCACACACCCCTTACATCAAGTCCCACAACAAATACAGGGTTTTAAACGATTGAACAAAATTACAATCAAATTTGGCACGGAATGAAAGCCAACAAATACACAGTTGTAAATTACAACTTTACACATTTGATGTCATATCTTCATGCATTTATGCATCTTGCATTTATTTGTATGCATTTTTTTTGTTTTGATCTTATCTTTTTGTTTTAGTTTTGTATTAGTAAAAAATCCAAAACCACATAAAAAGTGAAAAATTCAAAAAGTTTGATCGTATATGTTTGAGCACATATCACATGTGAGTTTTGCCTTGTACCTTCGTACAAATGGCTTTATGCATTTACGAACTTAGCATGTTCTTTATGCACTTATATCTTTGTGGGAAAAATCTTGACATCTTTGTGCGATTGTTGTAAATCAATCTTTAAACTTGTCATGAATGATTAGTCAATGTCATGTTGGTTTTGATACATGCATAGACTTGTGCGTATATATCTTCTCACACTTTTATTTTTTTTTTGCTTAAAGAGCTTATCAAATGTAAATCTCAAAATGAAAAGAGATAATGAGCTGCAAAAGCCGTCGCACGTACTAGTATTTGACTAGGAAAAAGGGAAAGCGACTTTTATATATATGTATGATGCCCAAAAGCCAAAGGCTTGTTTATCAAATTGAAATATCAAAAATTTCAAGCATCGATCTCAAAAACAGATGTAAAGATAAAAAATGATCAAATGTTATGAATTGTAAAGAAGCCAAATGAAAAGCTTCAAAGATATGTAATCATTTTCTTGTGGGAGGTCATATATGTTCATTTCTATAATTGAGATAGACCACTTGTCTTAGTATTAATTGTGTATGACTTGATTGAATTAATCATTAAAATTTCACTCTAGACTAAGGACTATTCCATACTTGGTACACACACACAACACACATGCCTAATGTTCAATGAATGCCTTATTCATTTGTTCGATTATACTTGTTTAAATGTGATGTGTGTGTGCTCAACTTTATATGGATCAATCCAAAAAGATTTTTGATCATTTTATATGTTTTTGGAAGTAATTTTTATGACTTTTTGTGTTCTTGTTTAGTGCTTATATTGTTTTTCAGTGTTTAAACATGTTTTGTGTTGAAAAAACAGATGTTAGTGTTTTTCGCGGCTCACTTGCGGCTCACTTGCGACTCACTCACGACTCGCCAGTTGCCAACCCCAGTCACGAGTTCATCCAGAAGATTTTCGCGACTCACTCGCAACTCGCGAAACTTCTCGCGACTCGTTTCACGACTCGCCCAGTCACGAAATGCCCAGAAACAGCTTTTTAAAGGGCTTTTCGTGGGAAACTTGTTTTTAACCTCTCCTATCCTCTTTTAAACCCCTCTTTCAATATTTTTACATCAAAACCCAATCAATTTGAATGGTTTTTCATTCCATTAACATCTCTAAGGTTATTTCAAACTCTTTCCATTTGTTTTGGATTCTTGGATTATGTTTTGGTGAATTTTGTGCTTTTGGTTGGGATTTTCATCATAGGGGTTGGGAAAACTTAATTTTTGTCAAACTTTCGCATGGGATTGGTTTCTTTTGATGATTTTCTTTGGTTTTTGGCCCTTTATGGCAAAAAGAGCATGTATTAAGGATGGTTTTCATGATGTTCATGCATTGTTTTACATTGTTGTTCATAGTGTGCATGCTAGGTGTTTGATAAAATGCCTCTTAGGCATTTTCTTACTTGTTTCTCTATTTTTCCGAGTCCTCCCTTTTTCCTTTCCTGTGTTCTCCCTTATATTGTTTCCCCTCTCTGTTTTTGAATTTTTTAATCCACGCACCTAATGTCCGTTTTTTTGTTTGCACCCACTCCACTGCCCGGCTGGAACAGTGGAATGACAGCCAAGACAAAAATTGCGCAGTTGAGGGCACGCCGGACTTGCGTAGTGGGAGCTGTCTGTCCACTGTACCCAAAATGTACGTCTCACCATTCGGTTTTGTTTTGTCCTTTTCCTTTGGACTACTAAAGCTGGGTTTGCCAATATATTTGAAATAAAATGCAATTGTTTTTCTACGTTAAATTAACAGAAGGAGCTTGAGAGACATAACTTTTTTTTTTTTTTGGACATAATTTCCAAAACTTGAGGATTTTTTGGAAAAATAAATGAAAAAAAGCCAAGCATGCATGGATTAAAAAAGGTTGCTTCAAATGCACTTAAAATAAAGACTGACAGTAAAAACTATGAATGAATAAATAAAGGAGTTGAAAAATAAAATAAAAACATGTCAAATGAGAGAGAGATTAGAGATTTATGCACGTCATTTAATTAATTCATCATTGGGGGGACGCATGCGCAAAATGTATGCATTATAATCGAGGAACAAAGTAGGGTGTCTACAAATATGCCCCTCTTCGACGGAGATCGTGAGTGAGTGAATGCATGTGTGCATGAGCAATGGAATGAGTGAACGTCGAAGTGAAAGGAGGCAACCAATTTCGTTCTCATTATAATGCACAACCATTTGCCACCGGGTCACTGAGCATGCGATCTCACCGGCTAGCTTGCATGGCTAAAACAACGAAATTTAAAACACAAGAAAAAAACTATACATGACAGTAGATTAAGCCATGCAGGCCTTACGAAAAGCCATAAACACAAGATATTGAAGAGAATGACAAACAGAAAAAAAGTTGATGAGTGATGTAAATAATATAAAATGAAAATATGCAACGTGTTAGGAAAGAGACAATGTCTAAACCATGCCAGCCTCACAAAAATCCATAAATGCAAAATACTAAAGAAAATGACAAATAGAAAAAGTTAATAAGTGATATAAAGAATATAAAATGAAAACATGCAACGTGGTAAGAAAGAGACAACGATTCCATGAAACTTATGCAAGCATTGGTATTGAACTTTGAAAAAGTAAATCGCTGGCTAGAAAGATGCCGGCCCTAACAGAAAAGTAAAACATGGGGTGGAAAGATGCCCAAGTGCCGGGCTTGACAGAAATATAAAACATGGGGTGGAAGGATGCCTATGTGCCGGGTGGAAAGATGCCGGGCTTAACAAAAATGTAAAACATGGGGTGGAAAGATGCCGGGCTTGACAAAAATGTAAAACATTGGGTGGAAGGATGCCTATGTGCCGACTGGAAAGATGCCGGGCTTAACAAAAATGTAAAACATGGGGTGGAAAGATGCCCATGTGCCGGCTGGAAAGATGCCAGGCTCGACAGAAAAGTAAAACATGGGGTGGAAGGATGCCCATGTGCCGGCTGAAAAGATGCCGGGCTTGATAGAAATGTAAAATATGGGGTGGAAGGATGCCCATGTGTCGGGTGGAAAGATGTCGGGCTTGACAAAAATGTAAAACATGGGGTGGAAGGATGCCCATGTGCCAGGTGGAAAGATGCCGGGCTTGAAAAAAAAGTAAAACATGGGGTGGAAGGATGCCCATGTGCCGGCTGGAAAGATGCCGGGCTTGACAGAAAAGTAAAACATGGGGTAGAAGGATGCCCATGTGCCGGGTGGAAAGATGCCGGGCTTAACAGAAATGTAAAAGTGACAATGGTAGTGATTGTGTATATGTATGTGTATGTGTATGCGTATATATGCACTTTAGAAGAAAAGTAAATGAAGGCAAGCAAAAAAGTTTTGGGAGCACATCAGACCATCTGGAGTTTTTCTTTTTTTTTTTTTTTTTTGAAAAAGCCAAGCCAAATTTGTATGTCATCTCGCATTAGACCATAGATGGATATTGATAAATGTCCATGCCCCTAGTTCAAAATGTTCACCAGTCTCTGCTTCTAGCCGTTTCTTAAGCTTGACTAAATCCAAAGTAAAGGGATTTCCATGCCCCTTGTATGAAATGCTTATGTCGCAAAGAGCTCAAATCAATTACTGCAAACCAAGAGGACGTCCAGGATCTTAGTGTTCAAACTTTGGAAAGTCACTTGAAAGATGAGATCTTCGTAGCATAGATTCAAGACTGAATGTGAGATCTAAGGCACAAAACCCCAAAGTTACTAATTCTAAGCCAATCTGTTGCTAGAAGATAAAAAGTTTGAAGTAATGACCATGACCTCAGGGTGGACCTATGGATTGCGGTGCCACATGCGGATAAATGTGAAAGAAACAAAAGAAACTGAATCCAATAACACACCCATGCCCCTAGTGTGGGCATCTCAAGGAATAGGACAAGGTCAAATGTAACAAAGTGACGACAATTGGTGGATGGCAAGATAATCATGGACCAACGGTGCAGTTTGATGATAAGCAAGTGGGGAAAGGGATGGTGATATGAGAAAATGAACACGTGAGCAAAGATGGGGATTAATGAAAAATGAGACCGAACCTACTTTTAAATAGGTTGCCTACGTATCTAGTGGAATCAGGTCTAACGTAGTTCCGGGAGATAAATGGCTTTTTTTTTTTTTTTTTTTTTTTGGGGATAAAGTTTCTACAATAGACTCCAAGAAGTAATTCCAAGAGATGTCGCACTTTGAAGGCCCTACCCAAGATGAACAAGGGGAAAATGGGTACTATAACAGAAGAGATAATGGCAAAGGATCTATGAGGCTAGGTATGTAAGAATAGGCTTAAGTAATGAAGATCACCCATCATTTGGTCATTACTTCAAACGTGATATCTTTTAAGTTGGTCAAGATTAGTTGGCTCAAAGAATTGATTCCCATCTAAGTCCATTAGCCAAGCCGCACCTTCGGGGGATAGTTCTCTAATGATAAATGGGCCACTCCAATTAGGCCTAAACTTGCCTCTTGGGTCTTTCACCAAGCATTTGATCATCTTTACAACCATATCCCCTTTTCTTAGTCCACGAGATTTCACCCTTTTGCTGAATGCTCTAGCCATTTTCCTTTGATAAGCATGCATGTGATTTACAGCCTGAAGCCTTTTCTCATCCATTAGATTCAGTTCATCAAACCTGGATCTAATCCAATCTTCCTCTGACACACGGTGCTCCAAGGACACTCTCAATGAAGGAACCTCAATCTCAACTAGTAATACCGCCTCCATACCATATACTAAGGAGAAAGGTGTGGCTCCAGTTGCTATCCTAAAAGATGTTCGATAGGCCCATAGTGCGAAAGGTAATTTTTCTTGCCAATCACGATGTGACTCAATCATTTTCTCTAATATCTTCACCATATTCTTGTTTGCTGCTTCCACAGCTCCATTAGTTTGGGGTCTATAAGTTGATGACCTGTGATGTTGGATGTTGTATTTTGCTAAGAGGGTCGAAACCTCTTTCTTGAAATGAGAGCCCTGATCGGATATCAACTCATGTGGCACCCCATACCTACAGATAATGTTCAACTTGATAAACTTGGAAACTTCTACCAATGTCAGCTTGGCGTAAGATGCCGCTTCAACCCATTTCGTGAAGTAATCAATCGCCACTAGAATGTATTCATGGCCATTTGATGCTTTAGGGGTGATTTTCCCAATTATGTCAATGCCCCATACTGAGAAAGGCCAAGGTGTAGTCAAGTAATGAAGTTCAGAAGGTGGTATGTGATTGAGATTCCCATGGATTTGGCACTCATGACACCCCCTAACATGTTTACAGCAATCTGTTTCCATTGTCAACCAGAAATAGCCAAGTCTCATTATCTTTCTCGCCAACATATGTCCGCTCATATGAGGTCCACACTGCCCGCCATGCACCTCATTTATCACCTTTTCTGCTGACATTTCATCCAAGCATAATAGCAAAATGCCCTCAGTTGATTTCTTGTACAAAGTGTCCCCACATATTACAAATCTAGAAGCCAGCTAACGCAAAGTACATTTATCCTTCTTCGTAGCACACTCAGGATATTCATTGTTTCTCAAAAATTGATAAATGTCAGTGTACCATGGTTTATCATCTGAGGATAATTCCATTATTTCCATGATGCGCAAGTATGCGGGTTCCGTCCTTTTTTCAACTAGAAAAGGGCGAATAACGGCACCTTCAGGAATATGCAACATGGAAGCAAGAGAAGCCAAAGAATCAACTAGATGGTTCTCATCCCGTGGAAGATGACGATAAGTAATATTTTCAAATTTCCCAACTAAAAGCTCTAAGTAAGCATGATATGGCCTCAACTTTGGATCTCTAGTTTTCCATTTACCTTGGATTTGTTGTAATACCAAGTTAGAATCACCAAAGACCGCTAGTCTCTTTATCCCCAACTCTATTGCAGTCTCCAACCCCATAATGCATGCCTCATACTCTGAAACATTATTAGTCACAGGCCAATTGCTTTGAAAGACAAGTCTAATGGCCCTTGGGATGACATCACCATTCGGGGAGATCAACAAAGTATCGATCCCATGTCCTGAACTATTTGAGGCGCCATCAAAATACATCTTCCATGTCAAAGACCCTTCTTCTACCATGACGATATCCTCATCTGGAAATTCATCAGCAACAACTTGCTTGTCCAATATTGGATGAGCAGAGAGGTGGTCCACAATAATTTGACCTTTAACCGACTTTTGGACCACAAATTTAATGTCATAAGGTGCTATCAAGAATGACCATCGCGACATCTTCCCTACTAATGCTGGTTTTTCGAACAAGTATTTGATTAGATCCATGCGGGAAATTAGCCAAACTGAGTAAATTGATACATAATGCTTAAGCTTCTCAGTAACCCAAACCAATGCTAGGCAAGTCTTTTCAATGGCAATATACTTAAATTCATAATCAAGCATTTTCTTACTCAAATAATAGATCGCTCTTTCTTTACCATGGTCATCGTACTAGGCCAACATAGAGCCCAAAGCAACATCTCGATACTGAAAGGTATAGCAAAAACGGGCGTCCAGGAATAGGAGGAGTTAATACTGGAGGTGATTGCAAATATTCTTTTATCTTCTCAAAGGCGGCTTGGCATTGTTCATTCCAATCTTTTGGTTGGTTCTTCCTTAAAAGCTTGAAGATGGGTTCACAAACATCAGTCAAATGACAAATAAAACGGCTGATGTATTGCAAACGGCCTAAGAAACCCCTAACCTCCTTCTCAGTGTGTGGAGAGGGCATGTCTACGATAGCCTTGGATTTTGCAGGATCTACTTCTATACCTTTTTGGCTAACAACGAAACCCAATAGGCGGCCAGAAGTCACACCAAAAGCACATTTCTTCGGGTTTAGTCTCAATCTGTATTTGCGAATCCGTTCAAAAAACTTCCTCAAATTAGAACAATGTTCACTTCTCTCCTTAGACTTCACAATCATATCATCAACATAAACCTCAACCTCCTTATGCATCATATCGTGGAGAATGGTGGTAGCTGCCCTTTGATAAGTGGCACCCGCATTCTTCAAACCGAAAGGCATGACCCGATAACAATAAACACCCCATTTAGTAATAAATGTTGTTTTCTCTATATCTTCTGGTGCCATCAAAATTTGATTATATCTTGAAAAACCGTCCATGAATGAGAATAAGGCATGCCCAGCTGTAGCATTAACTAACATGTCTATATGTGGTAGAGGGAAATCATCCTTCGGGCTAGCCTTATTTAAGTCTCGATAATCAATACACATTCGAACCCTTCCGTCTTTCTTAGCAACTGGTACGATGTTGGCCAACCAATCTGAGTATTCTATCACTTTTAGAAAGCCCGCTTTTACTTGCTTCTCAATTTCCTCTTTAACTTGCACACTCCATTTTGAATTCATTCTCCTTAACTTTTGTTTGATTGGTTTAGCATTAGGGAGTAAGGGGAGGTGATGCTGAACAATATTTGGATCTAGCCCAGGCATGTCCTTATAAGACCAAGCAAAAACTTCCAAGTAAGATTCTAACAACTCAATTAACTCAAATCTTTCACTTTGGGACAAGGAAGTCCCTATTTGGATTTCATTAGGTTGCTCTTTGGTCCCCAGGTCGATTGTCTCAGTTTCCTCCATGATGGGTTGTGCTCGATTTTCATGGGATTCTACAATATGAATAAGTTCATGAGGTGGTTGATCTAACATTGACTCATCATCTGAATCTAAAGGATCAGACTTATCCAAGTTGCAAACAAAAATACCTGGTCGGTCCATACTTATGTTAGGATTTAAAAGCATATTATAATAACACACAAACGAGTACTCTGAAGCATTCATTTCATTAACTTGAGAAAAAGGTACATCAAGAGCAACTGACTCAGTGTTTGAGATAGGCTCAGAAGTAACAATAGACTCAACACATGTAGCAAAAGCATGTCCACCAACATTGGTGATAAGTACAGAATCATCAGACATCAAAATAGGGAAAGGCTCAACGGACGCTAAGGCATTCTTCTCATCTATAACACCTTGGGCTTCATGCACCGAATCATGACTAGGATCATAGGCCTCAAGCTCCCCTGAAGAAATCATCATCAAATCCAAAGTGATCTCTTTCTCTTTTCTGAAACCACAGGTCCTAGAGTCATGTCATCCACCTCACATTGGTAGTCATCAATAGCAAAGGCCGCATCCATAAACTCAGATTCATCAGTAATAAAATCAGGGAAGTGCAAAGATAAAATACTGCTACTACTAGAGCACCGAGAGATATGAGCAAGTGGGCTTATACCCACAGCAGCAACTGAAGACTTCTGAGCAACAAGAATTTGTGAAGAACTTCCAATGCGGTTAGTGGAACCAAACTTAGAAGTCAATGCATCACTACCTCCAACATCAGATACGTGTAGCTCTCCAAACAATGCCTCAAAACCAGGTACAATCTCTCCAGTGATCTCATCAACCCAAACGTGAGATGGCGGTGAGTGTGGTAGTTGGGTTTTTGACTTAGTAAAATTGTCCATGAGAGAGCCTCGAATCGGAGCCATCGGATAATCAAAAGGTATGCCTAAACGCCTCGCAAGGCTTCGACCTCGATGTATGGCACTCACCCTAGCCCAATCTTCCTCCTTTGGGACATGACCTAGGCCAAAAATAGGATTTGGCTCAATATCCTCTACAAACCTTGGCACTCCCTGTTGGCATCTACCCAATCCGAGACCAGGCATGAATCGCATATCCCGCATAATCTTTGATATGACCAAATTACTATGTGAATTGAACGGCAAAGGCAAGTAGTCCCTCATAGGATTAGATAGCTCAATAGTCTACACTTGCTCAAAATGGAAGCCACTTAACATAGGATCGGAGTCACTATGCTTAATCTCCAATATTGGCTCATCGAGTGGGAAGGGTTCAGGAACAGCATCTATAGTAACAATATCCTTTCCATGCCTATATCTCAACTTCTGGTGGAGGGATGATGGAAGAACATTCCATGCATGAATGAATGGTCGCCCTAAAAGAAGGTTAAAGGAAGGCCGGACTCCAAAACTTGGAAAAGAGTTGGGAATGTGATAGGACCCAACTGTATTCCTAACTCAAGAGTCCCAACAACTTTTCTGCTTGTGTTATCATAAGCTCTGACCAATTGGGAAGATTCTCCAAAATCAGCTTTCCCAAATCCAAGGGCAACTGCAGTAACTAGTGGACAGACATTCAAAGCAGACCCATTATCAACAAGCACCGAGGGGATTCGCCTAGATGCACAACCAACAACAATCATTAAAGGCCGATTATGGTTCAGGCCTTCAGGAGTTAGGCCAGCATCCGAGAATGATAAAACAGTGGAACGGTCAGCTGTAAGCAAGTGAACAACTTCATCAGGAGAGATAGATGTAAGCACAGGGATCTGAGTCAAAGCTTTTACCAAAGCATCTCGATGGGCAGTAGATGAAGCCAAAAGTCCCCAAACTGACACATTAGATTGCGTCCTCTTCAACTGCTTAATAACCTCATTATCCTCTTCTATAATCTCAGCATGAGTCTTTTCTTTATCATTTGAAAAATTTGATGGATGTACTACCCGACCACTACGAGTTACCAAGCCAACGCCCCAAAAGTTTGTGCTTCCATAGATCCATACTGGTCAACATGCAAAAAGTTCTTCACACCTGAAGATAAGAGGAAAGGACCTGACCTGGTAAGGCTAGAGGTAAGGACAAAAGGTGTACTTTGTGTATACCCAGGAGAAAGGAAATAAGGCTCAACATCAAGGGAGCTATGCATGACATGGTCGATGGGTAGTTGGGGAGGTTGGGATGACAACGTGTTTGGTATGGGGGTTATAGGTCTAGGTTTCTGTGTGTCCCATGACATCATGTGGATGGAAGATTCAAATGGGTCATCTAAGTCAATGAGGTTAAGGTTGGCTGGAGGTGGTGCAGCTATATGTGTAGGTAAAGGGTTGGTGGTCACATTAGGGGGCGGCTCAAGGACAATGACTCTCTTCCTCAACAAATCCTCAATTGCATTGCGAAGAGTAAAGCAATCATCAGTGAGATGCCCAGCAGATTGGTGGTAAGCACAATATTGGTTGAGCCTGAAGTTTGGAGGCAAAGGATTTGGCAACTGCTTAGGAGGTAATGGGTTAATTTTTCTGGCAGACAAAAGCTTTTCAAAAGCGCAACTGAGAGATATCCCCAAGTTTGTAAATACGCGTGGTGCTCTATCCTGTGAAGGTCATGGATTAAAAGGAGGTGGAGTCTGAATGGCATGGACATGTGGTTGGGTTGTTCGAGGACACCAAAAGGTATGTTGGGGGTATTGATGATGAACATGACTATATTGAGTAGTTGTAGACTGGTGATAGGCAGATTGATCGGGCCTATAATGAGCAGACCGACGCCCTTTTGGATGTGAGTAACCTGGGCTAATGGGCCCCCATTGCTGAGTGTCAACAACATTAACCTCGGGTTGCCTAGCAAAACCACTTGCCTGTCTTTTCCCTCTCTGATCATTCAAAGTAGTCTCTGACCATAATCCCCTAGAAAATCCCTCCTCAACGTCAATACCAGCTTGGACTAAAGCCCGAAAATCAGGATAACTATTCCCAACCATTTGCCTGGCAAACTGGGGTCTCAAGTTCCGTAAAATCATCTGAATCTGCTCCTGCTCTTTAGGTCTATCAACCATTTGAACTACCTTAGTTCTCCACCGACTAATATAGGCACTAACAGTTTCCCCATCCTCTTGTTTTGTGGTCTCCAATTCTCTTCGTGACAAGTCAACGTCATTGTTAAAAGAGTACTGTGAGAGAAACTCATGCATCAAATCATCCCACGTTCTCAGCCTAGATGGACTAATAGAATAATACCACCGTTGGGCAGCCCCAGTCAAAGAGAGAGGAAAAAGCTTAACAAGCAACTGTTCATCCAACTGTTTAGAACTCATCAAACTTCGGTATAGCCTTAAGTGAATCTTTGGAGAACCTATCCCATTATATTTCTCCATGTCAGGCATCTTGAACTTAGGCGGCAACTTAGTTGCAATCTCTGACCCAGAATCTTCCACTTCAAATGAGAAATCGTCCATTCCTCTAAACTTCTTCAAATACCCTTCAAGTTTCACAAATCTTGCATCATGTTCAGTGAACTTAGAGTCAACTACAGGAGACGGAGTCACAGGATTAGGGATAGCAACATTATGATCAAAAGCAACGGGCTGAAAGGGGACTCCTTGATTCACTTGAGGGGCCAAAACGAAAGGAATGGCCTCAGGTGGTGGCTGTTGCACACGCTCAGGTGGGGTACAGGAACATGTGGTGGGGGTTGAGGTGGTTGTGGATTGCTAGGGGGGGGGCTGTGCATTTTCATTCACCGTCGTCTCCATGTTTTCAACTCGTACCAACAAACTTGCCAACATCTTCTTAATATCCGTCAGTGTTACTGGAGCATTACCCTCTTCTGCCATATCTTACAAATGCGAAAAGACCACCAACCCAAACAAAGAACCTTGCTTCCACTATTGCCAAACCTCTTCACTAGTTCACCGACAACTGATCCCAAATTTCCAAGCTTTACTGAAGATTTAGTATTGACCCCTGAAAGAATGACCCGAATTAAATTTGGTCTTTTGTCTTAAAGCGACAAGGAGGTCTTGGCTCATAAGGAGGCCTTTCCAAAGGTCATAAGTACATCCATACCATTCATGCATAATATGGTTGTACCCATGCACGTGGGAATGCTCAATCAAAGGGCCAAGACCGAAATGACAAACGCATTTGACTTGGTTGTGGATGCAAGATATTTAGGCCAAATGATGAGTGGTTTCGAAAAAAATATTTTTAAATGGAATGCCTAATTAAGGATTTGCCTTATCATTCATCCACAAATAAAACCAAATATATGTGTATTTTAGTAAAACGTTGAAAAGGCAAACTCTTAACCATGGCGTGAAGCATGGTTCATCCAAATTTAGCTTAAATTACTTGCATCCATTTTGGCGTTTGATTTTTAAATCGGAGTCATTTGTTCAGGAGAGTCTCAAGATGATCCGAATGCATCCAAGATAAAAACTTATCGAGTACACCACAAAACTGAGAGCATCCATCTTAGTGAAATTCCGAAAAAGAAAAACCATGTGCAGAATACCAAAATGTGATCCAAACAACCGTGGAGAAACCATGTAATGTAAAACGCTGAGAAGACAAGTTGTGCCGAAGAACAGAGAACGTTGATGAACTTTTGAAGCTTCACTTTTTCTGCTGCGCAACAATGCACCTACGTGACGGCAGGTACCCTAACCATGGTTCTAAGTCCATTCTTAAAGGATATGGTAGGCTCTAAAGGTGGGTAAAAGGTGCCCCCGCATATAGTGCTTACACACCTTCTGCGCACCTCCTAGGAGGTGTGGGTGGCGTCCACACGACAAGTCCGGATCCACTTCCGGGATCAAGATGCTACCTGGCCAACCCAAGGAAGTTCCTATGTTTTAGGTTACCTGCTGGTTTAACGCACCTTATGACTCCCCATACATTCAAGCATATTGTTCTAGGGTGCCCCGTGTGTGAGGTAGGTGCATTCCCCCATCCTGTCAAACCATAAAAATAATAATAACAAAAAAGGCGCAACCAGGAAAAAGGGCTCGTAAATATCCATGTCATAGTGAGGGCTACATAGGTCTTCTCAAAAGGTGTTTTGAACCATTCATGATAAAGCGCTCTTCACAAAACGACAAAAGGACCTCCATATTGCGTAACAAACGTGCTTCTTTTTATCAATGGTCCATCTTTCAAATCTCCGTGGTATGACTCTATGACTATATAGCCCAGGCTAATGACCAAGTTCCAAACAACCAGCTTGTCGAGAAACAAACAAATTATACAATCAAGGCCTCAACCCGGCCACTTAATTTAATTACAACCCGAATATGTAATACATAGATAATTAAATGTTACATCAAAGCCCAAAGAATCGAATTACATAATGCGACCAAGCTTGGTTGTTTGGAACTATGGGGATATGAACGAGCCCACAAACGCATGCAAGAAAGAAAAAATCACACGAGCGGAGAAATAAACATACTAACAGAATGTATCACTAGATCCCAAATGGTAGGCTTGGTCGAAAAGCAAACATGAGTACACGCAAAGACCGTGATCTGGCCAATAATTAATACAATCCAATATCCATGAATTACAAGGGAGACGACAATCACAAGGAAAATTGAATTACATTGAATCTTGTTACATGGAAGGGGTCGACCAAGTTGCTACCATTCGTAATGCCAATGATACAAACTAGTCACACATGCAATCACACAAGCGCGAAAATCCACCATGCCATTACTCTCACGTGCATGCGCACAACCATCACAAGATAAACACATATTTAAAAAGGACAGAAGTAGCCAATATGTAGATATATAGGAAAGAGCAAGACAATTCAAGCAAACGACAATATTTCAATTTAGAGATTGCACGTGAGAGTTGCGCCCATCAAACAATTAATTAAAAAACAAAATTGCCCCTACTCATGTTCGAGTTTGACCCTCTTAACTAGTCCCCAGTGGAGTCACCAGTTTGTGGACACGACCATGTGACACCTCTCGGGATGGGTTTTTAAGAAAATAAAAGTTTGATCTTGAGAGTATTTTTTATTAGAAAAATCATGAGTCTGAAAAAAGTTGGGGAATCGCCACTTATTTTATTATTTTTTTTTTAGGGAAAACAAAACAAGAAATAAAAACCCTTTCTTTTTTATTTGATTGACTCAATAGATAAGGAAAACGGTCTACGTCCACCAAGGACAAGTTCGGTGGTCAAATTACGCCATGGGAAGGTATGAGGCACCCACGCACGCCCGGTATGTCTACCGGTCTCTACTAAACAAGTAAGGAATATTTGATGTTTAATTAGTTGTTCAATGGGCACAAAATTATTAATCGAATTCATTACACCAAATCAAGCAAGTAATTGATTTTATGACATGGTGGCCTAAAGCTAAATCACAATACAAGATAACAATAATAAAAAGAAGCAACAAGTTAATAACAAAACAAAATGATGACAAAGAAAATTAACAAGCATGTCAAGAGATTGATACAACAACTATTATAAAACGCATATGTAAGCTTAAACTCTTCCAAGTCAGGATCCAAGTAACATGATAAAATTTCATTTTAAGGAAACCAGTGGAATTATGCTTTTTTTAAGAAAAGAGTGGGGCTTAATCAGATTAGCTTGTGACTTAGTTTTGATTTGAAGTAAAAAAAAAAAAGTATATTTTTATTTTGTTTGTGGAAACCGAATGCATAGACTTGCTTTTGATTTGAAGTAAATAATAATAATAATAATAATAATAATAATAATAATAATAATAGTGACAAGAAGAATAATAATAATAATAAAGTATATTTTTATTATTGTTTGTAGAAACCAAAATCATAAACTCACCTCTGATTTGGAGTAACCAAATAAAGTATATTTTTATTTGTTTGTAGAAACCAAAATCATAAAAGATGTTGGAAACAACATGGGTCTAGGCTACATGTAGAGATTAGCTACGGTGGGAAGAGTAAAAAGGGAAAGCTATCTCTTCATCACAACTTTTCAATGCCTGGCCCAACTTTTAAGAAGTCAAATAACATGATTTAGCCCCATTCTTTACTTTTAGCTTTCATTTATCACTTCTGAGTTCTGACCGGTTATAAAAATAAAACCTTTCTTTTGTTACAACCAACTTTGGTTCTTTGTTCACAAGACAAATACCCAGCAAAGCTTTTGTTAGGTTCTAAGGTCTTAGGATTTTATGTATTTAGAACTCTAATTTGTAATGTTGGCAAACCATGATCAAAACAATGTATTTAGTCTTGTTTAGGCTTGCTCAAAGTTGGTTCATTATTGTAAAGTTGGAATCGAGTGGCTGCAGAAGTACTTGAGACTTTCGGCCTAGCTCAATCGATCGAAGGATAGGCTCGATCGATCAAAAATCGCAAAGGTTGATTTTTTTGCAGAATTTCCAACTCAACCCTACTTCATTAAACGTTTAGGGTTTTATATTTTTACCCTAGGTATATAAACAAAACCCTAGCCACGTTTTTGAAGGTACACTCCATATTGTATTGTTGCTCATACATTGCGGTTTTGTGTGAATCTCTTGTGAGATCTTAGAGGAGCTTTCCTTTACACAAAACTTAGGGTTTTCAAGGTAGAGATGATTTCAACATCTTGAAGATCATTACAGTTGCAACCATTGGAACTTAAAGATAAACAAGCGGGGAGCTTGTAGCTGATTGAGGAATTCAAGAAAGAAGTAGTCCGTGGATTCGGAGCCTGCGCGTGGTCGTGTCAGGAAGTTCTACTGGTGGGTAGCATTAGGAAGTCGAGCGGGGAGCTTGTAGTCCTTTTGTAAGAACTTCAATTCTTTAATAGTGAATTCTGGTTTGCCTTGAGGATCAGTAGGTCAAATTCTCCCCAGGTTTTTCCGTGTGGTTTCCTGGGTGATCATATCTTGTGTTCTTTATTATTTCTGCTGCTTTATATGTTTTATATGCATGATATGATTATTTGATTGTTTCAACCTAGAATTGTTTAATTTGACTAAGTAACAACTTGGCTAATTAATCTAGGCTACGCAATCTGGTTGTTTTTAAGGGGTCTAAAACCGTTCAAGTGGTATCAGAGCGGGTTGCTCTTTTGTTTGAGATTTTTATCTCTGAACTGATCTTTGACCCCGGTTGTCATAGAGCATGGACACTCTCTGTTTGTTCCTCCTCACTTTGATGGGAACAACTATGCTTACTGGAAAGTAAGGATGAAAGCATTCCTAAAATCCATTGATGAGAGGGTTTGGAATTCCGTTGAATACGGATGGCAGAAGCCCACTACTCCTGTGAATGAGTGGCAAACTTCTGAAAAAGAAGTAGCAGGCTTCAATAGCAAAGCTATGAATGCCATCTTCAATACTGTTTCAATGGAGGAATTTAAGAGGATCTCAAATGTTGAGGTTGCTCATACTGCATGGAAAATCCTCCAAACTGTGCATGAAGGCATAAAGGCAGTTAAGATCAATAAATTGTAACAATTGACTTCTAGATTTGAAAGCATTAAAATGTCTGATGATGAATCTTTTGATGAATTCTATACTAAATTAAATGATATTGTCAATTCTGCTTTTAATTTGGGTGAAATCTATGAACAACCTAAAATTGTTAGGAAGATTCTTAGATCCTTAACTGAGGACTTTAGACCCAAAGTAACTGCCATCACTGAAAGCAAGGATGTGGACTCCATCCCTATTGATAAGCTTGTAGGATCTCTTCAGTCCTATGAGTCTAACCTACCTAAAGTAAACAAATCCAAATCAATGGCTCTTAAGTCAGTTGATGATGTTGAAGGTAGTGGATTTGATGATGAGCTCTCTGCTACAAAGATTGCCTATCTTGCCAAAAACTTTAAAAATTTTCTTAGGAATACCAACAGTAAGGTAAGAGGTACTTACACTGCTGAACCTAGAAACTTTAGGAAGAATGATCCCACTAAGGTTAATAATTTTGAAAAACCTAGAGAAAAAGTTGGTCAATCTTCTTTGGGTCCTCAGTGTTTTGGCTGTCAAGGGTATGGCCATGTGAAATCTAAATGTCCTACATTCTTGAAGATTAAGGGTAAAGTTATGGCTGTAACCCTTCGTGATAATGAGGTTTCTAATGATGAGTCCGGTGGTGACGAGGATGGAAACTTCATTGCTTTCACGGCTACTGCTATAGTCAATGAAAGCATATCTGCTGAGGAGAACCCTTCTGATGGGGAACTCTCTGAAGATGCAAATCTTCGAGAGGCCTACAACAAACTTTGCAAAATTGCTGCAAAGGATGCTATGAAAGTTGATCTAGGCCTGAAGAAAATTGATTCTCTTAAGCTTGAAAAGAAAAATCTGCTTGTTAAACTGTTTGATGCTAATGAGCTTTTGAATAATGTTAAATCTGAAAACATGCTTTTGCTTGATAAAGTTAGAACTTTGGAACATGATTTATCTGTTGCTAGATCTGCTAGTTCTAAACTTGATCACATGCTGAATGTTCAAAAGTATCATTCTGATAAATCTAGGTTAGGATATGTTGAAAGCATCTTTGAATCTGCACCCCATTCCACTGTCTTTGTTCCTTCTTCTTCTTCTGTACCTTCTGTGAGTGAGGTTATGAGTGAAACTGTTAAACCCCCCGTGAGTGAGGTTGTTAAACCTGTAGAAGTTTCACCATCTAAGAAGATTATGGTAGACTTAAAAGAATCTAAACCTAAGGAGCCTACCAAATCTAAGGACAAGATGCATGGTAAACTTGCTTGGGTTTGTCATTATTGTGGAAAATCTGGACACATTCGTCCAAACTGTTTCAAGCTTCAAGCTGATAAGAGAGCAAAGAAACCAAAAGTGCCTATGCCTCAAGCACAAGATCCTATGGCACTAATTGGTGAATTGGTAAAGGTGTTAAACCTTTATTCCAATCCTGGAGTTGGGAATCACTCTAATGTGAATAAGAACTCCAATGCTCGTGGTGCATCTAAAAAGTTTTGGATGCAAAAGACTCGAACTAACTGAGTCTTTCTGACATGGTCCTTGTGCTTCATTGCTCTATCCTCTGTGACCATTGTTCTTTGGTTTTTGTGTTTTTTTTGTTCTAGGACTTGCATTGCATTACATTCATGCATTTCATTCTAGAATTTATTTGTTTTTCTCTTTTAATAAATAAATAAATAAATAAAAAAGGAGAAAAGGGAGAAAGCAAAAACTATGTTTGACACTATTTTTCTTGATTTTTGAAAACAAGGTTGGTCAATCTTTTTACATATGTCATGTCTTGTATACCTTGTTTAGCTTTGATGAGCTTATTTTATTGCACTTGACTAGTTGAAGCTTTGTAGTGCATGATTGTGTGGGAAAGATGTGTGTGGTTTTTAATCACTTTGTCTTAATCATGAAGTCATATGTTATTTGACTGTCGGACTTGATCCTTTTGAGAAAGGCATAAATAACCATCTCACCACTGTTCACTAGCCAATCATGAACACCTTAGTGCATATCATAAGATTTTGTGCTCGAGAAAGTGTAGCACATGCACAAAAAGAACATAAGGTGTAGCCTCAATTAAATTAAAACTGGTGTGTACTATTAGGCTTGATGCCAATTCACTTAATTCAAACCGGTGTGTATTATTAGGCTGAATGCCAATTCATATAAATAAGAGGCAAAAATGCAAGAAACTTACATGATTGCAAGCTTTTGTTCTAGGAGATGTGGGAGTTATAAGATGTAACTCTTTAGGTGATAGTCTCTTTTAAATTTTATGTGATGAATTGTGTAGACTTTGTGTTTGATTACTATTCATATATCACCTCACATGTATCTCAAGTTTTTGCTAGTTTCACACACTACACAAGTTACTCTTTGTTAAACATTGTACATGCTAGTGTGTGTGTTTTTGGTCTGACCAATCAAGTTTGAAAATATCTTAAGATTTGTGCACAACATATTTATTGCTTGAGAAAATTCAATGGGAGAATGATTGAAACTTGTTTTTGAGAAAATTGGGTTTAAAAATTTGGGTTTTTGAAAAAGCATTCCATCTCATACTCATGCATTTTGATTTTGTTGTTCAAATGTTTGAGGTGTTGTTTTTCAAAATTAGATTTGTGTTTTTCAAAACTGTGCTTTTTCTCAAAATTTTTGTGAGCCTCTGCCTGGTTCGATCGATCCAGTCTGATTTTCGATAGATCGAAAAAGTGCTCTAGTGTGTTTCAAAATGACTGGTACATTCGATCGATCGAATGTAATTTTCGATCGATCGAAGATCGTGGAAAAGCTTTTTTAAAAGTTCAGATCTGACTTTTTCAAAGTACTATTCAAACTTTTTCAAAACTTTTTCTTTCTCTCTCCGAAGAGGCAAGCATCACAGTCAAATTTTTGTCGTTTTCCTCCAAATTTTTTGCAAAATCTCTCTTTTCTCAAGCCGGTAAGACTCTTTTACCCTTCTTTTTGCTTTTATTTTCATGATTTCATGCAAAAAATCATGCATTTAAGGGAGATTTTCGGACATTGCATTTTGGGATTTTCTGATTGATTCAAGCTTTATTTTATGCAATTGATCATTGGGTTTTTGTGGGGACACTTCATAAACATGATTCTTACATGTTAATTTGATCAATTTTGAGTTTGATGAAAAATTGAAAATTCTAGGGTTTCTATTGGATTCGAATTGGGGCTTTTGTGAAATTGAGTTGAATTTGATGAAATTAACTTGTTGTGTTGATGTAATTAGGCATTATAATCCTTGTGTTGTGTTTTGTAATGCTTAATTCATCAATTTGTTGCAAAAGTTTTCAAGTGGTTTTCAAATTTTTAGGGTTTTTGTTAAGAAACTCTATGTTCAAGCCAATTTTGTGAAATTGAACTTAATTTGAACTTGTTTACTGCATTAGTTCATGCATCATAACATTGTTATTGTTCATGCATCATATAGATTTTTATTCTATAGTTTATTGTGCTAATTTGCAGTCTGCCCTTGGTTTTGTTTTTGTTCTTTTTTGGTTTTTCCTTGTGTCTCTATCATTTCCTTAGCATCATGCCTAGGAAGACTAGAGGCCGTAGGACTATTCCCTCTCCTTCTCCACCCCCACCTTCCTTTGATAGTGAGAGGTTCCCTAGGGAGAAAAACCAAGAGGTTTATGAGACTCTAAATCTTAAGAGAAAAGTTTGGGCTGAGCGTTCTGTCACCCTAGATGAGGTTGATCCTACCTATCCCTATGATGAGTCACCAGAGTTGAGTGATGTCATGTCTATCTCTTCTTTAGGATAGCTTGTCACTCTCTTTGGCCTATTTCTCATCTGCACACCATTCCTCTCGAGAGGTGTGTATTCTTATACGCTCTTGTCACTGATGCTCCTATCAATTTTCCTCATCTTTTTCTTCGTTCTTTGAACGAAGTTTATAGGAGTTCATCTACTGCTCACGCTCTTGTTCATCCTATCTTCATTCATAGGATTTTACTTCATCTTGGTTTAGATGATTTCCCTTCTTCTGAGCCCGTTCATGTGATAGCTCCCATAGGTGCCTCATTCCTTAGACAGAGGGCTGCTCATCTTCGAGCTGGTTCTAAACATGCTAGGTCTGAGCCTTCTAGTTCTGCACCCCCTTCTTCTTCTACAGGTCCTGCTCGTGAGGCTGTTCCTGATCCTGTAGGTGCTGCTGCTGCTACTGTTCCTCCATCTCCTACGGTTGACTTCGATGTTCGTCGTACTTTGGAGACTGTCATGACCGTTCAGGCGGCTCATGGTCAGCTTTTGGTGGATGTGTTCGATGAGATTCGTGCTTTGAGAGCAGATTTGGCGCATCTTCGTTCATCCTCACCACCTCCTTTTGATGATGGCCTATGATGTCCTTTGGCACTCCGTCACAAAAAGGGGGAGTAGAGTTTGGATACTTGTAGAGGGGTTTTTGTAGCTAGGGGGAGTTTTTGTTATTTTTGAGGAGCTAGTGAAGTTTTTGAGATTAGATTGTATCTAGGTGCTTCACTACGTATATTTTCTTTTTGGGCTATACTTGTTGGGAAATAATTTTTATATATATGATTCTTGATTCTATGTGTTTACTGTTTATTGATTTATATTTATAATTATTCATTGATATATATCTTTATTATGTGTTGTGTGAACTTTCAAGAATTGTTTATTTTTGGTGTATCTAATATAGGGGGAGAGTTAGATTACATATCTGTTATTTACTGTTTTTCTATCACACATGCGCTTATGCGTTTGTTGAGTGTTTCAAGAATATACAGGTGCATTCGACTTGGCTGCTGTCTACACTTGCAACTGATGGATAGTAGTTAGGATTGAATTTGATTTTTGAGCATTATTTTTTGTAAAGGGCTTTTTATTGTAAACTTTGAGCTTTTAATTTGTGTTTTGTCACGGATTGCCAAAGGGGGAGTTTGTTAGGTTCTAAAGTCTTAGGATTTTATGTATTTAGAACTCTAATTTGTAATGTTGGCAAACCATGATCAAAACAATGTATTTAGTCTTGTTTAGGTTTGCTCAAAGTTGGTTCATTATTGTAAAGTTGGAATCGAGTGGCTGCAGAAGTACTTGGGACTTTCGGCCTGGCTCGATCGATCGAAGGATAGGCTCGATCGATCGAAAATCGCACAAGTTGATTTTTCTACAGAATTTCCAACTCAGCCCTACTTCATTAAACGTTTAGGGTTTTATGTTTTTACCCTAGGTATATAAACAAAACCCTAGCCACGTTTTTGAAGGTATACTCCATATTGTATTGTTGCTCATATATTGCGGTTTTGTGTGAATCTCTTGTGAGATCTTAGAGGAGCTTTCCTTTACACAAAACTTAGGGTTTTCAAGGTAGAGATGATTTCAACATCTTGAAGATCATTACAGTTGCAACCATTGGAACTTAAAGATAAACAAGCGGGGAGCTTGTAGCTGATTAAGGAATTCAAGAAAGAAGTAGTTCGTGGATTCGGAGCCTGCGCGTGGTCGTGTCAGGAAGTTCTACTAGTGGGTAGCATTAGGAAGTCGAGCGGGGAGCTTGTAGTCCTTTTGTAAGAACTTCAATTCTTTCATAGTGAATTCTGGTTTGCCTTGAGGATCGGTGGGTCAAATCCTCCCTAGGTTTTTCCATGTGGTTTCCTAGGTGATCATATCTTGTGTTCTTTATTATTTCCGCTGCTTTATATGTTTTATATGCATGATATGATTATTTGATTGTTTTAACCTAGAATTGTTTAATTTGACTAAGTAACAACTTGGCTAATTAATCTAGGCTACACAATCTGGTTGTTTTTAAGGGGTCTAAAACCGTTCAGCTTTAACATGCAGACTGAAAACAAATACCCAGCAAAGCAACTAAACCTCAAATGACTGAAACACGCAAGATTAAAAAGTGGGAAGGTTGAAGGCATACCTAGCACCCTTGGACGAGTTTGATGGTGGCTCTACTGAGACGAACGGCGACGGTAACGGCGTTCTCTGATAGATGGTCCTCCCACCACGCGACGGTCCACCGACGATGGTTGATGGAGAGGTGCTGAACTAGCCATGTACAGTGTAGGATTTGTCCCCCCTCAGGACCAGGTTTTCTCCCAAGAAATTTCAATCTCTCAATGTTTTTTTTGTGTTTTTTGAAAGCTTTCTTTGAAAATTAGAATGCAAAGAAGTAAAAAAAAATGACTTTTGGAGATGAGAAAAAGATGGGTCTCCCTAGTTCTGGAATCCAGTGGAAAAAATCGTCTCCCTCCCCTTTTTTTCTTTTTTTTTTTTTTCTCTTCCCTTTTTCTGGTCTCCACTTTCTATTTTTCCGAGTCCTCCCTTTTTCCTTTCCTGTGTTCTCCCTTATATCGTTTCCCCTCTCTGTTTTTGAATTTTTTAATTCACGCACCTAATGTCCGTTTTTTTGTTTGCACCCACTCCACTGCCCGGCTAGAACAGTGGAATGACAACCAAGACAAAAATTGTGCAGCTGAGGGCACGCCGGACTTGCGTAGTGGGAGGTGTCTGTCCACTGTACCCAAACTGTACGTCTCACCATTCGGTTTTGTTTTGTCCTTTTCCTTTGGACTACTAAAGCTGGGTTTGCCAATATATTTGAAATAAAATGCAATTGTTTTTCTAAGTTAAATTAATAGAAGGAGCTTGAGAGACATAACTTTTTTTTTTTTTTGGGACATAATTTTCAAAACTTGAGGATTTTTTGGAAAAATAAATGAAAAAAAGCCAAGCATGCATGGATTAAAAATGGTTGCTTCAAATGCACTTAAAATAAAGACTGACAGTAAAAACTATGAATGAATAATGATGTAAATTTAGACCCCTTAAACAACCAGATTGCGTAGCCTAGATTAATTAGTCAAGTTATTACTTAGTCAAATTAAACAATTCTAGGTTAAAACAATCACAAAATCATATCATGCATATAAAATATATAAAGCAGCAGAAATAATAAAGAACACAATAATATGATCACCCAGGAAACCACACGGAAAAACCTGGGGAGGATTTTACCCACCGATCCTCAAGGCAAAACGGAATCCACTAAGAAAGAATTGAAGTTCTTACAAAAGGACTTACAAGCTCCCCGCTTGACTTCCTAATGCTACCCACCAGTAAAACTTCCTGACACGACCACACGCAGGCTCCGAATCCACGGACTACTTCTTTCTTTGAATTCCTCAATTAGCTACAAGCACCCACGCTTGATATTCTTTAAACTTCAAATGGCAGCAACTTTGTTGATCATCAAGAGTAGATATATCTCTACCTTGAATACCCTAAGTTTATGTGAAGGAAAGCTCCTCAAAGATCTCACAAGAGATTCACATAAACAGCAATGTTTGAGCAACAAAGACTTAGAGAGGTTTCGGTACAAAACCCTAATAAAATAAAAGGAGGCACAAGAGGCACTCTAATCTCTCTCTACTAAAGTCTTAAAAACATTCTAGGGTTTCCCTTATATATATATAAGAGTTTTACTTGAACCCCAAGACGTTTAAATAGAGTTTGGGCTGAGTTGGAACTCTGCAGAAAAACGTTCTGGCCGACTTTCGATCGATCGAGCCAGGCCGAAAGTTACAAATACTTCTGCAGCCACTCGATTCCAACTTTACAATAATTAATCAACTTTGAGCAAGCCTAAACAAGACTAAACACATTGTTTTGATCATGGTTTGCCAATATTACAAATTAGAGTTCTAAATACATAAAATCCTAAGACCTTAGAACCTAACAAATAAATAAAGGAGTTGAAAAATAAAATAAAAACATGTCAAATGAGAGAGAGATTAGAGATTTATGCACTTCATTTAATTAATTCATCATTGGGGGGACGCATGCGCAAAAGGTATGCATTATAATCGAGGAACAAAATAGGGTGTCTTCACAAGCATGCGGGAAGCTGAAGCATTATGCTAGCTGGTGCACTACAGGACAAAAGTCTCAGGCTGGCCAGGCAGTTAACTTGTGGCTGGAACTCGTGACTCAGACCAGTCGTGAGGCCAAGTCGCCAACCAGCCATATTTGGGAAAAACTGTCTCTTCGTATTCCAAACACTCACCACTATATATAGACCCTTATACCCACCAAATGGTGAGAGCTTCCAGAGAGAATTTTGTGAGAGAAACCCTAGAGAAAAACAAGATTAATTCATCCACAATCTTTACCTTAGAGACTCCTCAAATTCCTCTACTCTCTTCCTCTCCATTGTTACATCCTTGAGGGATCCTTAGCCAAATCTTTTTCTCACCATACCCATATCCGTGAGAAGGTTTATTTGGTGCTTTTGGAAAGCAGTTAGGAAGGAACCAATGTTTATTGGTTGATGCTATGGTTGATAGCAAAATTCGGTAAGCTAAAGAAAAAATAGGTTCGGCGCAACCTTGTTGGAGAAAGAAGCTTGGAGGGCTTAGGTACACTAGGTAGATTAGGCTTGGAGGGCTTAGGTACACTAGGTAGATTAGGCTTGGAGGGTCTTCTACTGTTCATGTATCCCAACTACATTCTTTAGTGGATTATTTACCGCTTGGAGGGCGGCGGAGAGGTTTTACGCCGAGGGCTTCGGTTTCCTCTTCGATAACACATCGTGTGTTGTCCGTGTGTTTGCATCTTCCTTCCTTTTATCTTTACTATTTATTTATAGCTGTGGATGCGTTTATATTTGGCTTAGATTATTTATCAATTCTGTGTTTAGCTTATGTTCATGTTCCGCACATTAATCGTTTGATAATAAACTTGAATAGATAATTTGTAATTTAGGGTCTAAACGTTCAGGGGTGTTTCATACCCATTTTGAACATTCAGATAGTTTTGATTAGTAGTTGTAATAATAGTTGAAATAAAATAGTATTTATTTATAGGTAAAGTAATCGTGTACTTAATGGCGTAAATTTGAAGATATGGAAGCAAAATCACTTATCTTCGTATGGTTTGTAGCTCCAGTTGTGTAGCATCAATGAGTTGATAGGATTTTAACAGAATGATTCTAGCGGTAGAGAGGCAATTTGCCATGATGATTTCAAGATTGAAGGGGAAAAATGGGTGCAACTTGAGGGAGAAAGAGTATGCCCAGTTGTGTGTAGGGGCTAGTTAAGCTTGCCTATCTTATCATGTACTTAAATGAGTTTTCCCATTGATAATGCTTTTTTAGTTATTGTGAAGTTATGAATAATGTTGCCTTCCATGAGAAGAGCTTTTGTATGGAGTACTTGTGCCCTGTAAGAGAAGGGCTTTATGTAAGATGGATTTGTGCCTTCTATGAGAAGGGTTTTGATATGAGATCTTGATGCCTTCTAGGAGAAGAGCTTTAGCATTAGAAGTTTTATGCCTTCCATGAGAAGGGCTTTCAGTATGAGTGTTTGATATCTTTTGAGAAGCGTGAAAATGGTAAAAGATATAGATGTTTTGTGGGATGTAATATTCGTAATATGTATGATATATGGAAGTATGAGAGATATAAAGGTTAAAGATAGTAAAAATATGACATTATAACCACTGGAGAAGTTGTAGAGATTGCTTTCCAAGAGGAAAGATTTTGTAAGAGAAGGGTATGAAGATGTGTTTAGGTATTTGAAGATAGAAGCAGTAAGATAGGTGTATTTTCTGAATATGGAGAGTGAGAGAATAAGTATAAGATGGGTAATAGTGCTGTAGTATGCTTAGCAATGTTGCTGAGATTTACTGCTGGGATCTTCTGCTGGAAGATGTATGAAGGCTTATGAAGGGCATTTATGAGCTAAGGGCTGAAGAGTTTAGTTCCTAATTTAAAAACTAAAAAACTCAGAAGCTTAGAATTTGATTAAGAGCTTAAGAAGATTATTAGAGGGAGAGAATAGAGAAGTTTTATGAGAAAGTTGTTCTTCTCCATTGGTGTCCCCCCTTTGAGGTGTTGATCAAGGGTCCCCTTTAGAGCTGAGTTTAAGGGGGTATTTAGCAAATAATCTCTGCCAAAACCTCCCAACTAGCAATGAATCTTTAGAAAATCCATCCTAATATTTGGCCAAAAATGGTATCTTTAGCTTTAAGATGTTCTTGCTGTTTTAGGTAAGAGCTGCTAGGGAAAGAGCAGCATAAAAGGAAAATATTTTGGCGAGAAAAAGATAGTTACTTTAGTTGGTTTTGGTTTTAGCCAAATGTGGAAAATCAACAATGCTAAGGCTGCTGGGTCAGCTGTTACATCTGTTCTGAAAAAGTTGTCCCAGCTGTCAAGAAAAGCTGTGACAGCTATCATAAGACAGCTGTCACAGCTGTCATAAGATAGTTGTTGCTTTGGGTAGAAGCAGATGAGGCCAGCTTTCATGGATTTGGCTGAAAATGGTAAGATCTCTTTCAAGGGTATCTTGCTATTTTAGGTATAACAGTTGATTGCTGGGATTTCAGCATTAAATGGTTGATGATATCACTTCCAGCCAGGTGTCAAGTGCTGAATACACTACTGAGGTTTTGCTGGAAATGCTTCCTTTTTCAGGTGTTTGTGTTTTTGGTGCAAGATTCCATTACAACACATTTCTAGCAAGTAATAGAAGGATTAGTTGAAAGTTAATGAAGCTTTAGAGATCTAGTTAACGTCTCATTGTGTTGTGACATAATCTTGGGGAGCAAGAAGTGTATTTAATGCTCTGCTCTGCTAGCTGGCAGAGAAATATATGGTCTGATTGTGGCAGATAGCAACTGAGTATTAGAGATATCATGAAACTTTTGTATATAGTTGGAGATTAAAGATAACCAATCATATTAGGTCATGTGTTTAAGTTGGATTTTAGCTGAAAGTAGTAATGTAGTTTATGTAGAATAACATAATGAACTTTCTAAATTTGTATAGCAACAGCTGGGGATTGAATGAACAATTATTTTATCAGTAGTTAGATGGCTGGAGATATTGAGTATTTGTCACATGATGAATATTAAGTTTTAGGAAAAGAGCAATGGGGAATTTTATCATCTAAAGTGCTATGTGATAAGAGATGCTTATCATATGTTATCCGTTATGTACGGACTTGTCAGAGTTTAGGGAGTTGAAAAAGACACGCCAAGTAACGTATTTCTTTTATCAACTTTGAACCGCTGGAGCTTTACTAAACGTACCTCTTGGCCCTCCAAACCATGACTCCCAAAGTTTTCCCGAAGAGACTAATGAGCTTGGATCATAAGCCGAAGATGAGATGACATACCTTAGGTTTTGTTGTCGTTTTGTGTGAAATGGGCTTTTGTTGAAAATGCCACTTTCCATGAATATGAGAGAGGTAATATCAGCCGTTAGTTTTGATTCATTGTGTGAGCCCGATCCATATGTTGATGTTGATGATATCATGGGTTATGATTTCAATTGATGAAAAGGAAATGTGGACCATGAATCCGACTCTTTAAGTAAGGATCTCATGGGCCATGTGAGCCCAATCCATGTAGTTGAATGAAATATGAGCTTTTTTTAGTGTTTAAATAGATTTACCCAAAAAATCAATAATATGTTGATGTGGCATAGGTTGCCAATGAAGTAATGCCATGTGGGGGCGAAAAAGAGTCCTCAATAGTTGTCAAAAAGGTAAACCAGTAATTTACGTTGGGAAAACTCCAATTGAGTAGTTTTTTTTTTTTTTTTTGGTGATAAGTCCAATTGAGTAGTTAATATAACATATATAAAGACACTACTTAACCCAAAAGCTCTTATGAGTTTGAGTTCAACTATGTTATATTAATCACAAACTATATTTTCACTATTATTCAATATAAGACTTAACTCATATATATATATATATATATACACACACACACCTAACAATTTAATCCCCACGATTGCCTTTATTAAAATGCTGGAAAAAAAAAAAGTTAAAGAATAAAAACGATTTTCTATCAAGTGTGTTTGGTAGAAGATAGAAAAGTGGAAAGATAAAAATTAAATTACTATTATACCCTGTTTGTAGTCTAAAACAATGGGATAATGACGGTAATTTTATAAGTTTATGTTTGTGGCAATTTTCTCTCTCCCTCTTTCCCAAATTTGAAAAGAATTTAAATGGTGGGGCAAGATTGAAAATTCCCACCGACCCCATTTAATTTTTATCCCTTTTCATCTTAAGATTCTCAACTAAACAATGGACAATTATGGTTTTTTCTCCCTTTTCATCCCAACCAAATAATGGAAAACCATAATTTCCTCTCTCTTTTCCTTTCCTCTTTTTCTTCTTCTTTCATTTTTTATAACAAACAAAGGATTACAAGTTGATTACTTTTTTCTTTACAAAAGTAAAAGGAAAAGAGGTCTCAAAATTTGCAAAAGTACTCTATTAATCGGTAGATTTAAAATGATAAAGTAGTAAAGCCTTCTTGTAAATGATTGTTTTTGAGCATTAGCATTGGGTAAGGTAAAACACCCAAAATGCTAAAGTGATCTACCAATAGCAGATCACTGTAGCGTTGCTACATATTTGTTTCATTCTAAATCACTATTTTTTTTAGTATTCTGAATGTTAATGTTCTTACAAATCTAAATCACTATTTTAACAATGAATGGATTGATTGTGTATATATTACTTGAATGAATTGTATTTTAGACAAGTATACATAAAAATATAACATTTTATATAATTAAATTAAACATCATACTCACGAGCTTGTTTACAAACATAGTAAGTTTGAGTTTGGCTTATTTAATAGTCAAGCCTAAACTTAGACTTGAACTTAACTTGTATGTTAAACAAACTAATATAAACAAGTTTTTTCCTAAACCAAACTCAAATTGTTTATAAATAGCTTGGTTCATTTATAATCCTACTTATAATAAAAAAAAATTAAAAATCCTCACATACATTGGGAGCTATACAAGGAGGACATTCTTCCATTCAAACAGTAAATTCCTTGGCCCACATTTTCCAATATTCCCATTTTCTCTCTTTGTTTGGCTAGAATGATTGAAAAATGAAATGATGAAAAATGTTAGGAAGATAGAAAAGTGGTAGGTTAAAAAAATATTTTAGTTTTTAATCATGTTTATTTGGTACAAAAGATGAAAAAAAAAAATTCAAAAATACTATTATACCCTTGTAGTTTAAAACAATGGGATTATGACCGTCATTTGTATGTTCATATTGATCGGCTATTTTCTCTCTTCTTTTTCCTCTTCTTTTTCCTCAATTTATAATGTAAATGAATGATGGATCTGGCTAGAAAATCCCCCAACCAGTAACCACCCCTTATTTCCTCACTCTTTATCCCAACCAAACATTGAAAATCCATAATTTTTTCTCCATTTTCCTTTCTCCTTATCTATCTTGTACCTAGGGTGTGCACAGTTCGGTAGGATCGGTTTTTTTTCAAATTTGTTACCGAACCGATAGGAATTGGTTTTGTAATCATTAAAACTGATGCATATCAATTAAGATCGGTTTTCCAACCTATAGCGGTACGGTTTGATCGGCTCAGTTTAATCAGTTTGGTCGGTTTTATTTGAAACATTGATAATCTTTTTTTTTTTTTTTTTATAAAAAAAAAAAAAAAAAAAAAGCTGTTCAACAGAAACTTTATAAAAAAATCTATTCACTCAAACAGTAATGATCCAAAACAAATCTGTTCACATAAAAACATAAAAAACAGAGCATTTATGCTCATACACATTACACACTATGTTAGTATAAACCAAATACAAATAGCCAAAAGGTAACAGTGTTAGTATAAAGTATAAGCTTTTGCACACCCCTACTTTAAAACAACTCTTCCTTAGCATTGTCCCCTATCATTTCCTCTCCCTTGTTTTTGTTTTTGTTTTATTTTCTTTTTTGTTTAACTTTGGCTAATTTGAAATCTACCAACAAACATGACTAGCAGTGGCACCAATGGCCATGGACCTATAAACTAACTCAAACAGATGGTTTGCCGCGGGGTGAGAGAAGAGTTTATTGAAAAGTGAAAACAGAGGAGTTTAGTGGCTTTAGTCGTGATTTTCCTCGGTGAGCACTTGCTGGGCGCTGGCTGCTGCAAAGGCGAGAGGCGAGAGTGAAAGAGTTAAGGGACGTCTGACTGAGACAGAAAGAATTTATACTGAGGGAAAATCTGAAAACCTAGCAATTATACGACACCGTTCTTATTGTTTTTTTTTTTTTTTTTTAATAACACTTAATAGATACGAATACGATGACGTTTTGTTAAAAAAAAATTGATATACAAACTCAGTGAAACGGCGTCATACCAAACGGACACCAAACCAAAGTCACCAAACGTCCAAACCTGAAACTGAAAGTTACATTACATTGCATCGTATCGGTTCAGTTCAGGCAGGGACTCGGTTTCGGGCTTTTGATCCGATGACTGCATCACACCAGCATTGGAAAACCATTCGCGCTCCGATCGCCAGCATCGGCTTCGTCAGTCGGTGGCAATGGCAGTGTGGGACGATCGGTGCCAGTCAGTTTTCTCGGTGACGGTAAGCTTTTGCACACCCTTACGTTGTACCTATTAATTAACAAAGACCAAAAGGTTACCTGATGATTTTTTTTTCTTTACAAAAGAGAGGGAAAAAAAAAAAAAAAAAGGTTTCAGAATTTGCAAATGTACTATTACCTGGCTAATTTAGAATGATGAAACGGTAAAGCCTTATCGTATATGATTGTTTTCTTGGCTGGTTGACTAAAGGTTAAACTTTTTCACAAGAAAAGAAAAGGAAAAAAATGATTTAAATAATCTCTGTGGCCGACAAGGAACTGTAGTTATTCTAAATTTCTAATTATTGTCCGCCAAGCAACATGTACATAAGCTGTCCAGTGTATCACGGTGATGCTATATCGTTTGTCCGAAAACCTTCTATAGAAAAAAAAAATAGTAATAATAAACTACACATTCCATGGAAGAAAGTCAAGAAATCAATGCGAGTTTGAAACTTCTGATAGACACAGAAAGCCATAGAGTGCTTTTTGCTGAAGCGGGCAAGAACTTCATCGACTTCCTCTTTCACATTCTGGCCCTGCCCGTCGGAACTGTCATTGCGCTTCTCACAAAGCAAGGAATGGTGGGCAGCTTGGGGAACATTTACGAGAGCATTGAAAATTTAAATATCACTTACCTTCAACCAAACTTGAACAAAAGAGACTCTCCTGAACAGGGGCGGCGCCACGTACAGGCCAAGGGGTTCCCAGGAACACCATGACCTGAAAAAAATTTAAAAAAAAAATTATATTTAATCCATACTAGGAACACCCTCAAATTAAAAAAAAAAAAAAAAAATTTTGTTCTACTTTCAAGCAAAAAAAAAAAAAAAAAAAAAACCCAAAAAAAAAAATTTTGAACAAAAATCTAAAAAAAAAAAAAAAAAAAAAAAATTGTATCAAAGCCAAGCCCACTGCCCACGGCAAGCCCAACATAATCCAAAGGTAGCAAACCCATCACCCATGGATTCTCACCCAAAAAAAAAAAAAAAAAAAAAAAAAAAAGGAAAGGAAGTACAGAGCAGATCAGAAATCAAACCACGGTCACTTTGTTGGCAGAGTAAACCAAACCCCAATACAATCTATACAGAGCAAAATCAAACCAAACCCCATTACCCAATACTGCAATACAGAGTGTTTATCAACAAAAAAAAAAAAAAAAAACCCCAATACAGAGAGCAAAGTCAGCAAACCAAACCCAATACAAAGCAAAATCAAACCAAACCCCACGGTGAGACGGTCACGTCGCTCGCTCCATCGCAGATCGCAGGCTGTGCAGCTCGCTCCGTCGCAGATCGTAGGCCGCGCAGCTCGCTCCTTCGCAGATCGCAGGTCGCGCAGCTCGAACCGTCGCAGATCGCTCGCCCCTTGTCGTCGTCGCTCGCTCGCGGCTCGCCCCTCCCTCATCGCTTGCCCTCGTCGTTGCTCGTCGCTTGCCCCTCGTCGCAGATCGTAGATCGGTCTCGGCTGCTCCGGTGCTCGGCCTCAAGGTATTTCTCTCTCTGACTCTATCTCAGTCTCTATCTCAGTCTCTCTCTCTCTCTCTCTCTCTCTCTCTCACACTGAAATGAAAAATATGAAAATGCAAGTCTGATCTCTCTCTCTCTCTCTATTTTAGTTTAACTCAGTATCTCTCTCTTTCTCTCATTGGCTGCCGAATCTTTACTCTCTTTTCTTTTCTTTTTTTTTTTTTTTTTTTGAGAACCAATCTTTACTCTTTACAGCTTTACTTTTTAAATTTATTTTGCTTTTTGCCTGTTTGTTTGGCTTTGTCTTATCCGGTACTATTGATCAGTGTGTGTTGGGTTGGTGATATTGATTGTCTTCTAGCATAAATGTGTATTGTGATTATGAAATTTTCTGATTGGCAGGTTATGATTGGGGACAACTTGTGCTTGTCTGTTGAGTAGGGTGGGGTAGATGGGTTGATGGACACATGGGGCCGGGTAGTAAATAATAATTAAAGCAGTGTAATGTGCTGCACATTACACTGCTTTAATTATTATGCTGCACATAGGATGTAAAATGTTTGGCTCTTTTAGTGTAATGTGCACAAGAAACTAAATAATATAACAAATTAAAGCAATATAATTAATGACAGACAAATTAAAGTAATATAGTTTATTGTTATGCTAAACAACAATAATTAAAACAGTATTATTAATCAATACATTATAAAAGACAAATAAATTAAATTATGTTAGGCTAAATAATAATTAATAATTTTATAATTAATGAAACAATAATATAATAAATTATAGTTTATAAAAGACAAACAAATTAATGAAATAACTAAACAATAATAATTAATAATTTTATTAATATTTCAAATAAACTTATAGTCTATTATTTATTCTTTTGCTAGAATTATGGACAAATATTTGATAAGAAAACCACGTACCCAAGATTCAGCTCCTGCGCAAGATTCAGCTCCTACGCAAGATTCATCTTCATATTCTAAGCGAATTCGTATTGACTTTAACTTAGAGAATCTTCCTTCAGATCCTTGGCTACGAGAAAAAATATCATCTTATCATCCTAATTATCATGATGAAATAAGAAGAAATTATTTAACAAAAGGCCCTTGTCAACCTGTTTTACACAGTGATGATTACCCTATATCATATTTTTCTGGAAAGCCCCATCGATTTATATCCAAATGGTATACAAATAGATACTGGTTGGAATATAGTATAGACAAGGATGCAGTATTTTGTTTTTATTGCTACCTATTTGGGCAAGATGTTGGAAAGCAAGGAGAAGGTGACACTTTTGTAACGAAGGGATTCAAACTTTGGAATCAGAAAGATAAGTTACTTTCCCATGTTGGAGGAGTTAATAGTACTCATAACCAAGCTGTCTAGAAGAGTGTAGATTTATTGAAGGAAAAGCAACACATTCAAAGTGTTTTTGTTAAGCAATCAAGTTAAGATAAAATTGAATATCGGGTTCAATTAAATGCAATAGTTGATTGCATAAGATTCCTTTTATGCCGAGGATTAGCTTTTCGTGGTCACGATGAATCTCAAGGTTCAAGTGATAAAGGAAATTTCCTTGAGCTTGTACAATTTTTGAGGGATCACAATGAATCTATCAATGGAGTGTTGCAAAAAGCTCCGAAAAATTGCAAGCTTACCCACCATGATATTCAAAAGGACATTGTGAATGCAATTGCACGTGAAACATCCAAAACCATCATCAAGGATCTTGACAATGGGTTCTTTTCAATATTAGTTGATGAGTCACGTGATATCTCAGTGAAAGAACAAATGACCCTCGTTCTTCGTTATGTGAACAAAGAAGGAATTATTATAGAGCGATTCCTTGGTATTGTACATGTAGCAAGTACTACCGCTTTGTCACTCAAACATGCTATTGAATGTTTACTTTGTGAACATAATTTGAGTTTATCGAATCTACGTGGGCAAGGTTATGACTGGGCTAGTAATATGCAAGGTGATATCAATGGTCTCAAAACTTTGATTTTGAAAGAGAACAAGTCAGCATTTTATGTCCATTGTTTTGCTCATCAACTTCAATTGACACTTGTTGCTATTGCTAAAAATCACATTAACATTGCTGAATTTTTTTATGTGGTTAGTAATTTAGTAACTGTTGTTGGAGGCTCTTGTAAGAGACGAGATGCTCGTCGAGATATACAATTTGCCAAAATTAAAGAAGATTTAGAGAATGGTGTACGTAGAAGTGGGCAAAGTTTGAATCAAGAGACAAATCGTAAACGTCCTGGTGATACACGTTGGGGATCATATTATGGGACTATTCTCAACTTGATTTTGATGTTCTCTGCTGTTGTTGATGTATTAGAGATTATTGAAGAAGATGGCCTCTCCGACCAAAAAGTTGAAGCTCGATCTATTATGAGGTCAATTCTCTCTTTTGAATTTGTCTTTGCTTTACACTTGATGAAAAATATTTTAGGGATCACAAATGAGTTATCAATAGCATTACAAAAAAAAAAAAAAAAAAAATCAAGATATAGTAAATGCTATGGATCTTGTTAAAGTGTCTAAGCAACGGTTGCAAGTGATGAGAGATGATAGATGGACATCTTTATTGGCTGAAGTATCTTTATTTGTACCTCACATGATATTCCTATCTCGGACATGGAAGCGATATTTGTAGTTAGTGGGAGGTCGCGACGCAACACCCAAAAAAATTCAAATTTACATCATTATCGTGTTGAGCTATTTTACACAGTCATAGATATGCAACTTCAAGAGCTTAACAATCGCTTTTCTAAGGCGAATACTGATTTGCTACTTTGTATGGCTTGCTTGAATCCAAGTAATTCATTTGTGGCTTTCGATAAGGAAAAGTTGATACGTCTAGCTAAGTTCTATCCTTCTGATTTTCTTGGGACATATATTTTGGCACTTGACTCTCAGCTGCAGAATTACATTTTTGATATGCGCAGCAATGACTTCTTTTTAGAGCTTCAAGGAGTTAGTGAACTTGCTGAAAAGTTAGTGAGCACAAGGAAACACGAGACTTATCCATTAGTCTACTTACTTGTGAAGCTAGCTTTAACCCTTCCAGTTGCTACTGCAACAGTAGAAAGAAGTTTTTCAGCAATGAAATATGTAAAGAATGAACTGCGCAATCAAATGGGAGATCAATGGATGAATGATTGCTTAGTTGTGTATATTGAAAAAGATGTAGCTTGTAGCATTGATAATGAGACTATTATGCAACGATTTCAAAATATGAAAACTCGTAGAAGGCAATTGTAAATTTTATGTATTTGCGTATTTTTTTATTGTTGTTGTTGTTGTCAATATATAAAATTTTCTTTTTATTAAATTGTGTAATTTATGCTTGTTGAGGAATACCCTGAAAAAATTTCCTAGAGCCGCCACTGCTCCTGAAGCCCAAAGTACACATCTCTGGTGGTGGTATTGGAGTCCCTCTCCTATTGCCAAACGTTGAATCGTCTTCCACGTCATCCAAGAAATGGTATAGGTACACATCTCTGGTGGTGGTATTTAAGTAACTGTTATTCATATTTTACTATTGACGACCGCGCAATCTGTCCTTCGTGCAAGAACGTTATGAACATCGAGCTAAATTTCATACACCCACCAAGCGCAACGAATGCGGTCTCTTCCTCCAATGAGGGAGGATACGTGAAAGGCGTGGTTACATACATGGTGATGGATGATCTAGTGGTGAAACCCATGTCCACCATCTCTAGTATCACTCTGTTTAACAGGTTTAATGTCAAGGATGTAGGAGCTCTTGAGGAGAAAGTGGTCCATTTGGGCATCGATGAGGTATGCCAATCATTCTTTTATTTTTGTGCAAGAGTCCATTACTTCTGTTTTGTTTATTTTTTCTTAGTTAATGTTTGTTACATACATCCATACACACAAAGTTTATAAAATCGTATGTTCAAAACACAATTTCAAAATTATTTTACACACACTGTACGTAGTAATAATCAACGCCTTTTGTTCTTTTCTTATGGTGAAATTTATTGCAAAATAATGTTAAATTGAGCTATTAGTTGAAGCTATTCGAGTCCTAATTCCTAAACCAAGATATGAGAAAGAGATTGAAATTTGGAATTGATCGATGATCCATCTCAATCCAAGCCCATTTACTTCAATGTTTCAGAATATCTGATGTTTTTTAGAATTATGTGGTAAGGTGAGTAAATTTACAGTTTTCTAACAATTTAAACTTTTGGAAGAAAAAGTAATTTAATAACATTAATTATGTACTTAATTATCAAAAGTCGTTAAATCGTCCAACTGATACATACAGGTGTTGTGGGTCATTCTCACTCCATCTCGACTTGGTATAGTATATTGCTAAGACGACGGAGTCAATCTATTCAAAATTCAAGTGCAATCATTTAACCCTAATTTCCATATTGAAATTAAAATATTGTATCCCCATTTTTTCTCTTTAGGGTCACTTGCTTATCTTTTAAAAGAGGAAGAAAAGAAACAAGTTACAAAGAAATGTAATATTGTGAAAGTTTCATTTTTCTTCTTTTTGGAAAAAGATCTTCTTTATATGCCTTTGAGATATGTCAAATTCAAGTAAAGATTTGGTATTTTACAAATTTAAATGTGATTAATTATTATTTTTCTAATTAATTTATGTGGTTTGTTTTTAGGGAGTGAAATCACTGAAGGCTTCTCTGCGGTCAAAGAATGTTTTGACTGATGTCTTCCTCCCAATGTTGAAAGTTGAAATAGAAAGTGTAATGTAACACGGAAGTGCAAGAGTTCTATGTCATTGCCCAAAATTAATTTTTCTTCTGTTTTTTTCGTTGCATATATGTTTTAAATGTCGGTCAAATCTGGTGTGGCAATGTGAAGGGCAATATGCTCTCTCTCTCTATTTGTGTGTGTGTGTATTGTTGGAAGCTTGGTTATGAAGCATTATGTATCATAAAAAAATAATATGTAAGTATACGTAAGTTTTTGTTAATTATTAATTGCTTGATAGTATGATGAGATGATTGAGGATTCTTCTAAAAAAAAAAAAGATGATTGAGGATGACTGAGGACCTAATTAAGGCACAACTTTGTTTACCTTACGCTTTCGATCCCAATGTGACTACGCCTTCTTCCTTCTCTTCGTTTTCCTCCTTGAAACCCCCCTCCAAAAATTCTCTTAAAATTTGTTTAAGTAAAATTTTAGGGGCAACTTTTATTATAATTTTGAAATTATTGACTATGAGTAATGAGTTTGTGTAAGAGTGATTGCCCACTACTTACGGTTGATGACTTCATCAAGTTATGACAAATGATGCGATCCTAGAGGAATTTATTTAAATGTCATAAAATAAATCTATATGCAACCCATATTTATACAAGTATGTTCATGTTTGAGTTGACAAACAATGTACATGGATCCTCTCCATTTACAAGTGAAATGAATAGTGTCCATTTGTAGGCCATGATTTAAAGTAGAATAAATTTAGGATGTAGATTATGCCAACTCATTTAGAAATTTATAACTCTAGTTTATTTAACCATATTTTAATCATAGTTAAATTTAACCATAATTAAATTTTAAATGAATTGGTACAATCTAAATCTTTAGATTTACTCCATTTTAAATCATGGACTTTAATTAAATACTCTCTATTTTACTTTAAAATGGAAAGGATCATTTTCCTGTCACCAAAGGGATAAGACTTACTAGTCAATGGAAATAGAAATTAAAGATGTATAAATTGCACTTAGAGCATGTAAACACAAAATTTCCCAATTGCAAAAAGTCAAACAATTGAAAAGAAATATGGTTTGCAAATATAAATTTGTATTGATGTATAATGAGTACAATCTCTATTTCGATTCTTTTACAAAAGAATACCCTCTGATTCTATTTTCATTGAATTTGACTCAAACAAGAATCTTCTTGACTTTAATAGGAAGATGGATTGATCGGTCTACACAATAAATCTCTAGCTTCGAGCTTATTAGAGATTTATTATCCTTCAAGTTCTTCAAGCCCTTCGAACGTTCTTCAAGTTCTTAGAATGTTCTTCAAGTTTTTCAAAGATTCTTCTAGTTCTTCAAAGTTTCTTGAGACGAAATTTCTCCAGAGCTAGGGCCTCTGGAAAACTTCCTCCTGAAAATGAGAGAGGATGTCCTCTATTTATAGTGATTTCAGAGGATAAGCTCCACTTTGAATTGATATGCTTGAAAGTATGCAGTAAACTTTTGATTGGCCCAAATTCTTCTTAGAGATAATTATCTCTATTTATCTATTTTGATAAAGATAATAATCAACAAAGATAAATAATTATCTCTATTTAATTTATTTATTTTAATAAAGATAATTATCTACCAATTTTGAATATAAATTTATCTTTATTTTATTTTATTTTATTTATTTTAATAAAGATAATTATCTATAAATTTTGAATAGGAAATTTATCTTTATCTTGTGAGCCAAATGACACATGGCAAATTTTGATATGCTAATGTGATGTCAATTTGGATGACACATGTCATCATCTAATTTAATTAATATAATGACATTAATTTAGAATTTGCCACTAAATTTTGATGTGGCATTTTATAATTGGCTTAAAAATATAAGAGTTCCAAATTTAAGGCCCCACCTTCCCCAGAATATACAACCATCTTGGATCCTGGGACATTAATCTCATAATGAGTTCTAAAATAAAGACCTAACCAGCCATAAATATAATGTACAGGGATACTGATTCAACTGATATTCTTTGCATTGCCCTTTGATAAGTGGCGCCCGCATTCTTTAATCCGAAAGTCATAACTTTATAGCAGTATATTCCTTTTGGAGTACAAAAAGTGGTGAGCTCTTCATCTTTTGGAGCCATGCGAATTTGATTATAACCAGAGAACCCATCCATAAATGAAAGAGCTTCATGGCCTACTATAGCATCCACCATAATTTTTGTTAAAGGAAGAGGAAATTCGTCTTTTGGACATGCCCTATTAAGGTCACGAAAGTCGACGCAAACATGAATTTGCCCATTCTTCTTTCTTACAAGGACAATGTTTGATATCCATGTGGGATACTTGACTTCATGAATAAAGCCAGCTTCAATAAGTTTGTTGACCTCACCTTCAATTTGGGGGATTAACTCAGGTGGAAACCTACGTTGTGCTTGCTTCGTTGGTCGCACCCCATGCTTTACTGATAAGTGGTGAACAGCAACCTTTAGATCTAGACCTAGCATTTCTTTGTATGTCCAAGCAAAAACATCCCTATGCTCTTTGAGGAGTTAAACATAAGCATCTTCTTCCTCTAGGGACAAATTTGCATTTATAAAGACTGGCCTAGGGTCTTCAGTAGTGCCAATATTGACTTCCTTTAATTCATCAAATCCTCGAAGTTTTGGTGTCATCTTCTCACATATTTAAACTTTGAATGGTGTCACCCCATATCTCTAAAGTCTGGTACTCATCATTTTATACCTTTAAAAAAGTATCATAGCAAGAAGCCAATGCACATCCATTGCAAAGATGCCAAAGCACGTCCTTAGATTGTTGCATCGACGGTTGCTCCATCGCAAAGATACCAATGCACATCCTTGCATGGACAAACTCCATCTTCAAGATCATTTTCATCTTCAAGATTGTCTTTGTCTTCAAGGCAATCTTCGTCATCAAGGCCTTGCATCGACAATTTTCATCTTCTAGGCAGTTTTCATCTTCAAGATTGTCTTCATCTTCAAGGCAAGTCTTTGTCCTCAAGACTGTCTTCATTTTCAAGATAGTCTTTATCTTCGAGGCAATCTTCATCTTCAAGGTCTTGCATAGATCGTCTTCATCCTTAAGATAGTCTTCGTCTTCAAGGAAGTTTTCGTGTCCAAGATAGACTTCGTTGTCAAGATTGTCTTTGTCTTCAAGGAAGTCTTCGTACCCAAGATAGACTTCGTTGTCAAAATTGTCTTCGTCTTCAAGGAAGTCTTCGTATCTGAAGTCTTCGTATCCCAGATAGACTTCATTGTCAAGATTGTCTTCATCTTCAAGGAAGTAGACTTCATTGTCAAGATTGTCTTCGTCTTCAAGGAAGTCTTCGTATCACAGATAGACTTCGTTGTCAAGATTGTCTTCATCTTCAAGATTGTCGTCGAGGTTGTTGTCTTGGTAGCTACTTGGCTTGAGGAACAAAATAGATTCTTGCAAGTTCTTTGTAGTGCCAATAAGTCATCATATGACCAGTTCTATACAGAGGCGAAACAATACCAAAAAAAAAAAAAAAAAAAAAAAAAAATGGACATGCAAAATAATACACGAGTGAGGAAGCAAACAAGAATTTACATCCACGGAGTGGCACAACAGCTTCCTTGTGAAGCTCAACAGATTTGTGTAATTGAAATCTCAAGAAGCTTGATGGAATTGTGAAGTTGAAATCTTTTGAAGCCTAACTTGTGAAACTTATTGCAAAAGTCTTCAAGGACAGTGAGCTTTGAAAGACCAAATGCTGCGTAAGATAGTCAAAAGATAACTATCAAGAAAATCAAGTCATGCTACACATAAAAGTGAATAAAATAAGAGTTTCAAATTGAAGTTCAAAAAGAGAATAGCTTCATAAAACAAGTTTACTTGTTGGATATTGTGACAAAAAATGAGATAATACATGATTCACTTAGAAATATTCACGTGAGTGGATTCGTGATCTCAAATAGAAGACATGCATGCATGAATGATGAACATAAATATCGCAAGAAAAAAAAAGCGATTTTTCATAAGCAAATCTCGAATAACAAGAAAAAAAAGAAGGCTTCAATCCTCAAATAGCATGTTCAAATCAAAGAAGAAAAGGTAACGGTAACAAAAAATAATAATCAATGAACAACACCAGGATATTATTTATGAAATCTTGCTCCAACTCAAGAATAAGATGCCACCTGTTCTTTGCGCTTCTAAAGAATAAAAGAAGTCCGTGTCATGATTAGAAATCAAGCAGATAAAAGAATGAAATATTTAATGGCAGAAAAACGTCGTTAAGCTACAGCAAAGCAAGGAGGTTATTATGACCAAAGCCCTAGAAATCTAAAAGGAAGCGGCTAAAGAAAAATGAATGAATGAAAAAGAAGGCACGTACCTGATTATCAACGAGAAAATGATGGAAAGGGATGTCTTTATATAGGTGTATGAAGGAAGAAGTTAAATTGGAGAAGAAGTCTTGAGTTGCGATAAGGATAAAGCATCAAGAGTACTAAATAGCTCAACTAGTGGGACTCTTCGAAAGATAAGAGTATTTGTAAACACAAAATTTCCCAATTGCAAAAAGTCAAACAATTGAAAAGAAATATGGTTTGCAAATATAAATTTGTATTGATGTATAATGAGTACAATCTTTATTTCGATTCTTTTACAAAAGAATACTCTCTGATTCTATTTTCATTGAATTTGACTCGAACAAGAATCTTCTTGACTTTAATTGGAAGATGGATTGATCGGTCTTCACAATAAATCTCTAGCTTCGAGCTTACTAGAGATTTATTGTCCTTTAAGTTCTTCGAGCCCTTTGAATGTTCTTCAAGTTCTTTGAAGTTTCTTGAGACGGAATTTCTCCAGACCTTGGGCCTCTTGAAAACTTCCTCCTGAAAATGAGAGAGGATGTCCTCTATTTATAGTGATTTCAGAGGATAAGCTCCATTTTGAATTGATATGCTTGAAAGTATGTAGTAGACTTTTGATTGGCCCAAATTCTTCTTAGAGATAATTATCTCTATTTATTTATTTTGATAAAGATAATAATCAACAAAGATAAATAATTATCTCTATTTAATTTATTTATTTTAATAAGGATAATTATCTACCAATTTTCAATATAAAATTTATCTTTATTTTATTTTATTTATTTATTTTATAAAGATAATTATCTATAAATTTTGAATATGAAATTTATCTTTATTTTGTGGGCCAAATGACACGTGGCAAATTTTGATATACCAATGTGATGTCAATTTGTATGACACATGTTATCATCTAATTTAATTAATTTAATGACATTAATTTAGAATTTGCCACTAAATTTTGATGTGGCATTTTATAATTGGCTTAAAATTTTGCCTCTTACAAATGTCCCCTCAAGACTTGGTCATGTTCACAACTTTGAATGTGGAAAGTGATCAAGTCTCGACAACTTCATGCTTTGATGCAATTAGTTTCAGCACCTTTCATATATTTAGAAATTTGCAAGCAGGCATTTCGCCAAGAGCTTGAACATGTGCAGGAGTCTACCACTATGAGAAGAGCTTTGCTCCTAATCGATTTGTCTTACGAAGATAACTTTAAGAAGGAAATTTGTTTCCTAGTTAAAGTAGTAACCATATAAGGACTTGAAATTCTATCCTTTGCAATGAGGATCCTTCATGCCTTCCATCAAATACTAAAATTGTCCTCCATTTTGACTTCTTCCTAGCCAATTTGGTCTTTGACTAGATAAATACTTCTAATAAGTAATAACCATCAAATCTTTCTATACCAATATGACTCCACGTGAATATTAACAATGGACATTGGATAGTATTCTTTTGGATAACCTCAATCCGAGTAGTAGGACTTCTGTTGGACTCCCTTTTCAAGTCAAACTAGGACTAAATAAGTGTTAAACTCTTATCTTTCGAAGAGTCCCACTAGTTGAGCTATTTAGTACTCCTGATTCTTTATCCTTATCGCAACTCAAGACTTCTTCTCCAATTTAACTTCTTCCTTCATACACCTATATAAAGACATCCCTTTCCATCCTTTTCTCGTTGATGATCAGGCACGTGCCTTCTTTTTCATTCATTCATTTTTCTTTAGCCGCTTCCTTTTAGATTTCTAGGGCTCTGGTCATAATAACCTCCTTGCTTTGCTGTAGCTTAACGACGTTTTTCTGCCATTAAATCTTTCTTTCTTTTATCTGCTTGATCTTTAATCATGACACGGACTTCTTTTATTCTTTAGTAGCGCAAAGAACAGGGGGCATCTTATTCTTGAGTTGGAGCAAGATTTCATAAATACTATCCAGGTGTTGTTCATTGATTTTTATTTTTATTTTCTTTGTAACCGTTACCTTTTCTTCTTTGATTTGAACATGCTATTTGAGGATTGAAGCCTTCTTTTTTTCTTGTTATTTGAGATTTGCTTATGAAAAATAACTTTTTTTTCTTGCGATATTTATGTCCATCATTCATGTATGCATGTCTTCTATTTGAGATCACGAATCCACTCACGTGAATATTTCTAAGTGAATCATGTATTATCTCATTTTTTGTCACAATATCCAACAAGTAGAATTAATGAAACTTGTTTTATGAAGCTGTTCTCTTTTTGAACTTCAATTTGAAACTCTTATTTTATTCACTTTTATGTGTAGCATGACCTGATTTTCTTGATAGTTATTCTTTTGACTACTTTACGCAGCATTTGGTCTTTCAAAGCTCACTGTCCTTGAAGACTTTTGCAATAAGTTTCACAAGTTAGGCTTCAAAAGATTTCAACTTCACAATTCCATCAAGCTTCTTGAGATTTCAATTACACAAATTTGTCGAGCTTCACAAGGAGGCTGTTGTGCCACTCCATGGAGGTAAATTCTTGTTTGCTTCCTCACTCGTGTATTATTTTGCATGTCTTCTTTTTTTTCTTTTTTTTTGTCTTTTTTTTTTTTTGTATTGTTTCGCCTCTATATAGAACTGGTCATATGATGACTTATTGGCACTACAAAGAACTTACAAGAGTTTATTTTGTTCCTCAAGCCAAGTAGCTACCAAGACAACAACCTCGACAACAATCTTGAAGATAAAGACAATCTTGACAACAAAGTCTATCTGTGATACGAAGACTTCCTTGAAGACGAAGACAATCTTGACAATGAAGTCTATCTTGGATACGAAGACTTCCTTGAAGACGAAGACAATCTTGACAACGAAGACAATCTTGACAACGAAGTCTATCTTGGATACAAAGACTTCTTTGAAGAGGAAGACAATCTTGACAACGAAGTCTATTTGTGATACGAAGACTTCCTTGAAGATGAAGACAATTTTGACAGCGAAGTCTATCTGTGATATGAAGACTTCCTTGACGACGAAGAGAATTTTGACAACGAAGTCTATCTTGGGTACGAAGACTTCCTTGAAGACGAAGACAATCTTGAAAATGAAGTCTATCTTGGATACAAAGACTTCCTTGAAGATGAAGACAATCTTGACAACGAAGTCTATCTGCGATATGAAGACTTTCTTGAAAATGAAGACAATTTTGACAACAAAGTCTATCTTGGGTACGAAGACTTTCTTAAAGACGAAGACAATCTTGATAACGAAGTCTATCTTGGATACGAAGACTTCCTTTAAGACGAAGACTATCTTAAGGATGAAGACAATCTGTACAAGACCTTGAAGACGAAGATTGCCTCAAAGATAAAGACTATCTTGAAAATGAAGACAGTCTTGAGGACAAAGACTTGCCTTGAAGATGAAGACAATCTTGAAGACGAAGACTGCCTTGAAGATGAAGATTGTTGATGCAAGGCCTTGAAGACAAAGACAATCTTGAAGATGAAAATGATCTTGAAGATGGAGTTTATCCATGCAAGGATGTTCATTGGTATCTTTGCAATGGAGCAGCCGTCAATGCAACAATCTAAGGACGTGATTTGGCATCTTTGCAATGGATGTGCATTGGCTTCTTACTATGATACTTTTTTAAAGGTATAAAATGATGAGTACCAGACTTGAGAGATACGGGGTGACACCATTCAAAGTTTAAATATGTGAGAAGATGACACCAAAACTTCAAGGATTTGAGGTGATCCAACTCAACAGAGAGGCAATTCAGTCCAAACTTTAGAGATGCAAAGAGATGCCACCGAGTTTTTGAAGATGCAAGGGATACCACCAAGTTTTTGAAGATGCAAGGAGATACCACCAAGTTTTTGAAGATGAGAAGTAGCACTATGCAAACTTTAGAGATGCAAGGCAACACAACTTAGAAGGAAGGCAATGAAATTCAAAAGAGAGGCAATGCAATGCCAACTTTGACAATGCAAGGCGACATGACTTTGAAGGGTTGCAATCCAAACTTCAAAAAATGCAAGGAGATACCACCAAGTCTTTGAAGATGTTAGGATATACGTACTACCAAGACTTTATACGTGAAAGGTAGAACTACTTAGACTTTAAAGACAAGAGAGAAAGCACATTTTAGAGATGCCAAGAGACATTCTCACAATGATGTTTGCTTTCATGGTGACTTTGCATTCCTTTTGGTTGCAATGTCTTACAATGATGTTAGCCTTCATACGATAGCATTGTCTTCTTGTAGCGACTAGCTCATAGTGATGTTCGCCCAAAACTATGATTACACTTAGTGTGACATACCAAGTTTTGCATGTGTTGCACTTGAAAGAGATCGAGTCATCACGTGGTTCAAGAAAGTTTTTTATCAAGTCAACACGTAGTTCAGGAGGAGAATTTTTTTTTTTTAGGGTGTGACTGAACTCAGTAAATGATACCAAGCTGCCTACGTACCCGAAAAGGGATCGAGTCAACACGTAGTTCAAAAAGGGATTTTTTTTTTTTTTTTTTTTTTTTTGGTGTGCTAACTTTTTATCTAGGTCGTCTTATACAAAGGTTTTCAACCTTGTGGGCTTTTTTTTTTTTTTTTTTTTTTATAATTTTTTTTATGCCCTAACTTTTGCTTAGGCCGCCTTATAAAAAGGTTTTCAACCTATAGGGCTTTTTTTATTTATTTATTTTTTAATTTTTTTTAGAACACTTTCAAGAGTAATGGGAAAATATCATGTACCCTTTGAGTGTTGAGGTAGGCAGTTTAGGCTCTTACCAATGAGTGCTTTAATCTTTAGGCATAATAACGTTTCAAGAATTTGCCATTGATAGGGCCAATTCTCAAACCATCTTCAGCAACCAACTTGAATGCTCCATTTGTATAGGCTTCTTGAACAACATATGGTCCATCCCATTTTGAAACAAACTTGTTCTTAGTGCGATGGGTGACAATGATGGGTCTTCGTACAGCAAGAACCAAATCTCCAACTTGGAAAGATCGAGGATGAACCTTCTTGTTAAAAGTCCTTGAAATGCGAGCTTGATAACAATCAAGGCGTTGTTATGCCTCCAGCCTTTTTTCATCCAAAGCTTCTAATTCTTCAAGTCGTAGACGCACATTATCTTCATTAGAAAGACCTTCTTGAATGGTAATCCTTAATGAAGGAATTTGGCGTTCAAGTGGTAGAACAGCTTCTACCCCATTAACAAGAGAATAGAGGGTGGCTTAGGTAGGTGTTCGATATGTTGTACAACACGCCCACAAAGCTTCCTCAACTCTTTCATGCTAATCTCTTTTCGACTTTCCTACAACTTTCTTGAGCAAATTGCATAGAGTTTTGTTAAAGGCTTCTGCGAGACCATTGGCTAGAGCATTATACATGGAGGAATTATGCTGCTTAAAACCAAAGTCATTGCAAAGTTCTTTCTTTACTTCACGAAATACAGCAACTTCAGCCCATTTGGAGAAATAATCTGTCGCAGCCAGGATATATGAGTGTCCATTAGAGGATTTTGGCATCAATGGCCCAACCACATCTAATCCCCAAGCATCAAATGGCCATGAGGCCACCGTAGGATGTAGGGGTTCTGGAGGTTGATGAATGAAGTTTGCATGGAATTGACATGCTGAGCATCTTTTCGCATACTCCATACAGTCCTTGACCATAGTGGGCCAGTAATAACCCATCCGCTTAATTTGAAAATGAAGTTTAGGACCTGATTGGTGAGCACCACAAATCCCTGAATGAGCTTCTTCAAGTGCCTTGGCAGCTTCCTCATCATCCAAGCCACGAAGGAGAAGACCATCGAAAGAATGACGATATAAAGTATTTTTGTAATAAACAAAACGTGGAGTTCGTCGCTGAATTTCTGTTCTATGTCGAGGGTCATTGGGCAATTTTCCATGTTCTATATAATCAATGATAGGTTGTCGCCAATCTTCTCTTTCTATTTCAAAAACTGAAATTGCATTAACTTCTTCTTCTATTTCATCCTCATCAAAGTTTGGAGGTATTACCCATGTTTGGCACATTGGAATTTTTATCTCGGGATCTAATATAGCAAGAGTTGTTGTTAATTTTTCCAAGGCATCAGCTTGTTTATTCTCATTTCTTGGGATATGTGTAATACTAATATGGTCAAACCATCCCAGAAGCCTCTTGGCATATTTGCAATAAGGAATCAATTCTGGCTTCTTCACATCATAGTGTAGAAGCACTTGGTTTATGATTAACTTTGAATCACCAAAGACTTCCAAACAAGTTGTTTTTGCATCCACTACCATTTCCAGACCTAGGATTAGTGCTTGATATTCAGCAACATTGTTTGAACAACATTCTGTAAGAGTAAATGAATACGGGAGTATATCCCCTTCTGGAGTTATAAATACTACACTAGCATCGGCACCACAACGTTGAGCAACTCCATCAAAGAACATCTTCCAAGGTTGTGAAATTTCAACGACCATTACTTCTTCATCAGGAAGGTCATCAGATAGCTCCCAATCATCAGGAATAGGATGGTTGGCAAGGAAGTCAGCCAAAGCTTGTCCTTTCACTGCCTTTTGTTGAACATATATTATCTCAAACTCTTGGAGTAAGAGAGCCCATTTTGCTAGCCTTCCCAAAAGAACTGGTTTAGTCATAATGTATTTGATGGGGTCTGCTCGTGAGATGAGCCGTATTGAATAGGCATGCAGGTAATGTCTTAGCTTTTGAATGGCAAACATCAAAGCTAAACATGTCTTTTCAATTGGTGAATAATTGAATTCAGCACCATTTAGGGTTCTACTCAAGTAATAGAGAGCATTCTCCTTTCCTTCCTCATTTTCTTGAGCCAGAAGTACTCCTAAAGATCGTTCTTGTGCTGCTATGTAAAGAATAAGTGGCCACCCCTGTATGGGTGCTCGTAGAACAGGGGGATTCAGCAAGTATGTTTTGATGCTCTCAAAAGCATTTCTACATGCTTCATCCCACTGAATGGGACATCTTTCTTCATAAGGAGACTGAAGGGTTGACAGCGTCCGGCCAAGTTGGATATGAACCTCCTAATGTAGGCAAGCTTTCCTTGAAGACTTTTGAGCTCATGAATATTTCGAGATTCTGGCATTTTTTAAATAGCATAAATCTTTGATCTATCAATTTCAATTCCTCGGTGTCGAACAATGAATCCTAGGAATTTTTCTGATGTAACTCCAAATGCATACTTCATGGGATTCATTTTAAGTTGGTGCCTACGAAGTCGCTTAAAGACTTGACGAAGGTCTTCAGATGTTCCATTCTCTTCTTCGGCTTCACAACTAGATCATCAACATAGCACTCTACATTCTTGTGAAGTATGTCATCAAATATTCTTTGCATTGCCCTTTGATAAGTGGCGCTTGCATTCTTTAATCCGAAAGGCATAACTTTATAGCAGTATATTCCTTTTGGAGTACGAAAAGCGATGAGCTCTTCATCTTTTGGAGCCATGCGAATTTGATTGTAACTAGAGAACCCATCCATAAATGAAAGAGCTTTATGGCCTACTGTAGCATCCACCATAATTTCTATTAAAGGAAGAGGAAATTCGTCTTTTTAGACATGCCCTGTTAAGGTCACGAAAGTCGACGCAAACACGAATTTGCCCATTCTTCTTTCTTACAGGGACAATGTTTGATATCCATGTGGTATACTTGACTTCACAAATAAAGCCAGCTTCAATAAGTTTGTTGACCTCACCTTCAATTTGGTTCATTTGAGCCTATTGAGGTGAAAGTACCTTTCTCCATAGTGCCTACTCCCGAGAATTATATCTTTTCATCTTTCACATGTTATCAAGTAAGTGGTGAAGAAGAATCTTCAGATAGTGAGAAAGAGACAGAACCAGCTATCGTGTATAGGGCATACTGGTCTTCAATCATTTTTACTGATGATGATCGTTTGTTGGGCTCCGAGATTCACAATCACCCTTTGTTTGTAACTGGGTACATTCAAGAACAACGAGTCAATCGTATCCTTATTGATGGTAGATCTGCAGTCAATATCCTCATACTCAAAATATTGAAAGCACTTGGAATCCCCTTGGATGAACTACTCCCTAGTAGGTTGATGATTCAAGGCTTTAATCATGGTGGACAAAGAGATATTGGGAATATTAGACTTCATATGCTCATTGGTGAAATGGAATCAAGTGCACTCTTTCATGTCATTGATGCCAAGACCACTTACAAACTGCTTATTAGAAGACCATGGTTGCATGAGTATGGTGTTATGCCATCTATGTATCATCAATACCTTAAATATTTCCAAGATGGACAAGTCAAAAAGATAGTAGCTGATGACAAGCCCTTTACCGTAGCTGAGTCACAATTTGCTGATGCAAAATTCTACTTAGAAGATGACACAATAGAAGAAACCCAAGTCGTGGCTTCACCATCTAGCAAAGAAGAAAAGCCCTACTCCAAAGCTCCAAGGATCGATTTTCCAATTGTGGAGAAGGAAACCAAGCAAACTGAGACTTCTATGGAAGAGAAGAAGCATCATACTTCAAAAGTAACTGGAGTAGCCCCTGTGCTACACTATGTTCCAGTCGCCAAAAGAAAAGAAGGCCAATCCCCATTTTCAGGAGATGAGGAGTCAATATTGAAGGATTTGCAAGGATTAAACTTGCCAGTTACTAAAATCACAAAACCAAGACCCTCAAGTCAACCGTTGAAAGGGTTTACAAGACCATCCCAAGGACCAATTGTTGAACATGGGACTTTGTCCACCAAAAGAACCGAAGAGGGTTTTGACCCCAACGCGTATAGACTCATGGCTAAAGCTGGTTATAACCATGAGAATCCAATTGGCTTGGGTAAGCTCATCCCTAAAGCCTCTGGAAAATAAGGACAAAAGACATTGAAAGCCAAGGGTGTTGGGGCAACAAGTTCTAAGGCTGGAGTTGGATACACTCCACCAACTCCCATTCATATCCCTATTCGGAAAGCTAGTGTTTTAACGATTTCAACAAAAGATAAAGAAGAAGAACAACCCTCAAAGCCATCAAAGAAACTATCTGTTTTTGATTGCATCGGCCAACCCACTCCCCATATCTCAGTCTTCGATGGGCTGTGGACACAAGAAGATGATAACTTTGTTAATGGCACTCGAAGCTCTGTTCTTACAAGACTCGATCATTCAACTTCTTCCCAAAATGGCACTCGAGGTTCTGCTTTTACAAGACTTAGTCATGCAACTTCTTCTTAACTCTCAAAGGATGAGAAGTTAAGACAAAAGCAAAATAAGATGTCAAACTTCTTTCACAAAGATGTTGACGACACACTCCTCATGGATTAAGATTCAAACGAGGTTCGAAGCTCCATTCCATCTCGCATGAAGCGTAGAAGTATTTGGGAAGTAAATACTGGAGAAGCCTTAACTGTAAAAAAATGTACAATGGTGTCTACAAAATAGAAGGTGGAAGATGAGGTTGTTGCTTTAGTAAATCATATAACAATCATTGAAGTCACAAAGGAGGAGTACCCTATTGAAGACGATGCTGAAGATGCTCCACCCACATTTGAAGAAGGCGTACAGGCTACAGTTGATGAATTAAAGGAAGTCAACATTGGCACTACCGAAGACCCTAGACCAGTCTTTATAAATGCAAATTTGTACCTAGAGGAAGAAGATGCTTATGTTGAACTCCTCAAAGAATATAGGGATATTTTTGCTTGGACATACAAAGAAATGCCAGGTCTAGATCCAAAGGTTGCTGTTCACCACTAATTAGTAAAGCATGGGGTGCGACCAATGAAGCAAGCACAACGTAGGTTTCGACCTGAGTTAATCCCCAAAATTGAAGGTGAGGTCAACAAACTTATTGAAGCTGGCTTTATTCGTGAAGTCAAGTATCCCACATGGATATCAAACATTGTCCCTATAAGAAAGAAGAATTGGAAAATTAATGTCTACGTCGACTTTCGTGACCTTAACAGGGCATGTCCAAAAGACGAATTTCCTCTTCCTTTAACAGAAATTATGGAGGATGCTACAGTAGGCCATGAAGCTCTTTCATTTATGGATGGGTTCTCTAGTTACAATCAAATTCGCATGGCTCCAAAAGATGAAAAGCTCACCACTTTTCGAACTCCAAAAGGAATATACTGCTATAAAGTTATGCCTTTCGGATTAAAAAATGTGGGTGCCACTTATCAAAGGGCAATGCAAAGAATATCGGTTGAATCAGTATCCCTGTACATTATATTTCTAGTTGGTTAGGTCTTTATTTTAGAACTCATTACGAGATTAATGTCTCGGGACCCAAGATAGTTGTATATTCTAGGGAAGGAGGGGCCTTAAATTTGGAACTCTTATATTTTTAAGCCAATTATAAAATGCCACATCAAAATTTAGTGGCAAATTCTAAATTAATGTCATTAAATTAATTAAATTAGATGATGACATGTGTCATCCAAATTGACATCACATTGGCATATCAAAATTTGCCACGTGTCATTTGGCCCACAAGATAAAGATAAATTTCCTATTCAAAATGTATAGATAATTATCTTTATTAAAATAAATAAATAAAATAAAATGAAGATAAATTTTATATTCAAAATTGGTAGATAATTATCTTTATCAAAATAAATAAATTATATAGAGATAATTATTTATCTTTGTTGATTATTATCTTTATCAAAATAGATAAATAGAGATAATTATCTCTAAGAAGAATTTGGGCCAATCAAAAGTCTACTACATACTTTCAAGCATATCAATTCGAAGTGGAGTTTATCCTCTGAAATCACTATAAATAGAGGACATCCTCTCTCATTTTCAGGAGGAAGTTTTCAAGATGCCCAAGCTTTGGAGAAATTCCGTCTGAAGAAACTTTGAAGAACTTGAAGAACATTCGAAAAACTTGAAGAACATTCGAAGGGCTTGAAGAACTTAAAGGACAATAAATCTCTACTAAGCTCGAAGCTAGAGATTTATTGTGAAGACTGATCAATCCATCTTCCAATTAAAGTCAAGAAGATTCTTGTTCGAGTCAAATTCAATGAAGATAGAATCAGAGGGTATTCTTTTATAAAAGAATCGAAATAGAGATTGTACTCATTATACATCAATACAAATTTATATTTGCAAATCATATTTTTTTTCAATTGTTTGACTTTTTACAATTGGGAAATTTTGTGTTTACATGCCCTAACTTTTGCCTAGACTGCCTTATAAAAAGGTTTTCAACCTAGCGGTTTTTTTTTTTTTTTTTTTTTTTTTTAAGAACACTTTCAAGAGTAATGGGAAAACATCATATACCCTTTGAGTGTTGAGGTAGGTAGTTTACGCTCTTACCAAGGAGTGTTTCAAACTTCAAGCATAGTAATGCTTCAAGAACTTGCCGTTGATAAGGCCAATTCTCAAAATGTCTTTAGTTGTATCAATGTTGATTTCCTTCAATTCATCAACTGTAGCTTGTATGCCTTCTTCAAATGTGGGTGGTGCATCCTTAGCATCATCTTCGACTTCTTGGTTTGTGGTCACCATTGTACGCCTTTTTACAGTCAAGGCTTTTCTAGTATTCACTTCCCAAATGGTTCTACGTTTCATACGAGATGGAATGGAGCTTCAAATCTCATTTGAATCTTGATCCATGAGGAGTGTGTCGTCAACATCTTTGTGAAAGAAATTTGACATCTTATTTTGCTTTTGTCTTAACTTCTCATCCTTAGAGAGTTGAGAAGAAGTTGCATGACTAAGTCTTGTAAGAGCAGAACTTCGAGTGCCATTTTGGGAAGAAGTTGAACGACCGAGTCTTGTAAGAACAGAGCTTCGAGTGCCATTAACAAAGTTATCATCTTCTTGTGTCCCCAAACTGTCGAAGACTGAGATATGTGGAGTCAGTTGGCCGATGCGATCAAAAACAGATATTTTCTTTGATGGCTTTGAGGGTTGTTCTTCTTCTTTATCATCTGTTGAAATCGTCAAAACACTAGCTTTCCGAATAGGGATACAAATGGGAGTTGGTGGAGTGTATCCAACTCCAACCTTAGAACTTGTTGCCCCAACACCCTTAGCTTTCAATATCTTTTGTTCTTCTTTTCCAGAGGCTTCAGGGATGAGCTTACCCAATCCAATTGGCTTCTCATGGTTATAACCAGCTTTAGCCATGAGTCTATACGCGTTGGGGTCAAAACCCTCTTCGGTTCTTTTGGTGGACAAAGTCCCATGTTCAACAATTGGTCCTTGGGATGGTCTTGTAAACCCTTTCAACAGTTGACTTGAGGGTCTTGGTTTTGTGATTTTAGTAACTAGCAAGTTTAATCCTTGCAAATCCTTTGATATTGACTCCTCATCTCCTGAAAATGGGGATTGGCCTTCTTTTATTTTGGCAACTGGAACATAGTGTAACACAGGGGCTACTCTAGTTACTTTTGAAGTATGATGCTTCTTCTCTTCCATAGAAGTCTCAGTTTGCTTGGTTTCCTTCTCCACAATTGGAAAAACAATCCTTAGAGCTTTGGAGTAGGGCTTTTCTTCTTTGCTAGATGGTGAAGCCACGACTTGGGTTTCTTCTATTGTATCATCTTCCAAGTAGAATTTTGCATCAGCAAAGTGTGACTCAGCTACGATAAAGGGCTTGTCATTAGCTACAATCTTCTTAGCTTGTCCATCTTGGAAATATTTAAGGCATTGATGATACGTAGATGACACAACACCATACTCATGCAACCATGGTCTTCCAATAAGCAGTTTGTAAGTGGTCTTGGCATCAATGACATGAAAGAGTGCGCTTGATTCCATTTCACCAATGAGCATATGAAGTCTAATCTTCCTAATAGCTCTTTGTCCACCCTGATTAAAGCCTTGAATCATCAACCTACTAGGGAGTAGTTCATCCAAGGGGATTCCAAGTTCTTTCAATATTTTGAGTGGGAGGATATTGACTGCAGATCCACCATCATTAAGGATACGATTGACTCATTGTTCTCGAATGTACCCAGTTATAAACAAAGGGTGATTGTGAATCTCAGAGCCCAACAAACGATCATCATCAGTAAAAATGATTGAAGACCAGTATGCCCTATACACGATAGTTCGTTCTGTCTCTTTCTCACTATTTGAAGATTCTTCTTCACCACTTACTTGATAACATGTGAAAGATGAAAAGATATAATTCTCGAGAGTAGTCACTATAGAGAAAGGTACTTTCACCTCAATAGGCTCAAATGAACCAAATTGAATGGTGAGAAAAGTAGAAGTGGTTGTTGAGGCCACCATAGCAAGATTAGAAGTCACAGCTTCATCATCAAATGTGATCTTTCCTTGGTGGGCTAGCTCCATAATTTTGTCTTTCAACACAAAGCATCGCTCTATAAGGTGGCCTATGAGGCGATGATACTTGCAATACTTCGGGTTATTTGTTTGGTTAGCTTCTTCAAGCCGTTTCATCTCTGGTAACACAATCAACTTCAATTTAAGTAGATAATCCAACATCTCCGAGATATCAGAATCAGGGAATGGATATTGTTTCTCTTGCATCTCTTGTAACGTCGGTCTTCTTCTTCCCTTATCTTGAATGAAATCAGGTGTTTGTTCTTTCGTCTTGGGCTTAACTAGAACTTTAAGGGGAGAAGTAGTTACAATTAAAGACTACTTGTTTTCCGGTTTAGGAGGGAATTTGCCCCCTTTACGAGTATCTTGCCCTTATCTCCCCTTGCGAGGTTCTTGAACAGGGGGACCTTGGTGACCATTGGAAGCAACGCTAAGCTCCATGTCATGAGCATGTGTTGCCAATTCTTCAAATGTTTTAGGCTTTATTCCTTGAAGAATATAGCTTATAGCCCAATTCATTCCTTGAATGCACATCTCAATTGCAGAGGCTTCAGACAATTGATCCTTGTAGTTAAGACTACGATTTCTCCATCGTTGAATGTAATCAATGACAGGCTCTTCTTTCCACTGCTTTGAATTGGTGAGTTCTATCATGCTAACAGTACGTTGAGTACTATAGAAACGGTTTAGGAATTCTCGCTCCATTTGATTCCAACTATCAATGGAGCCAGGCACTAGATCGGTATACCAATCAAACACATTTCCCTTCAAAGAGTGAACAAATTGCTTGACCATGAAATCCCCATAAGTTCCAGCATTGTTACAAGTTTCCATAAGGTGAGCTACATGTTGCCTTGGATTGCCTTTACCCTCAAATTGTTGGAATTTTGGTAGCTGATAGTTTTGAGGCATCCTCAAGAGATCTATCCTTTGAGTGTATGGTTTAGCGTAGGCAATGGATGACTGACTTCCACCCCCAACTTGGTCTTTGATAGTTTCCTTGATTAACTCCTTGAGCTGGTCAGAAGAGATAGACCCATCTATAGAGAAACTAAGATCCTTTGTTGAACTTTCGGGTTTGTCATTATGGGTTTGTTTTGGCCTAAAGCTTTCATCTTCACGATTCAGCCCAGACGTATTCCCCATCTTATCCATTAAGAGGGTTATTTGTGCGTCTCTCAATGCTTCCCTTTCTTTCATAGACTTCATTAATTCCTCTAAAGTCTGAGCTATAGTCGAGACTTGTTCCTCTAGAGATGTTGTGTTAGTCATCATGACTGGCGTGGCAAATAGGCTAACAGAGTGAGGAGAATCCCTAAGCTTTGAAGTATGAATATTTTTCTAAAAAGGAGAACTCAGAGCCATCATGTGACTTGTTTTCTTCTTCAGCTATTGGAACTTCTTGGATTGATTCTGAAGTTTGAGATAAAGCTGGCAGAGATAACATTTCTTTGACAAGACCAGCTATGACTTTGCTTTCCCCCTGCGTAGATGAAGTTGTTCGCGACTTCTGAATTTTAGAAGTGTTGAGAACAAGTGAGGGTTGGGGAATGGATGTTGTTTGAGCATAAACCTCTGCAAGAGCTTTTGTTCTTCTCCTTGTCATAGGTCCAGCATAGGAAGCGTCAGAACTTGATGAAGAGTTTGAATCCATTGTAGGATCAACTTCACTTGTTCCAAAAAGAGGGTTGTTGATTTGAGTCTTCTTTGAAGCCATAGGGCTTCAAAAGATGTGACAATTTGATGAAGAAGAGATGAATATTGGAGAATTTATCTGCAAAGATTGAAAAGAAAATTTCCTATGCAAAAAGTCAATTACACCTATGCAAAAGTAGAACCATAAAACAAGTTTCATTAATTCTACTTGTTGGATATTGTGACAAAAAATGAGATAATACACGATCGATTCACTTAGAAATATTCACGTGAGTGGATTCGTGATCTCAAATAGAAGACATACATGCATGCATGAATGATGGACATATAAATATCGCAAGAAAAAAAAAGCAATTTTTCAGAAGCAAATCTCAAATAACAAGAAAAAAAAAGAAGGCTTAAATCCTCAAATAGCATGTTCAAATCAAAGAAGAAAAGGTAACGGTTAAAAAAAAAAAAAAATCAATGAACAACACCTGGATAGCATTTATGAAATCTTGCTCCAACTCAAGAATAAGATGTAGAATTTGCCACTAAATTTTGATGTGGCATTTTATAATTGGCTTAAAATTTTGCCTCTTACAAATGCCCCCTCAAGACTTGGTTCACAACTTTGAATGTGGAAAGTGATCAAGTCTCGACAACTTCATGCTTTGATGCAATTAGTTTCAGCACCTTTCATATATTTAGAAATTTGCAAGCAGACTTTTCGCCAAGAGCTTGAACATGTGCAGGAGTCTACCACTATGAGAAGAGCTTTGCTCCTAATCGATTTGTCTTGCGAAGATAACTTTAAGAAGGAAATTTGTTTCCTAGTTAAAGTATTAACCATATAAGGACTTGAAATTCTATCCTTTACAATGAGGATCCTTCATGCCTTCCATCAGATACTAAAATTGTCCTCCATTTTGACTTCTTTTCCTAGCCAATTTGCTCTTTGACTAGATAAATACTTCTAATAAGTAATAACCATCAAATCTCTCTATACCAATATGACTCCACGTGAATATTAACAATGGACATTGGATAGTATTCTTTTGGATAACCACAATCCAAGTGGTATGACTTTTGTTGGACTTCCTTTTCAAGTCAAACTAGAACTGAATAAGTATTACACTCTTATCTTTCGAAGAGTCCCACTAGTTGAGCTATTTAGTACTCCTGATGCTTTATCCTTATCGCAACTCAAGACTTCTTCTCCAATTTAACTTCTTCCTTCATACACCTATATAAAGACATCCCTTTCCATCCTTTTCTCGTTGATGATCAGGTACGTGCCTTCTTTTTCATTCATTCATTTTTCTTTAGCCGCTTCCTTTTAGATTTCTAGGGCTCGGGTCATAATAACCTCCTTGCTTTGCTATAGCTTAACAACGTTTTTCTGCCATTAAATCTTTCATTCTTTTATTTGCTTGATCTTTAATCATGACACGGACTTCTTTTATTCTTTAGAAGCGCAAAGAACAGGTGGCATCTTATTCTTGAGTTGGAGCAAGATTTCATAAATACTATCCAGGTGTTGTTCATTGATTTTTTTTTTTTTTTTTTTTTTTTTTTTTTTTTGTAACCGTTACCTTTTCTTCTTTGATTTGAACATGCTATTTGAGGATTGAAGCCTTCTTTTTTTCTTCTTTTTTGAGATTTGCTTCTGAAAAATCGCTTTTTTTTCTTGTGATATTTATATGTCCATCATTCATGCATGCATGTCTTCTATTTGAGATCACGAATCCACTCACGTGAATATTTCTAAGTGAATCATGTATTATCTCATTTTTTGTCACAATATCCAACAAGTAGAATTAATGAAACTTGTTTTATGAAGCTGTTCTCTTTTTGAACTTCAATTTGAAACTCTTATTTTATTCACTTTTATGTGTAGCATGACCTGATTTTCTTGATAGTTATTCTTTTGACTATCTTACGCAGCATTTGGTCTTTCAAAGCTCACTGTCCTTGAAGACTTTTGCAATAAGTTTCACAAGTTAGGCTTCAAAAGATTTCAACTTCACAATTCCATCAAGCTTCTTGAGATTTCAATTACACAAATCTGTCGAGCTTCACAAGGAAGCTGTTGTGCCACTCCGTGGAGGTAAATTCTTGTTTGCTTCCTCACTCGTGTATTATTTTGCATGTCTTTTTTTTTTTTTTTTTTTTTGTATTGTTTTGCCTCTGTATAGAACTGGTCATATGATGACTTATTGGCACTACGAAGAACTTGCAAGAGTTTATTTTGTTCCTCAAGCCAAGTAGCTACCAAGACAATAACCTCGATGACAATCTTGAAGATGAAGTCAATCTTGACAGCGAAGTCTATCTGTGATACGAAGACTTCCTTGAAGACGAAGACAATCTTGACAACGAAGTCTATATTGGGTACGAAGACTTCCTTGAAGACAAAGACAATCTTGGAGACGAAGACAATCTTAACAACGAAGTTTATCTTGGACACGAAGACTTCTTTGAAGACGAAGACTATCTTAAGGATGAAGACAATCTATACAAGACCTTGAAGACGAAGATTGCCTCGAAGATAAAGACTATCTTGAAAATGAAGACAGTCTTGAGGACAAAGACTTGTCTCGAAGATGAAGACAATCTTGAAGACAAAGACAGCCTTGAAGATGAAGATTGTCGATGCAAGGCCTTGAAGATGAAGATTGCCTCAAAGATAAAGACTATCTTAAAAATGAAGACAGTCTTGAGGACAAAGACTTGCCTTGAAGATGAAGACAATCTTGAAGACAAAGACTGCCTTGAAGATGAAGATTGTCGATGTAAGGCCTTGAAGACGAAGATTGCCTTGAAGACAAAGACAATCTTGAAGATGAAAATGATCTTGAAGATGGAGTTTGTCCATGCAAGGATGTGCATTGGTATCTTTGCAATAGAGCAACCGTTGATGCAACAAGCTAAGGACGTGCTTTGGCATCTTTGCAATGGATGTGCATTGGCTTCTTGCTATGATACTTTTTTAAAGGTATAAAATGATGAGTACCAGAATTTAGAGATACGGGGTGACACCATTCAAAGTTTAAATATGTGAGAAGATGACACCAAAACTTCGAGGATTTGAGGTGATCCAACTCAACAGAGAGGCAATTCAGTCCAAACTTTAGAGATGCAAAGAGATGCCACCGAGTTTTTGAACATGCATGGAGATACCACCAAGTCTTTGAAGATGAGAAGCAGCACTATGCAAACTTTAGAGATGTAAGGCAACACAACTTAGAAGGAAGGCAATGAAATTCAAAAGAGAGGCAATGCAATTAATGCCAACTTTGACAATGCAAGGTGACATGACTTTGAAGGATTGCAATCCAAACTTCAAAAAATGCAAGGAGATACCACCAAGTCTTTGAAGATGTTAGGAGATACGTACTACCAAGACTTTATACTTGAAAGGTAGAACTACTTAGACTTTAAAGACGAGAGAGAAAGCACATTTTAGAGATGCCAAGAGACATTCTCACAATGATGTTTGCTTTCATGGTGGCTTTGCATTCCTTTTGGTTGCAATGTCTTAGAATGATGTTAGCCTTCATACGATAGCATTGTCTTCTTGTAGCGACTAGCTCATAGTGATGTTCGCCCAAAACTGTGATTGCACTTAGTGTGACATACCAAGTTTTGCATGTGTTGCACTTGAGAGAGATCGAGTCATCACGTGGTTCAAGAAAGTTTTTTTATCAAGTCAACACATAGTTCAGGAAGAGATTTTTTTTTTTTTTTTTTTTTTTTTTTTTTAAGGGTGTGACTGAACTCAGTAAATGATACCAAGCTGCCTAAGTACCCGAAAGGGGATCAAGTCAACATGTAGTTCAAAAGGGATTCTTTTTTTTTAGGATGGGACTAAACTCAGTAAATGATACCAAGCTACCTCCGTACCCGAAAGAGGATCAAGTCAACACGTAGTTCAAAAGGGGATTTTTTTTTTTTTTTTGAGGATGTGACTGAACTCAGTAAATGATACCAAGTTGCCTACGTACCCAAAAAGGGATCAAGTCAACAGGTAGTTCAAAAGGGTTTTTTTTTTTTTTGGTGCCCTAACTTTTGCCTAGGTCGCCTTATATAAAGGTTTTCAACCTAGCGGGCTTTTTTTTATTATTTTTTTTTTATGCCCTAACTTTTGTCTAGGCCGCCTTATAAAAAGGTTTTCAACCTAGCGAGCCTTTTTTTTTTTGCCCTAACTTTTGCCTAAGCTGCCTTTTAAAAAGGTTTTTAACCTAGCAGGGTTTTTTTTTTTTTTTTTTTTTTTTTTTTTTTTTTTTTTTTTTTTTTTTTTTTTTTTTTTTTTTTTTTTTTTTTTTATGCGCTAACTTTTGCCTAAGCCGCCTTATAAAAAGGTTTTCAACCTAGCAGGCCAAGTCTTTTCACGTCGGGTTCACCAAAAAAATTGTAAACACAAAATTTCCCAATTGCAAAAAGTCAAACAATTGAAAAGAAATATGGTTTACAAATATAAATTTGTATTGATGTGTAATGAGTACAATCTCTATTTCGATTCTTTTACAAAAAAATATCCTCTGATTCTATCTTTATTGAATTTGACTCGAACAAGAATCTTCTTGACTTTAATTGGAAGATGGATTGATCTGTCTTCACAATAAATCTCTAGTTTCGAGCTTATTAGAGATTTATTGTCCTTCAAGTTCTTCAAGCCCTTCGAATGTTCTTCAAGTTCTTCGAATGTTCTTCAAGTTCTTCAAAGATTCTTCAAGTTCTTCAAATTTTCTTGAGATGGAATTTCTCCAAAGCTTGGGCCTCTTGAAAACTTCCTCTTGAAAATAAGAGAGGATGTCATCTATTTATAGTGATTTCAGAGGATAAGCTCCACTTTGAATTGATATGCTTGAAAGTATGTAGTAAACTTTTAACTGACCCAAATTCTTCTTAAAGATAATTATCTCTATTTATCTATTTTGATAAAGATAATAATCAACAAAGATAAATAATTATCTCTATATAATTTATTTATTTTAATAAAGATAATTATCTATAAATTTTGAATAGGAAATTTATCTTTATTTTGTGGCCCAAATGACATGTGGCAAATTTTGATATGCCAATGTGATGTCCATTTGGATGACACATGTCATCATCTAATTTAATTAATTTAATGAAATTAATTTAGAATTTGCCACTAAATTTTGATGTAACATTTTATAATTGGCTTAAAATTTTGCCTCTTATAGAGTACATGGTAAACTGTAACGGCAACTACATAGAAATAAGAATAGGTATTACAAGGAAAATAAGATCAATGTTGTAATGTAATGCTTATTACTGTTTATTTGTTTGGTAACAACACAATAAGAGAACCCTAAAAACAATAAAATGAAAGCATTTAAAGATATCCTTTATCCTATTTCTTTCTCTTCATGGCACTCTCATTAAAGATATAGACTAAATACATTCGGAAATATTGTGCACTAACTCCAATTGGCTTCTCATTTGCTTGAAGTTATTACTACTCATAACTCGTTAATTTGTGGCCAAAATTGAAAGGATTTTTCATTGAGAAAGTCTGAGTCCATGCATGCAACAAATGATTATTTTACCGTTCCAGTTGCCCAAGGTTCGTGAATCACGAGTGTCAATGAAAAGGGTAGCTAAAGTAGGCACCTCTCAGACTGAATTCCATATAAAATGGTAACAGCCAAGCCAAAGAAGCCACTAAACAATATAGACAATCCATTGAAAGTTCCTTAACCCTTCACATATACCAAACATGGCTGTAAGCGTGAAGCTATTTATAGACAATAACAGTCACCGAGTGCTTTATGCTGAAGCTGGCAAGGAATTCATCGACTTCCTCTTCACCATTCTTGCCCTTCCTGTCGCTACTTTTGTTCCGATTCTCAATCAGGAAATGGTGGGCAGCTTGCTTGGGAATCATTTACCAGACCTTTAAGAATTTTAGTCCTACTTATCTTCAACCATACGTGGACAAGTACTCTCTCATGTACCCCGTCCCCATAGTATATTTCCCTGGTAATGCTGGAGGCCCTCTCCAATTGCCAAGCGTTCAATCATCAACATCTAGGAAATTCTATAGGTGTGTTGATGGTCATGCATTTGTCTCTGATTTTGCAGATCAATGGGTCATTAGCAGCGCATTGTGTCCGTGTGGGAAATATATGAATAGACCTGTTGATTTTGTAGACCGATCAATCGGAAACAAATTGTCCTCCTCTAATGAGGGAGGGTACGTAAAAGGGGTGGTTAAGTACATGGTGATGGATGATCTTGCAGCGAAACCGTTGTCAACAATTTCTATTAGCAATCTTCTTTAAGCAGTTTCAGGTCATGGAAATAGGGGCTCTTGAGGAGAAAGTGGTCCATTTGGGCAAAGATGAGGTGGGTCAGACATTCTTTCTTTCTGTGCATGACTTTTTTCTTCTTCTTTTTTTTTTTTTGGCTCTTTAACTTTCTGTTCTTTCGTTATGGTGAATTTTACAGAATAAGCAAGCAGAGGATAATATTTGTGGCTACACGAATCCTTATTCCTAAGCATGATTGTAGGAGGCAAAAAGTTATCAAGCCAATTACAAATGCCACATCAAAAATTTAATGACAAATTCTAGATTTATATGTCATTAAATTAATTAAATTAAATTAAATGATGACATGTGTCATCCAAATTGACATCATATTGGCATATTAAAATTTGCCACGTGTCATTTGGCCCACTAGATAAAAATAAATTTCCTATTCAAAATTGATAGATAATTATCTTTATTAAATTAAATTAAATAGAGATAATTTTTATTCTTATTAATTATTATCTTTATCAAAATACGATATTTATCAAAATAGATAAATAGCGATAATTATCTCTAAGAAGAATTTGGGCCAATTAAAAGTCTACTACATATTTTCAAGTATATCAATTCAAAGTAGAGTTTATCCTCTAAAATCATTATAAATAGAGGACATTCCCTCTCATTTTTAACACAAAGTTTTCAAGAGGCCCAAGCTCTGGAGAAATTCTGTCTCAAGAAACTTTGAAGAACTTGAAGGACAATAAATCTCTAATAAGCTCGAAGTAAGAGATTTATTGTGAAAACCGATCAATCAATCTTCCAATTAAAGTAGTCAAGAAGATTCTTGTTTGAGTCAAATTCAATGAAGATAGAATCAAAGGGTATTCTTTTGTAAAAGAATCGAAATAGAGATTGTACTCATTATACATCAATACAAATATATATTTGCAAACCATATTTCTTTTCAATTGTTTGATTTTCTGCAATTGGGAAATTTTGTGTTTACAATAATATAATTAATTTTCTATTTAGGTAAACATGCAAGTAGCAAGTGTGTGATTTAGGAAGGGAAAGAAAACTTAATTTGGTTTCATATTGAAAAATGAGATATTATATCCGGGTAACCATGTTTTTACCACTGACTCATTGAGGTCACTTCTATGTGTAACATACAAATATATAATAACTAATTTTGATCCTTTTATCTTTGCCATTGCTAGGGTTTGAAATTACTGAAGGCTTCTATGCTATCAAAGACTGTTCTCACTGACGTTCTCCTCCCGTGGTCGAAATCGAAAGTAAAACAAGAGGTAGAAACCTCCTAATTAATGATGTCTATGTTGAAACTGGAAAGGAAAGGAAGACCATGGGTTAAACAGCATTATGTTTCATATAAACGAGATAAAAGTGTAATGATTATTATAGAGGAATAGAATCAGTACTGCAAGGAATATAAATGGTGTAATGGAAATAAAATCATTTGGATTTGGTATCGTAAGGACTAAATCTATCTTCTACAATTTGCTATGGTATAATACGGTGGTGAAATTACATTATATTTTAATCAAATTTCTTAAAATACTTTCTTTCTTAACATTCTATTATTTATACACTGAGCATTATATATCATTAAATACTAGTATGTAATTAAAGATTGAATAGAAAAAAAAAACTATAAAATTAGATACTAGTTTTTCAAAAAAAATAAAATACACAACAACTTTAGTATTCTGTAACATCCTATATCCCTTCCTGGCCCAAAGGTCTCCACAAAATCAAGTTTTATCTAAATTAGTTTCTCAACAAAAAAAAGTTTTATCTAAATTAAACTATCCTATATATTAGTATATTACCCTCTCACACTATAAGAGGGTAACTTTTATTAGAAGGATTTGGTAATCTTTAGTTGGTTTTTCTTTGTAATTACTTTTTATTTTTATCATTTAGTTACATTTCTCGTATAACTATGTCAGCAGTATAAGCTTGTACTTTTTATTATTAAGGATTTGTTAATTTTTAATTGATTTTTCATTGTAATTATTTTTATGTTAATAATGTATCCTTGATATGTTCTTGCAACTATATCCCAAAGGCAATCCTTGGTTGTCTACATTCAAAACATTTTGTAAATACCTACTCGAAACTAATCAAAACCCTCAATTTACCCTCAAATTTAGAACTCATTTTCCTCTTCTTTGTGTGTGTATTTGTTCCTCAAAAAAAAAAAAAAAAAAAAAAAAAAAAAAAAAATCTATCATTCAATTGTAAGTTAAATATATTGTACTAAGCAAATTGTGCATTCAACCTCATAATCAAAATATGACCCAACAAATCAAGCAGTCCATGAATTATTCATATAATCATATTTTTTGGTCAGTCCAACTAAAATACTTCCCAAGAATAATAAATGGATTGTGTTGATTAATACACACTTTAGCTGAAGTAGATAACATACCAACAATACCTAAAAACAACCATGTCATACATAGCTAGTAAAAAAGAATAACACTAAAAGAATTAAGAAACATCGTATATATTGATTCTAAACAAAGCAGACATGTTTATTGTTGAGCATGTATATTAAAAAGAATAACACCAAACTAATATCATTTTGATTTAAATTAAAAAACAAAAAAAGGGTCACTCATCTTCAACTTTTATATATGTATGTATGTATGTATGTATAAAGTAATTTTTCCAATTTGAGAAATCTTTTAGTTGTAGATCGATTTCTTTTTTATTGAGAAGTCTTTGCACGTATTTTTCTTATTATATATATATATATATATATATATATATATATAGCTTGAAGGTATAATCAACCTCATATAATTCATTTTAAAGTAATTACGTAAAATAAAATGAGTAAACTGCCCTAAAGTACATTTGTGTATTTATATTCTACATATTTAGAAAGACTTTCTTTTAAATTTAGTCAAACCAAAGTAGACCAAGATGCTATGTTAATGTGATTCAACAGGAGCATAGTAACAATAAATGTTATGCTTAATATTTTAAATATTATGAGATTAAGATATATATATATATATTAATAAGTTTATCTTTGGAATAGGTGCTCTCAATCTAAATCTAACTATTTCCATTATGTAAGTGCACAAAAATGGATTGAAATGAACCGAATGGACCAAAGTGGACTAAATAGAACCAAATAGGACTGAATGAACCAAACTAAACTAAATTGGACCAAATAAAACCAAATTGGATTGAATTAGACCGAACGGCCTGAAGAGGACCAAAATGGACCGAATAAGACCTAAGTGGACCAAATAAGACCAAATTGGACTGGAGTGGACAGCATGGACTAAATAGAATCAATGTGGACCGAATAGAACCAAAGTAGACAGAATGGATTGAATAGGACTAAAGTAGACAGAATGGATTAAATAAGACCAATGTGGATCGAATAAGACTAAATTGGACAGAATGTACTGAATGGGACCAAAGCAGACCAAATAGAACCAAATGGAACTGAATAGGACCAAATTCGACTGAATAGAACAGAATGGGACCAAATTCAACTGTATAGAACTAAATGAAATCAAATAAGACCAAATTAGACTGAATATGAATGGACAAAATGGACGGAATATGACCAATGTGGACCAAATTGGACCGAAAATAACCAAAGTGGACCAAATAGGATTGTAGTGGACAGAATAAGACTAAATGGACCGAATAGAACCAAAATGGAATGAATGCAGTCCAAAATGATTGTGCTTTAACTCCAATTGGTTTCTCAATTGCTTAAAGTTATTGCTACTCATAAGTCCCCCATCAAATTTTAGCAAAAATTGAAAGGATTTTCAATTGAGAAAGTCAAGAGTCCCATCTCCCATCATCCCATGCATGCAGCAAATAATTAATTTACCCGTTCCAATTCCTAATTAACATGCAAAACGCGTGGTAGCACAAACAAATCACCAACTAAGTTAATATGCAACGGAAAATAAAGTTTACATGGTGATTTGTTTACGAATGGTGAAAACCACCAAGGCAAAAAACCCACCGAGTGAATTTAAGGTCACCACTCCTAATAATCCACTATTATCAAAACAAGCGGTTACAAGTAAAGGAATCCCAGTACCTTATACCAACTTACAGTTGAACCCTTACCCCAATACCCAATTGGACTTAACTAATCGATGCTCGGATCCCAGTTCGCAGCTTACTCACCAACTTTAGAAAGATGTTGGCTGCAAAGTTCTTCAGTTCATCAACACGATGTAGATCACGAAACTCCTTTGTCACAAAACCTAATGGCATACAAACGCAGCAGCTTCTTCAAGAGAAAGATGAACTAGGGCAAATTCTGTCTTCGGTCACAATTTGCATGAACAAACTTTGCCTCACACTTGTGCAACCTTTGACGGCCCTTAAAATAATCCTTATATATGTTTAGGGTTGTGAGAAAAGAAAGCCTAAACATGTACACATAGATTGGAGTGAAATTAGATCTGAAAAACTGATTTTCATAAATCTCGATAGATAGGGTATCTATCGAGCAGCGGTCAAGCATCGGGCAAAAGCTGCCTTTTAAAATTCATTAGATGCTACCTGTCGAGCTAGCTGTCGAGTTTTAAAATCTAGCACTTCTTCACTTGTTTCGTGGACAGACTTGTATGGCTTTAACACTTGGACTTGAAACCTTGTTCCTTGAAGTATTAAACACATCCTAGATCTACCCAATTACAAATAAAGTGCGTTTTGTCAAAGAATTAGTCAATTCTACATGACATATGTTCCTAACATGATTCACATATGTCCTAACATAAGAATGCTATGTTCTTTCACTTGAATCTTGAACTCCCATCCAATGTTGGAGTCGAAGGGGCTACGTACATAGTGACGGATGATCTAGAGGTGAAACTGTTAGGACATATGTGAATCATGTTAGGAACATATGTCAATATTCTATGTAATTGGCTAATCCTTTGACAAAACGCACTTTACTTGTAATTGGGTAGATCTAGGATGTGTTTAACACTTCATGAAACAAGATTTCAAGATCAAGTGTTAAAACCATGCAAATCTGTCCAAGAAACAAGTGATGAAGTGTTGATTTTTGAACGGTTTAGACCCCTTACAAATAACCAGATTGCGTAGCCTAGTTAATTAGCCAAGTTATTACTTAGTCAAATTAAGCAATTCTAGGTTAAAACAATCACAAAATCATATCAAGCATATAAAGCAACGGAAAATAAATAACACATGATATGATCACCCAAGAAACCACACGGAAAAACCTGGGGATGATTTTACCCACCGATCCTCAAGGCAAACCTGAATCCACTATGAAAGAATCGAAGTTCATACAAAAGGACTTACAAGCTCCCCGCTTGACTTCCTAATGCTACCCACTAGTAGAACTTACTGACACGACCACGTGCAAGCTCCGAATCCACGGACTCCTTCTTTCTTGGATTTCTTCAATCAGCTACAAGCTCCACGCTTGTTTTTCTTTAAGCTCCAATGGTTGCAACCTTGTTGATCATCAAGATGTAGATAATATCTCTACCTTGAAAACCCTAAGTTTATGTGAAGGAAAGCTCCTCAAAGATCTCACAAGAGATTCACATAAACAGCAAATATGAGCAACAAAGACTTAGAGAGATTTGGGTACAAAACCCTAAAAATAAAAGGAGGCACAAGAGGCACTCTAATCTCTCTCTTCAAAAGTCTCAAAAACGTTCTAGGGTTTCCCTTATATATATAAGAGTTTTACTTGAACCCCAAGACGTTTAAATAGAGTTTGGGCTGAACTGGAACTCTGCAGAAAAATAAATCTGTACGTGGTTCGATCGATCGAGTCTAATTTTCGATCGATCGAGACTTACAGATTTAGTCCAATAAATTCTGCAATCACTCGATTCCAATTTTACAAATAAACATACTTTGAGCAAGCCTAAACCTAGACTAAATATTTTGATCATGGTTTGCCAACAAAATACAAATTGAAGTTCTAATACATTAATTCCTAATTTCTTAGAACCCAACAATTTTTAAAACTCGACAACTAGCATCTATCGAGGTTTAAAAAGCTGCTGAAGCCTGAAACTCGACAACTAGCTCGATAGATGCTCTATCTGTCGAGGTTTATGAAATTCAATTTTTCAGAGCTGATTTCACTCCAATCCATGAGTATGTGTTTAGGCTTTCTTTTCTCACAACTCTAAACATATATAAGGATTATTTTAAGGGCCGTCAAAAGTTGCACAATTGTGCAAGTGTGAAGCAAAGTTTTATTCATGCAAACTGTGACCAGAGATAGAATTTGCCCTAGTTCATCTTTCTCTTGAAGAAGCTGTTGTATTTGTACACCGTAGGGTTTTGTGACTAATGAGTTTCGTGATCTTCATCGTGTGATGAACTGGAGAACTTTGCAGCCAACATCTCTCTCAAGTTGGTGATCAAGTTGTGTACTGGGATCCACGCATCTATTGGTTTGTCACGTACTAAGAGCCATGCATTGAAAATGAGATATTGTCACTACAAAACAAGTCCAATTGGGTATTCGGGTAAGGGTTCAACTATAGGTTGGTATAAGGTACTGTGATTCCTTTACTTGTAACCGTTTGTTTTGATAATAGTGGATTCTCGGGAGTGGTGACCTTAAAATCACCTGGTGGGTGTAGGTTTTCCCTATTTGTAAACAAATTGCCGTGTCAATTTAATTTCCGCTGCATTTAGTTAATTGGTGATTTGTTTATGTTACCACGCATTTTGCTTGTTAATTGAATTGGTTAATTAACTTGGTTAAATCAATTAGTTAATTTATCACAAAGGGTCGATACATTCTTGGCCTATCAGAAACCCCAGTCCAAATTTTCGATGATGACTTTGCTTAACCAGATTGGTGTCAATAAAGTTGGGGCTATTGAGGAGAAAAGGAAAGTGGTCAATTTGGGCAATGTGGTATGTCAGTCTTTCTTTACTTTCTGCATGTGCATGACTTATATTTGTTTCTTCTTTTTATTTTCTGTTCTAGTTTCATTATGAGGAAAATTGTTGCAAAATAAGCTCGATAAACTAATGTATTAATAATTAGTGGATCCCATTAACGGATGCTTTTAGAGCATTTGTAATAGATCATTTTAAAAAACTTTTAATACTATTTTTATCGAAAATATAAAAAGTTGTTAAAGAAGTGATTTTTTTTTTTTTCTTATAAATAGTTTCTAAAAATCCGTTAACTTTTCCCTTAATTAATTGTAGCTATACGAATCTAATATTGTGAAAGTGCTCTTTTTTCACTACGCTAATTAACTATTTGGCTCTCTTGTCTGGTTTATTGTTAGGGTGTAAAATTGTTCAAGGCCTCTATGCAGTCAAAGTGTACTCTTAGATGTCTTCCTCCCGATGTTGTTGTAATCCCTCAATTTAAATCAAAGCTTTTGAAGTTTTGGTTATTTGAATGTACTAGAATAAATGGGTTGAATCTCACTGCATCATCATATTTTAAATATAAAATAAAATGATGATTAAAGTTTGCTTTAGCGGTGATATATGTTGGCTCTTCAATTTTATCCCAAAAAAGGGTGTAAGTTAATGTTTAATAAATACTCAATTAATGTTATATTATATGATAAATCTTCTCCTCTTTTAAAAGAAATGTAGACTACCAACGATGGTCATTTCACAAATATAAATGCTTATAGGATGTGGGGGGTAAGGGTCTGGATTGAGGTTTCCAGGAGGGAGATTCACACATATATATACTTAGATTAAGGAGCTTCACACACACACACATATATATAGGGCTTTAAAAAAGTTACTTTTTACGACGCAGATTGGCAAGCTAAAAATTACTAGTATTGGGGACTAAAAGTTACTTTACGATCCTTATTTTCCTTTATCCTTCCACTTCTTGGCGCCGGCAAGAAATATATAGACACAATTTTCTGGAAGTCATCACCACGCATAACCCTATCGTTAATTAGTGGCCGAATTGAAAGGATTTTCCATTGAGAGACTACAAGTGTCCATGATATGGACCAAATTTTTTCAAAATAAATACAAATACATACTAAAATTCCTATAATCTATAAATAGAACTTATCCTAATTCAAAGTTTCAAACCAATCTAACCAATGCAAATTAAAACTAATTTATTTGGAACAATAAAATATATTATCATTATTTACCAACAATTTTCAAGTTAAAGTGTTAAACTAGTCTTGTAACAGTCTTATATTTAAACATATTATATCCTCTTAGGAAATTCAATTTTTGATCAATAATATTTTTAGAGAGTGTTCTTGCTTTTATTTTTTTGGTTAATTTCAGAATTTTCCTTTTGAATTTAAGCAAGATTCAACTGTTATCATCTTGAAGCATATGTATTTTGTTTATGTTTCCTAACTTCTCCTCCACGGGCTTCAAAGATTGGTTGAACTATAGCCATTTTCCTAACTTCTTGCTTCTCTCTCGCTTGCAACCAAACCCAAGCGAGAGAGAGTGCCAAACAACAAAGCAAAGAGAGAGAGAGGAATAAAAACATGTAAAAAAATTTGCAATAAATTACCAAATATTGTTATTTTTTTGTACATTTTGGAGATAAGTATTATCTATTGGGTTCTTCGATTACAAAAAATTACACAATTTTTGTTCCAAAACTCTTATATGTAGCAGACTGTAATGAATTGTTTATCACTAAATTCTTAACTTTTTCTCCACCGATCACAATCAATCATGTGAGAGAGTAATAAAAATTGTGACTAATAAGACGGAGGAAATAAGAAGGTTTCACAAAAATACAAGTTTATAAAAAGGCACATGCACGTGCGGAATAATTAAAACAAAAATTGTGATTCTTTACGTGGTATTAGAATTTTTTTTATCACAATTCAATTGTAGAAGTCATAAAACGATCGATGAATGTTGTGGCTGTCCACAGGCTCTCTTTACTAAATTCTTCTCATAAAGAAAGAAAAGCAAATTAGTACTTTTCCAATTCCTCAATCTGTGTTCGCCAAGCAACATTTTACATGTACATAAGATGTCCAGTACTGCACGTATAAATATCGTTTGTCCCAAAAAAACTTGTAAGTAATTAAAAAAAGCACTAGACAGTGAGTCCATGGAAGAAACTAATTATGTGAGTTTCAAACTTTTGATAGACACAAAAAGAGAAAGAGTGCTTTTTGCAGAAGCGGGCAAGGAATTCATCGACTTCCTCCTTAGCATTTTGGCATTGCCGCAAAGAGACTCTCTTGAAACCTAAACTACACATCTCTGGTGGTGGTGGTGGTGGTGGTGGTTCTGGAGTCCCACTCAAATCGCCAGACTTTGCATCATCTGTAAAATCCAAGAAATTGTATAGGTGTGCTAGAGATACAAGCAAATGTGACCTATATGTGGCTTATGACTTCAACACAACCTGTCCTTCGTGCAATAAAGTTATGAACAGCGAGATAAATTTTGTAGACCCACGAAGCACTAACGGAGGGTATATGAAAGGAGTAGTTATATACATGGTGATGGATGATCTGGAGGTGAAACCCATGTGTACCACTTGTACTTTTACTCTGCTTAACAAGTTCAAAGTCAAGGAATTCGAGGCTCTGGAGGAGAAAGTGGTCGATTTGGGCATGGATGAGGTATGTTAATTATATAAGTCAGTCATTCTTTTGCTTTCTTTGAATGAATCCATTACTTCTATTTTATTTATTTCTTCTTTTGCTTTCTCTCCTTTCATTATGGTGAAAATTATTGAAAAATAAGATGCTTAAAAGTTAAAACTGGGCTATGAAATATATGAGAGAAGCGAAATTTGGAATTGATAGCTGATCTGTCCCAATCCCAAGTTCATGTATGATTTACCATTGTACCTCAATGTTTCATGATGTCTACCGCAAATTAATTCTAGCTGGTCCATACATGTTTTCTGTACCAGCTATCATTGAATAATTGTACGAATGCTATGGAGTCAGCATGTTCAAATCCTTTGTACCATTTTTTGTGTTCCACTTTATATTCCACCAATCACACACTACAACAAAATGTATTTTCAGTGACGAAAATTAGTGAGGAAATATTTTTCGTCGCTAAAAATACAGCTTTAGTGACGAAATGTGAATTTCGTCACTAATAATGAAAAAACTTATAACATTTAGTGACAAAAAAAAAAAAAAAAAAAATTTTGTCGCTATTGTGATCTAAAAAATGGGCGCCAGTGGAGGGAAACTTTGGCCCGAGCTTAATTAATCTATAGCGACGAAATATTTCGTCACTAAAAGTTGAAATTTTTATTGATGAAATATTTCGTCACTGTAGGTATTGTTGTGGATAGTATTAGTGACGAAAATCCTTTCATCACTATAAGGAAGAATTAGCGACGAAAAATAGTCGTCACTAAAAATAATAATAGTTTTGCACTTATATGTTTTTACCGACGACATCACAATTCGTCACTAAAAGTATGCTTTAGCGACAAAATATGAATTTCATCTCTAAAAATCTTAACAAAGCCTGGGTTCTTTAGTGATGAACCTAAAATTTGTCGCTAAAAACATAAAAACCATACCTTTTGCGTCGACGAAGTGGGCATTGGTGACGGAAAAGAATTCATCGCTAAAGAGGTGAGTATAAACCCCCTTTGTTTCACTTTTCCCCTTTCATTTCTTCCCTTCCTTCTTTTATTTCAGCTCCTAAATTTCAAGCCCTCCCAACATTTCACCGCCGTTGAACCTGAGCCACCACCGCCATCAATCTCGCCGTCCTTTTCGCCGTCGATCTCGTCCAACGACTCTTCCTCTTCGCCGATCCTTCACCTCCAACCGGCGACGATTCGCATTCTTAACCTGCGACGGTTCGCATTCCCTACCGGCGACCAAGTATATATGAAAAATGATGTGAATCACAAGTAGCTGTTACTGAAGAACTTAGACTCTTGGCTGTCACTGAAGAACTTAAACTCTTGGCTGATGATCAAAACGCAGCTACTCCTCAGCTCTCACTCTGACGAAGCCTCCCTTCACAGGTTTAGGTTTCTTACTTTTTTTAATTTTCCTTTTTTTTTAAATTTATAAAAAAATATATATTTATACATTTTAATTTTAGGCTAAAATATTGAAAAACGAAATTTTAAGTTTAAATAAAAAAAAAAGTTTATTTTAGCCTTAATTTTAATATATATTACTCGTTTTTTTACACGTATCTATGTGGAGTTGGTGAGTTTGTTGGCCTTTGACTTTAATTTATGAGTTTTGTTTTATTTTTATATAATTTTCTTTGGTTCTTTGGTTAGGAATTTTTTTTTTTTTTTAAGAAGAAGGGTGGGTGAGAATGAGAGCTCTGAGCATTTTTGTGAGTGTGTGTGTGTGGGGTTTAGGAGTGGTTTCAGGAGAAGGGGAGATGGGTTTTTATCATTTTTCTTTTGTTGAGAGATACCTGTAAAAAAGTGTAAAAAGGCTGTAACTTTAATTGTGCAGTGACCGTTTAGAATAGGTTTAAATTTTTTAATTATTTTGTATTTTTTTGCATTTTCTTAGCTACCAGTTGGAGCCTGTCCCGCCGTTTGGTCGCTAAGAAAACTTAAGAAAATTAGGGAAAAAAGAAGAAGGAAATCAAAATTCTTCGTGTTTTTTTTTATTCTGAAGAGATCGACCACATTGGTTCCAAGAAAGATGATAAGGGTGAAGGATCGGTTGAAAATAGAAGGTCTAGTTTGCTTCACGAGGATGCCCATGTTGGCCACACTTCACAAGTGAGAAAAAAAAAAAATACACTTACAAACATACTTTTTATTCTATTTTCTTTATTTTGAGTTTTGACTCATTAGGTTCTTCTTCCTTTTTTTTTTTTTTTTTTTTTTTTTTTTTTTTGGTTATAGGAAAGTGGAGATTGGGTTATAGTGTTATTGTTGAAGGTGATAGATACTAATTTCCAAGTTGGGTGCTAAATTATGCTATTTCTAGATAGCTGAATCCTGAATGTCAAAATTGCTTTCTGCATGCATGGTAATCTTAAGAGACTTTCCAAAGCAACTTCTGTTTATTTACTACTCTTGTTAAGACGTGTATGTATTAGCCAAACCTTGAACTATGTTTAGAAAGTACATTTTCCTTAGCATTGATTTGTTATACTTATTACTCTTTACATATTGTTGGAACTCATCAATGACAATTTATTGCACTCTTGTTCTCTAAAGGTCTTCAAGGGTATACCTGTATTGAATTTGTTGAATCTAGTGGTTAAGAAAAAATGATGGGGCCTTAAGGAGGGTGGTCTTGTTTTTAAGGATCTATGATGACTATTTTGTTTGTTTCCCTTCTCATGGTCAACTTCTCCTTTTCCTACACATCTTAAAGCATGACCATAGTTTTATATTCCTATCATGGTAGTGACATAACCTTATTGGATCAGTTGCTAACCTGTTCCTTCTTGGTTGATGGTGGGATGTCTTCAAGCCTGATGTGATCGGGTTGGTAGATAGGTTGATACTTAATTTGAGCTCAATTGATCTGTGATCACCCCTAATTATTTGCTATTGTTAGTCTAAATCCAATTGTAATTATATTATGTCAACATCATGAAGACATTGTCTTTAAAAAAAACAATTATTTATTATGTGTACACATTACAAACATTAAGTGAATAAGTCAGTGTATTATACTCTACACAGTATACACATGTTAGGTTCTAAAGACTTAGGATTTTATGTATTTAGAACTCTAATTTGTAATGTTGGCAAACCATGATCAAAACAATGTATTTAGTCTTGTTTAGGCTTGCTCAAAGTTGATTAATTATTGTAAAGTTGGAATCGAGTGGCTGCAGAAGTCTTTGTGACTTTCGGCCTGGCTCGATCGATCGCAGGACAGACTTGATCGATCGAAAATCGTCTAGGTTGCGTTTTCTGCAGAATTTCCAACTCAGCCCTACTTCATTAAACGTATAGAGTTTTATGTTTTTACCCTAGGAATTTAAACAAAAACCTTAGCCACGTTTTTGGAGGTTGTTCACATTGTATTGTTGCTCATACTTTGCTGTTTTGTGTGAATCTCTTGTGAGATCTTTGAGGAGCTATCCTTTACACAAAACTTAGGGTTTTTAAGGTAGAGATTATTTCAACATCTTGATGATCAACACAGTTGCAACCATTGGAGCTTAAAGAAAAATGAGCGGGGAGCTTGTAGCTGATTGGAGAATCCAAGAAAGAAGGAGTCCGTGGATTCGGAGTTTGCACGTGGTCGTGTCAGTAAGTTCTACTGGTGGGTAGCATTAGGAAGTCAAGCGGGGAGCTTGTAAGTCCTTTTGTATGAACTTCGATTCTTTCATAGTGGATTCAAGTTTACCTTGAGAATAGCTAGGTCAAATCCTCCCCAGATTTTTACCGTGTGGTTTCCTGGGTGATCATATCTTGCGTTATTTATTTTCCGCTGCTTTATATATTCTTGATATGATTATTTGATTGTTTTAACCTAGAATTGCTTAATTTGACTAAGTAACAACTTGGCTAATTAACTAGGCTACTCAATCTGGTTGTTTTTAAGGGGTTTAAAACCTAACAAGTGGTATCAGAGCGGGTAGCTCTTCTGTTGTAGATCTTTTGATCTCTGAGCTAATCCTTGACCCCTGTTGTCATGGAACACGGACACTCTCTTATTGTTCCTCCACACTTTGACGGGAATAACTATGCTTATTGGAAAGTAAGGATGAAAGCATTCCTGAAATCCATTGATGAGAGAGTTTGGAATTCCGTTGAGTACGGATGGGAGAAGCCCACTACTCCTGTGAGTGAGTGGCAAACTTCTCAAAAAGAAGCAGCTGCATTTAATAGCAAAGTTATGAATGCCATCTTTAATGCTGTTTCTATTGAGGAATTTAAGAGAATCTCAAATGTTGAGGTTGCTCATACTGCTTGAAAAATCCTCCAAACTGTGTATGAAGGCACGAAGGCTGTCAAAATAAATAAGCTGCAGCAATTAACTTCTAGGTTTGAAAGCATTAGGATGTCTAATGATGAATCCTTTGATGAATTTTATGCCAAACTGAATGATATTGTTAATTCTGCTTTTAATTTGGGTGAAGTCTATGATCAACCTAAAATTGTTAGGAAGATACTTAGATCTTTAACTGAAAACTTTAGACCCAAAGTGACTGCCATTACTGAGAGTAAGGATGTGGACTCCATTCCTGTAGATGAGCTTGTAGGATCTCTTCAGTCCTATGAGTTAGACCTACCCAAAACTAACAAATCCAAATCAATGGCCCTTAAGTCTGTTGATGATGTTAATGCTAGTGGATTTGATGATGAGCTCTCTGCTACAGAGATAGCTTACCTTGCCAAGAACTTTAGAAACTTTCTTAGGAATACTAATAAGAGGGCAAGGAATACCAACACTGCTAAACCTAGAAATTTTAGGAAGAATAATCTCATTAAGGTTAGCAACACTGAAAAACCTAGAGAAAGAGTAGATCAATCTTCCAACAATTCTTTGGGTGCTCAATGCTTTGGTTGTCAAGGGTATGGTCATGTTAAATCTGAATGTCCAACATTCCTGAGGTTTAAGGGTAAAGCTATGGCTGTAACCCTTAGTGATAATGAGGTTTCTGATGATTAGTCCGGTTGTGACGAGGAGGGAAACTTCATTGCTTTCACTGCTACGACTGTAGTCAATGAAAGCATATCTGCTGAGGAGAACCCTTCTGATGGGGAACTCTCTGAAGATGCAGATCTTCAAGAGGCCTATAACAAACTTTGCAAAGTTGCTGCAAATGATGCTATGAATGTTGAACTTGGCTTAAAGAAAATTGAATCTCTTAAGCTTGAAAAGAAGAATTTGCTTGTTAAATTGTTTGATGCTAATGATCTTTTGAACAATGTGAAATCTGAGAATATGCTCTTGCTTGATAAAGTTAAAACTTTGGAACATGATTTCTCTATTGCTAGATCTGCTAGTTCTAAACTTGATTAAATGCTAAGTGTTCAAAAGTATCATTCTGACAAATCTGGTTTAGGTTTTTTTGAGAGCATCTCTGTGTCTGCACCCCATTCCACTATCTTTGTTCCGTCATCTTCTTCTGAACTTTCTGTGAGTGAGGTTGTGAGTGAAACAGTTAAACCCCCTGTGAGTGAGGTTGTTAAACCTGTAGAAGTTTCACCACCTAAGAAGATTAAGGTATATTTAAGGGAATCTAAATCTAAGGAGCCTACCAAATCTAAAGACAAGATGCATGGTAAACCTGTTTGGGTTTGTCATTACTGTGGAAAGTCTGGACACATTCGTCCTAATTGTTACAAGCTTCAAGCTGCTAAGAGAGCAAACAAACCAAAAGTGCCTGTGCCTCAAGCACAAGATCCTATGGCGCTAATTGGTGAATTGGTAAAGGCGTTAAACCTTTATTCCAATCTTGGAGTTGGGAATCACTCGAATGTGAATAAGAACTCCAATGCTCGTGGTGCATCTAAAAAGTTTTGGATGCAAAAGACTCGAACTAACTAAGTCTTTCTGACATGGTCCTTGTGCTTCATTGCTCTATTCTTCTGTGACCATTGTTTTTTGGTTTTTTGTGTTTTTGTTCTAGGACTTGCATTGCATTACATTCGTGCATTTCATTCTAGGATTTATTTGTTTTCTCTTATAATAATAATAATAATAATAATATTAATAATAATAATAATAATAAAAGAGAAAGCAAAAACTATGTTGACATCATTTTTCTTGATTTTTGAAAACAAAGTTGGTCAATCTATTTACACATGTCATGTCTTGTGTACCTTGTTTAACTTTGATGAGCTTATTCATTGCACTTGACTAGTTGAAGCTTTGTAGTGCATGTTGTGTGGGAAAGATGTGTGTGGTTATTAATCACTTTGTCTTAATCTTGAAGTCACATGTTCTTTGACTGTCGGACTTGATCCTTTTGAGAAAGACATAAATAACCATCTCACCGCTATTTACTAGCCAATCATGAACACCTTAGTGCATATCATAAGATTTTGTGCTCGAGAAAGTGTAGCACATGCACAAAAAAGAACATAAGGTGTAGCCTCAATTAATTCATTTAATTAAAACTGGTGTGTACTATTAGGCTTGATGCCAATTCACTTAATTAAAACCAGTGTGTACTATTAGGCTTGATGCCAATTCACATAAATAAGAGGCATAAAATTCAAGAAACTTACATGATTGCAAGCTTTTGTTCTAGGAGATGTGAGAGTTATAGGATGTAACTCTTTTGGTGATAGTCTCTTTTAAATTCTATGTGATGAATTGTGTAGACTTTGTGTTTTATTGCTATTCACATATCACCTCACATGTACCTCAAGTTTTTGCTAGTATCACACACTACACAAGTTACTTTTTGTTAAACACTGTACATGTTAGAGTGTGTGTTTTTGGTCTGACCAACCAAGTTTGAAAATATCTTGAGAATTGTGCACAACATATTTGTTGCCTGAGAAATTTCAATGGAAGAATAATTGAAACTTGTTTTTGGAAATTTGGGTTTTTGAAAAAGCATTCCACTACATCTCATACTCATGCATTTTGTTTCTTCAATTTTAATGCTTTGAGGAGTTGTTTTCAAAAAGTGGCTGTTGTTTTTCAAAACTTGTGTTTTTCTCAAAATTTTAGTGAGCCTCTACCTCATTTGATCGATCCAAACTGATTTTCGATCGATTGAAAATAAGCTTCATTTTTTATATAAGTCTCAGATTGATTCGATCGATCGAATGTAATTCTCGATCGATCGAAGATCGCGAAAAAGTTTTTTAAAAAACTCAGATCTGACTCTTTCAAAGTCACTTTTCAAACTTTTTCAAACTTTTTCTTCTCTTTCTCCGACTTGGCAAGGCTCCACAACAATTTTTTGTCGTTTTCTTCCAAAATTTTTGCGAAGTTTCTCTCTTCTCAAGCCGGTAAGTTTTTTATACCTTTTCTTTTGTATTATTTTTCAAGTTTTCATGCATTTTTTCATGAAATTTTGGGTAATTTTCAGACTTTGCATTATTGGGATTTTCTGTTGATTCAAGCCCTATTTTGTGCAATTGATCATTGGGTTTTTGTGGGGACACGTTATAAACATGATCCTTGCTTGTTAATTTGATCAATTTTGAGTTTTGTGAAAAATTGAAATTCTAGGGTTTGTAATTGATCAGAATTGGGGCTTTTGTTCAATTGGGTTGAATTTGATGAAATTAGCTTGTTGTTTTGATGAAATTAGGCATTATAATCTATGTGCTGTGTTTTGTAATGCTCAATTCATCAATTTGTTTAAAATTTTTAACAAGTGGTTTTCAATTTTGGGATTTTTGATAGAAATTCCTTGCTCAAGCCAATTTTGTCAATTTGATCTCAATTGAACTTAATTTTTACTGCATTAGTACATGCATCATGGCATTGTAATTGTTCATGCATCATATAGATTTTTATTCTATTGTTTTTTTGCTAATTTGCAGTCTGTCATTGGTTTTGTTTTTGTTGTTCTTTTGGTTCTCCTTGTGTCTCTGTCCTTTCCTTAGCATTATGCCTAGGAAGACTAGAGCCCGTAGGTCTGTTCCCTCTCCTTTTCCTCCCCCACCTTCCTTTGACCGTGAGAGGTTTCCGAGTGAGAAAAAACAAGAGATTTTTGAAAAGCTAAACCTTAAGAAAAAAGTTTGGGCTTAGCGTTCTGTCACCTTAGATGAGGTTGATCCTGCCATTAGGGCAAACTTTGAGCGTCGGGGCTGGTTACCTCTGCTGGATGTTTCTGATCCTCCTCCTCCTCCAGTTACCCTGATTAGAGAGTTCTTTTCGAACATCTCTATCCGTGTCTATGACACGGATTCCAACACTTTAGTTAAGAGTTGGATACGAGGTGTGAAGTTCACCATTGATCCTGATGTCGTGGCTGATGCTCTAGGGGTACCTTTGGTACAGTACCTTGTCTACCCTTATGATGAGTCACCTGAGTTGAGTGATGTCATGTCTTACATCACTGGGTCTTCTATCCAGTGGGGTTCTGATCCTCAGATCACCACTGTTGAGCTTCCTGAGACTATCTATCTGTTCTTTAGGATAGTGTGTCATTCTCTTTGGCCTATTTCTCATCTGCACACCATTCCTCTCGAGATGTATGTATTTTTGTACGTTCTTGTCACTGATGCTCCTATCAGTTTTCCTCATTTGTTTCTTTGTTCTTTGAACGAAGTTTATAGGAGTTCATCTACCGCTCATGCTCTTGTTCATCCTATCTTTATTCATAGGATTTTGCTTCATCTTGGTTTAGATGATTTCCCTTCTTCTGAGCCCGTCCAAGTTATTGCTCCAATAGGTGCTTCTTTCCTTAGACAGAGGGCTACTCATCTTCGAGCTGGCTCTAAACACTTTAGGTCTAAGCCTTCTGGTACTGCACCCCCTTCTTCTTCTATAGGTCCTGCTTGTGAGGCTGTTCTTAATCCTGTTGGTGCTGCTGCTGCTGTTCCTCCACCTCCTTCAGATGACTTCGATGTACGTCGTACCTTGAAGATTGTCATGACCGTTCAGGCGGCTCATGGTCAGCTTTTGGTGGACTTGTTTGATGAGATTCGTGCTCTGAGAGCTGTTTTGGCGCATCTTCGTTCATCCTCACCACCTCCTTTTGATGATGGCCTGTGATATCCTTTGGCATTCCGTCACAAAAAGGGGGAGTAGAGTTTGGAGCTTGTAGAGGAGTTTTTGTAGCTAAGGGGAGTTTTTATTTCTTTTTGCGGAGCTAGTAGAGTTTTTGAGATTAGATTGTATTTAGGTGCTTCACCATGTATACTTTCTTTTGGGCTATTCTTGTTGGGAAATACATTTATATATATATATATATATATATATATATATATATATATATATATATGATTCTTGATTCTGTGTTCACTGTTTATTGATTTATATTTGTGAGTTATTCATTGATATATGTCTTTATTATATGTTGTGTGAACTTTCAAGAATGTGTTTATTTTTGGTGTATCTAACTTAGGGGGAGAGTTAGATTACATATCTGTTGATTTACTGTTTTTCTGTAGCACATGCGTTTATGCGTTTGTTGAGTGTTTCAGGAATATACAGGTGGATTTGATTTGGCTGCTGTCTACACTTGCAACTGATGGATAGTAATTATGATTGAATTTGTTTTATGAGCATTACTTTTTGTAAAGGGCTTTTTATTGTAAACTTTGAACTTTTAGTTTGTGTTTTGTCACGGATTGCCAAATGGGGAGTTTATTAGGTTTTAAAGACTTAGGATTTTATGTATTTAGAACTCTAATTTGTAATGTTGGCAAACCATGATCAAAACAATGTATTTAGTCTTATTTAGGCTTGCTCAAAGTTGATTAATTATTGTAAAGTTGGAATCGAGTGGCTGCAAAAGTCTTTGTGACTTTCGGCCTGGATCGATCGATCGAAAGACAGACTCGATCGATCGAAAATCGCCCAGGTTGCGTTTTCTGCAGAATTTCCAACTCAGCCCTACTTCATTAAACGTATAGGGTTTTATGTTTTTACTCTAGGTATTTAAACAAAAACCTTAGCCACGTTTTTGGAGGTTGTTCACATTGTATTGTTACTCATACTTTGCTGTTTTGTGTGAATCTCTTGTGAGATCTTTGAGGAGCTTTCCTTTACACAAAACTTAGGGTTTTCAAGGTAGAGATTATTTCAACATCTTGATGATCAACACAGTTGCAACCATTGGAGCTTAAAGAAAAACAAGCGGGCAGCTTGTAGCTGATTGGAGAATCCAAGAAAGAAGGAGTCCGTGGATTCGGAGCTTGCACGTGGTTGTGTCAGTAAGTTCTACTGGTGGGTAGCATTAGGAAGTCAAGCGGGGAGCTTGTAAGTCCTTTTGTATGAACTTCGATTCTTTCATAGTGGATTCAAGTTTACCTTGAGGATAGTTAGGTCAAATCCTCCCCAGGTTTTACCGTGTGGTTTCCTGGGTGATCATATCTTGTGTTATTTATTTTCCGCTACTTTATATATTCTTGATATGATTATTTGATTGTTTTAACCTAGAATTGCTTAATTTGACTAAGTAACAACTTGGCTAATTAACTAGGCTACTCAATCTGGTTGTTTTTAAGGGGTCTAAAACCTAACACACACACTTAGACATTTAGTCACGTGTGGCTCTAGGTACCTGTCTCAATAAGAAATTCAAGAATATATTTCATTCAGCACTAGGTAGGCAGTGATTGTTCATGGTTTCTAACACATCAGATGTTTTGACAGGTTTTCAAGAGTGGCCTTCTTTTCATATCTTCAAAAGGTCAGTAAAGAATTTTTTTTTTTTTTTTTGCTTTTTCTTTCATTAATTTATTTGTTCAGGTTCTCCAGCATATATATTTGTTTTGATTGTTATCACATATACTTTTAATTACATGACTTTACATCTTGTTAAAGATAACTTTCCCCTCATCACTTTTCTGATTGTAGTAAGCACTACCTATATTATATTAGTAAGCTATGAGTTTGTGTAGTAATTTATGAGAGGATCATTTTCAAGGCTGAAGTACTTATAAATTTAACTTTTCTTTTGCAGGCTAAATACACATTGTTTGCAATAACTTTGAATTTTTTCTTAAAGTTGTAAGCTTGGCTTGAGCAAAGTAAGTAAATTTTAGTTAACAACTTATAAAACCCTATACTTGTGATATTGGAAATTGGATTTGTGGTGGTATGTTGTGTTGGAGCAAGTGGGTGGCGTGCGTGGTGTTATAAGGTGGTTTAAATACATATTGGGAGTGTTTTTCAATTCTTGCAAATGTGAATGAGTATTGTTGATTAGATGTGATGAATAATATTTTATTTGATTTAAATACTTGTAAGCATTATAGTTGTGATGTTGGAAATTTGTTTTGTGGTGGGTTGTTGTGTTAGAGCAAGTGGGTGGCTTGCATGGTGTTATAAGGTGGTTTAAATTCATATTGGAAGTGTTTTTAGTTTCTTGCAAATGTAAATGGACCTTATTGATTAGATGTGATGAATAGTACTTTAATTTATTTGAATACTTGTAAACACTCTATACTTGTGATGTTTGTGATTGGTTTTGTGGTGGGTTGTTGTGTTAGAGCAAGCAGGTGGTTTGCATGGTGTTATAAGGTGGTTTAAATTTATATTGGGAGTGTTTTTAGTTTCTTGCAAATGTGAATGAACCTTGTTGATTAGATGTGATGAATAGTACTTAATTGATTTCAATACATGTAAACACTTTATACTTGTGATATTTGTGATTAGTTTTGTGGTGGGTTGTTGTGTTATATTACACTTGAAAATCTATATTTGCTTTCTACAACTTATACATTAGGAGTTGTGATTTTAATTCATTGGTATGGCTACTCTTAATGCATTGTTAGAAATGTTTCTTATAACATAGTTAATGTTTTTACTTTACGATTTTAATGTAGTATTGTTTTTATATTTGTGCAGATTTCTTATTGGTGGCTTTTAGGGGATTTACTTTTGGCATTACTTGAAAACATATGAGGACATCTTCCGTTAGTTCTAATTATATTATGCTACACTTTTTGTATTGTTATAAAACATCTTGAATTATTGTATATGTTGCAAACAATTATTGTATGGAAGGAGTTTGAATTAGAGATTTGTTTTATTTTTTACTTGTGGAATGTATGGATCTTTTTTTTTATAAATGTATTGTTGACAGATCTTTTTTTTTATAAATGTATTGTTGAAATAAATGTTTTATTCAAATGTAAAGTTTTAATAATGTAATGACAAGTTACAAGTTAATATCAAAGCCATGAAAAAAATAAAAACAAAAAATAAGTTTTAGCAACGAATTTTTTCGTCACAAATATAGCAACAAAAAATTGTTTTAGTGATGAAATATTTCATCGCTAAATGTAGCAAAATTTTGTAAGAAATGGTTTTAGTGACGAAAATTTCTGTTGCTATATTTGCCTGGATTTTCTTAAAAATAGTTTTAGTGACGAACTTTTTCATCACTATATGTATCCGAACATAGTTTCAGTGACGAAATTATTCGTCACTAAATATGATTCAATAAACTAAGGTGTTTTTAGTGATGAAATATTTTCGTCACTAAATAGTGTTTTTAGCAAGGAAAATATTTAGCGATGAAACGTTTTCGTCGCTAAAAGTTTTTTTTTTTAAAACAAATCAGACTTTTAGTGACGGGGTTTCTGCGACGAAATGAGTTTCGTCACTAAAAGTCCGATTTCGTCGCTAAAGGTTCTTAGTGACAAAAAATGGACTTTTAATGACGAATTTTTTCGTCATTAAAAATACATTTTGTTGTAGTGACAACTTGCCATGTATTTGTTTAACTTTTTTTATAAAATAGCCAAAATTTAAAATAGAAAAAAATGAACACGTGACAAGTTGTAATTTTTTTTAGAGAAAGAACCGAAGAAAATGACAAGTTGTAATTGGTGGAATATAAAGTGGAACGCAAAATGTGATACAAAAGATTTGTATTCATTCAAATGCTATCAATGAACTCTAATTTCATATTGAAAAAAAATATAATATTGTATTCCCTCTCTTTTCCCTAAGCCTTCACTTGGGAGGAGGGAATAAAATTAAATAGAAATGAATGAAGAGATTAATTTTAGAATATTCTTCCATATCTTTGTTTGGGAGTTTTAATGAAGGGAATGAAAAGTTTATTTGTCATGCCCCAAACCCGAAAAGGTCCAAAGCATGAGAAAAATATCTCAAAAGTACCCGTAGATTTTGTTCCTTTTGGCAATTCAATCCAAATAAAATCATATCAAGTACCAACATTAAGAATTATCATAATAATTCCATTAAATATACTCCCAAAGTAACCATGAAACTACATATTATTCATTGTGAGCCATAAAATATCCAATATCATTTCAAATCTAGAAATCTCACCCAAGGCCATATGATAAGGTCGTCACACAGACGGGGTGGTCACACAGATGGGTCGTCACACAAACAAGGTCATCACATAGATGAGGTCATCACCAATATCATGGCACCATGACAAAACCACATCAAAAGCTCACAAGTTAAAGTATTTGAAATACACAGTTCACTTCCAAGTAGTTTCATAAAATATTTCAATAACCAAATAGTCACAATATTCTCAAAGACCTCTAAACTATTTCTTGTCATAAATATTTTGCGAGAAGTTCCCAAATAATGCAAACTAAGATAAAGCGTCTTTAGAATTTGCAAATAATGCAATAAATTCATAAAATCCATTCCCAAGAATTATATCAAAGATGCTTATCTCTTCCAAACTAACAAATCATGCATTTCCCCATATGCAATATTAAACATATGCACTTTTCATATATAATCATATATAATAGGGTCACGACACAGTACTTTTTAAGAAAACATAGTTTCACAAATAATTTTCCAAAATATGTTTGACCCAAAAACAAAGTTTATACAACATGATTATTTTCCAAAAAAATCCCATTAAAAACTACTTACCTTGCAACCCACAAAAAGCTTAGTTCCAAAACTCCAAAGGAGATTAGCTAGAACCTAAACAATACCAAATAAACCTATCACGATAAGCATAAGGCTTGACATTTTATTTAGCTACGAATTATAAATCGCTAGATAAGAAATTAATTAGGCAAACCTAAGTACTTAACCTCACAAATAATGTATTTCACTTCCAAAGTTTATCAACAGTTTCATTTACAAGGCTTAGACTCCAACTTATCATCATGTCGTTCCAAGCTTCACCTTTAAGAGATCCTAACACTTTATGAATTTCTTCCTCAATATATATGTCATTTTCAAGAGACCCACAAAACAACAACAAATATAACAATACCCAGCATTACAAACCCCAAATGTAAATCCTCCACTAGCTCCAAATACACAATAAAAATTAGAGTCATCAACTATTTCACATTAGAAAGCCAAAACTCTCAAATCTTCACCACTTAGCTAACCACCATTACAAAAAACATAAACCCACTCATCAAATACATCCACCAAGACCAAAACTCATACATAAAAACACATAAATATCACTTCTAATGTTCATAAATCACATGGGTATTATTATTAAAGCTTAGATAAACATAACCTCAAGCAAAAGCATATAATCCACCAAAAGATTAGAAATTTTTACTTCAAATAGCAGAGGTGAGTGAGTCTTACCTTTTTCCTATGGAGTTTTCCAGTGATCTTGCCAAAAAATGGTGGTGGAAGAGGTGAGGAATGGAAACGGCAGGAGAATAAGAGAGTGTGAGTGTTTGTGAGGAAAATGAAAAGAAAAGAAAGATGTGAAGGACCCTTGGTTGACCGGCTAAATAAGGAGAGATATTTGTGAGTGTGTGGTGTGTGGTGTGTGGTGGGGAAATAAGGGGTAGGTGGGTCACGTGTGGCTCCTTAAAAATCTTATCCCCCCCACCCCCCCCCCCCTTTTTTTTTTAAAGTGGGCTGGGGCGTTACACTATGCCCTTATTTAGAAGTTTAAGTGGAAATGAATGAAATGGGTAGGAGGGAACACTCATTCCTTTCTATTCCTTTAAAATCTCAAGTTTTCATTCCCCTTGAAATTGTAAGGAATTGAGGCAATGTAATTAGATTTAATAAATTTTTTACTAAACTCCCAAAATACTCCTATATATTCGGCCATTTGTTTTAAAATAGGGGTTTAATAGTGATATTGTCATAAAACTATTTCATTTTTTTCGTACTATGTTACTTCTAAACAAGATTACTTACATTTCATTCATTTGCATTTATTTGCATTCCTTTATTTTAAAACATCTAAACAAGGTTACTTAATTCAATTCTATTCCTTCATTTTCCACTCTTTTCCCTCGCTTAAATACGTTTCATTCTATTTCATTTCATTTCATTCATTTCCATTCCTTTATGATCATTACACTCCATTCCTTTATGAACTCCCAAACAAAGCCTTAAGACCACTCATACATCTAAATGAAATGAAAAAAGGAAACAAAAAATGACTGTCCTATTTCTTGGCTGAAGAAGGATTTCACCTATTTGCTTTTGAAATGTGCCTATTTCATTGTGAAGAAGTGCTGTTTTAGTACTGATCTAAATATAATTAATAGTTGTTTTGTACCTTAATTTATTTGGTTTGTTGCTAGGGTGTGATATTGCTCAAGGCATCTCTGCAGTGTAAGAGTGTTCTAACTGATGTCTTCCTCCGATGAAACAAGAAGTCAAATGTGAGACGTGAGCGCAAGAGTTCCGTGCCATTGCCAAAATGTTTTTTTTTTTTCCCTTTCCTTCTGGTTACAATTTAGTTTTAAATAATAGTCAATGTAAAGGGCAATATGCTTGCTCTTCTCTCTCTATCTCTCTTTATTGGAAGCTTAGTTAAGCAACATTACGTTTCATTAAAATGAGTTGTAAGTTTTTGTTAATTAGCACTGATATTGCGTGGTATCACCAAGTTATTAGGACCATAAAAATGAGGTAGCATTGCAGTCTCTTGAGCCACATGGCATTATCATGTTAGCTTTGATACTATAATGTCACATCATGTTAGCTTTGATACTATAATGTCACAACTTGAGGTAGTGCTGGTCATATCTGCACAAAAATTCAGAATGACCAGTGACCAGTCAAAGTTACAAATATTGCTCATTGCGATCACTTTTACAGTTAATATCTACTTATTAATAAACTTCTAAAGTGGGACTCAGTACACACGTGCACAATCTACACTCATATCCAATCCGATAACAATCCCGATAGAAGCAGAAAGTTCTTTTTGCTTAAGCAGACAAAGAATTCATTGACTTCTTTCACATTCACCGCCAGCTGCTTGGAACTATCATTCCTCCTCTTAAAAGCAAGGAACGGTAGACATCTTATTGGAAACCTTTATAATAATATTGAAAATTTAAGTACTACTTACCTTCAACCAAACAGACCAAAGAGACTCTCCTGAATCACAGAGTGTACATCTTTGAAACTGGTGAGGAAATTCTATAGGTGTAATAGTGTGGTGACATTTTAATATTATATAGTTTAAATGAATAATTATTACAACATAAATGAAAAGATATGAGAGTTAATATGAAAGATGAGTAGTTAGTGAAATGTTTAATTTCACATTGAAAATGAGATAAACGTTTTTATTGTTTTTTAGTGTGGTGACTAATGAGCTAAAATATATTGAAATAGATACTAGGCAAAATAGATGCAGTACTCTGGAAGAATGTATTGACCCCAAAGTGCTAAATCCGGTGTTGCAAGATATATAACTTCCTTGAAACTTTAGGTTGTTTTTTTCTTGGAAAAATATCTGCTGGGCTTGAATCTATTTTAGCCTGAAAGTTAAAAAGTTCTCCTTTAACAAAAAATTTCTATCAAGACCGTTCTTCAATTTCCTTCACATAGTATTGCTTGCTGACTTGTTTAATGGAGTATTTATGTGGTTTCTTTTACATTGTCTTAAAAAATTTAGTTGAGATCGATCTCTTAATCTCAAAAGTCTCTTTTCATTAATCTTTAATTTTTTTTTATATTTTTTTTTCTTTTATTGGAAATGGAAATTATTGTAGCTTTTGAAGATTCATGTTGGTTCATTTTTCACAATATTTTTATATCTTTGATGATTTGTATATGTACCAAGCTTAGGAATAGGTGCTAGTAAATTTGATAAATCTGTTGGAAGCTAGATGAAAATTTTCGTTGTGGGGGGTCAAAACTCAGAGTTCATGATCCCATGTGTACAAAACTCAAATAGGTGCTACTATTTGGCCACATCTTGTTGAGTCTAGACGTCACTTTAGTTCTTTACATTTGTATTTTATTTCAATGTTACTCTTATTGTTAAAATTTGGATGGAATTTGCTTATACGACATAGAAATTACTCACATATTAATTTACCTAAAATGGAAAATTTTACTTGATGGCATGGTGTCATGTCACCTAAGTTTGTGCCATATCAACCCTCAAGGACTAACCCAACCCTGAAGCATTAGCTGATTTTGAATGGAAGAAAAGTAAGGAGGAGGTGACAAACAACAAAGTGTTCTCTCAATACGAAGTTGAGGGACCTTAAGTTGCGTAATTGGGTTTATGTGATGGCTTTGGAATTGACTGGAAATTTTACTGGGTTGAGGGGTTATGATTCTCATAGGTGAATAGGACTTATGGATATGGGGGGTTGAACTTTTGAAGGGGACGCCGGTGGTTTGTGGATTCAAAAGGGGTGATTTGTGTGTGCCTTGGATTGTTTCGATGGGTTGGTTTTTGAGGTTTAAGAGGTTGGGTAAGCTTGATTGTTCATGGAGATGAATGTGTAGGAAGGCAGTAATTACTACGGGTGTCAATGTCTTATTATCTTTCATTTTTGTGTGGATGTGAGACACATAGAACTTATTTGATTTTATATGTCACGTGTCTTATATTTAAATAAATATGTGAGGAAATTGAGAGATTCAATGTGAGATGAACTTATTGCAATAAATATTTGGGAAGTGATGAAAATTTACAGCTTATTTAATTTTGTAGCTTCTTTTTTGGTGCTATTCATAGGTCTCATTGTACTTTTTAGTACTATTTATGAGTTCTATTATACTATATCAATTAGCTTTTAACCATTTTTTTTTCTTTACTTTCAGCAAAAAAAAATTTCATTTTTAGCTAAATAAGTTATTTTCAAATGGACCCAAACTATTGCTTTATTAATTTGCCTTTTTTGACAAAGAAAAAGAAAAGAAAATTCCCAGCTAGAGTTGAGTAGAGATTAAAGAAAGCTTACAAAAGAGAACATGACGATTACTTTTTCTTTACGAAAGTAAAAGAAACGAGTTTTCAGAATATGAAATCCTTCCCGTACGTAATTGCTTTAGCAAACGAACTCCAGAAGTTTTAAATCTTAAAAGAATAAAAAGAGAAGCAAAGAAATATTTACAATTAGAACTTCTCATATAAGTCCTCAACTTTTGGCTGATCTTCACCAAAAAAAAAAAAAAAACTTTTGGCTGACAATGAACTACTGTTCAACAATAGAAGCCAGTAACTATCTGGGACTTCTTACAGTCTAACTTCTAAGTATGTTCCGCCAAGCAAGACGATGATGATTTTAATGGTAGCGTTGAGACTTGAGAGAGAGTTAAGTCTAAAATAAAAGTTTGAAACAAAACTAAAATAGAGAAAATAATCCCCTACTACAATAGAATCCTTTAATTCCGTTTAAAACTTTGGACACGTATCATTATCCTAACAATGATTGGTCCATTGCCTAGCCCATGCCAAGTCCTAACTTAATAATATGGCAAAAATGGCACCACATCATTTAAGTTGCTTTACAATTTGGGAAAGGATCAACTACGATAGAATCTTTCAATTCCCCTTCATTTTTAACCGGATGTGAAACATGCATTTAGTATTTATTTGATTTTTAAGTATCACATGTCGTAAATTTAAATGAAAATATGAAGAAATCGAAATATTAAATAGGAGAGAATCTTATAGCAATAGATATAAGTTTTTTCATATGAGCTATTGCTTTCTTTCCTTTTGGCAAATAAAAAAAGAAAACTTCCCCCCAAAAAAAGGGTTACAAAAGGGTACGTACGTGCAGTGCTGATTACTTCTTCTTTACAAAAGTAAAAGAAAGAAGGTTTCAGAATATGAAATTCTTCTTGTACATAATTGCTTTAGCAAACGAACCCAAGTTTTAAAGTAAAAGAAGAAAAGGAAAAGCTAAGAGATAATTACAGTTACAACTTTTGATAAGTCCTCGATTCGTGGCCGACAATGAACTGTGGTTTCACCCAATAGGAGCCAGCGCCTATTCGGAATTTCTTAAGTTGATCCGCACAAGCAACATGTACATATATAAGCTGTCCGTTGTATCGAGGTTATGCCATATTGTTTGTCCGAAAACTTTTGAACAGAGTCCATGGAAGAAACCAATGTGAGCTTGAAACTTCTGATAGACACAAAAAGCCAAAAAGTGCTTTTCGCTGAAGCGGACAAGAACTTCATCGACTTCCTCTTTCACATTCTGGCCTTGCCCGTCGGAACTTTCATTGCACTTCTCACAAAGCAAGGAATGGTGGGCAGCTTGGCAAACATTTACGAGAGCATTGAAAATTTAAGTACTACTTATATTCGACCAAACGTGAACAAAGAGACTCTCCTGAAGCCCAAAGTACAAATCTCTGGTGATAGTACTGTTCCAGGAGTCCCTCTCCTATTGCCAAAAGTTGAATCATCTTCGACATCATCCAGGAATTTGTATAGGTGTTCTAGTAGCTACAGTCACAGATATGTGGCTGATGACTCCAGCGCAAAGTGTCCTTCGTGTCATAGTTCTATGAGTGGCACTTTAAGTTTCGTAGACCCACCACGCGCAACAAATACGACTTTCTCCAGTGAGGGAGGGTACGTAAAAGGAGTGGTTACATACATGGTGATGGATGATCTAGTGGTGAAACCCATGTCCACCATCTCTAGTATCACTGTGCTTAACAGGTTTAATGTCAAGGATGTAAGTGTTCTTGAGGAGAAAGTTGTCGATTTGGGCATCAATGAGGTATGTAGTTCTTTCTTTGCTTTCAGCGCATGAGTCTGTTACTTCTGATTTGTCTATTTTTCCCTTCTTTTACTTTGCGTACTACTTTCGTTAAGGTGAAATTTATTGCAAAATAAGATGCTCAAACTGAGGTATAAAAGGTTGAAGCTTTTCGTGTCCTAAATCCTAATTCCTAAACCATGATATGAGAAAGAGACGAAATTCGGAGTCAATATGTTCAAAATTCAAATGCTATCATTTAACTTTAATTTCCATAATGGAAAATTAATATTGTGTTCATTCCTCCTCTTTCCCCTTAAGGTCACTTGCTTGTTCATCTTTTAAAAGAGTAAAAAAAAAAAAAAAAAAAAAAAAAAGTTACAAAGAAATGTAATATTGTGAAAATTTCATTTTTCTTCTTTTGGAAAAAAGATCTTCATCTGCCTTTGAAATGTGTCAATTTCAAGTGAAGATTTAGTATTTCATGTATCTAAATGTAATTAATAATTATTGTGCTCATTAATTTATGCGGTTTTTTACTAGGGAATGAAACTACTCAAGGCTTCTATATGGTCAAAGAGTGCTTTGACTGATGTTTTCCTCCCAATGTTGAAACAAGAAGTCCAAGGTGAGAGTCAGTGAGATGTAAGTGCAAGAGTTTTGTGCCATTGCCAATATGTTGTGTGTGTGTGTGTGTGTTTTTTTTTTTTTTTCGTTGCATATATGTTTTAAATATTTGTCAAATCTGGTGTGGAAATGTAAAGGGCAATATGCGCTCTCCCTCTCTCTCTCTTTGCATGTTTTATTGGAAGCTTGGTTAAGAAGCATTATTATGTATCATAAAAAATTGAGCTGCAAGTATATGTAAGTTTTTGTTAATTATCAGCTGCTTGGTATAATGAGATGTTTGAGGATGACTGAGGCACAAGTTTGTTGACCTTATGCTCTATCGGTCCCAACGTGACCAATGGCCATAATAAAGGCTACCTTGAAGCCGCCGCGCCACCCCCCCCCCCCCCCCCCCCCAAAACAACTCTCTTTGGATTTGTTCAGGATATATTTTAGGGACATAATTATATTTTGTCACAACTTTACCACCACTCTAAAGTGGTTGACGGTGAGTTGTGAGTTTATATAAAAACGATTATCCACCACTTATAATCAAACAATTTATCAAATTATGACAAAAATTGTGACAAATGGTGTGATCCTAGAAAAAAAATTAAATGCAACAAAAAAAATTTATATCCAACCCATTTTTAAATAGATACATCCATGTTTAAGTTGAAAAACAATGTGTGTCACCGAAGGGGACTTACCTATTGACAATGGGAAGTAAAGATGTAAGAATTGCACTTATATGCGAAGTGCTGCAAATTAAACATGAACACCTTTTTGGTTATATAAACATCATATGGGGTAAAAAGAGTTACTTTACGTTGCAAATTGGCAAACCAATAATATGGGACGGAGGTAGATTAAGGGATGGTTTTGCTATTCCTTTCTTGTTTTTATCCTATTCCTTCCGTTTCTTGGCATGTCCAATAAAGATATGGCCAAAAGTTTTGTAGCTTATCTTGTACCTCTAGGTAGTTCTAATGGAGAAATTTAAGATTCAAATTCTTCCTCCCTATTGTTGTAATTAATAATAATAATAATAAGGCCTCGATACATACCAAAATGAGGTCCATCTCCCCTAAACACTCTTTACTTCGGACAAAATTTTATTAAATTACCGATTATCCAAAAAATTTAAACTATTGAAAAATTGTAAATTTAATTACTTAACCACATCCTTTTAACATTTCCCCACATGAATGGCTTAAACTCCCTTCTAATTAAAGGCCCAACATGTGAAATTTTAAATAGGAGGTATAGTAGAAGAGATAAGGGTTGAACTCAGAACCTGCTCTGATATCATGTTAAATTATCAATTCTTCCAAAAACTTAAATTATTAAAAAATAGTAAGTTTAATCATTTAATCACATTTTTTTACCATATTATGTACAGTTTTTTAGATATAATACATTGCGTTCTTTAATTAAATTCAACCGCATACTTTTTGCATTAAATTTAAATGTCATTAAAAATGATAACAACATCAACGTTTTATTAATCAATCAATATATCATTGTGTTTGAATTTAATTGGAGAAGGTAATGTAATTCACTCAAATTATTATAGTTTAATTCTGTCCAAAATAACTTTCATATTATCACTTGGATCTTTTTGAAGTGACAAAAGGATACTTTGATAGCTAGATATTGTATTGTGGTTAAATATATCTTTTGAAGGCATATTGTGGTTTTATAATTGATATAGCCGTGAGTGGTGGTGAAGTCAGTGGAGTGGGCATTGGGTCCTAGGGGATGAGAGGGATGTGTTACCTTAATTAATTGGTTATATCATGATACCATCTTCTTAGCTTGCATGCTTTATCACTATTTTCTACTTCTCTTTTCCTTTTTTGCTTTTCGAAGCTGGCTGTGTAAAAGACTAAAAGTTACAGAAGCTTCTGTTCCTCGTACTTTTTTGTGTTTTTTGTTTTAATCAAAGGCAATAGCTTATAATAAAACAAAATTAAAATCCTAATATACAATGGGAGCCATTCGGAAGCTTCTGCATCCGATCTTCTGTTCCTTGTACTTTTTGTGTTTTTATTTTAGAGTTCAATTAATGGGTGCTTTCAAAACATTTAATAATGAAATATTTTAGAAAATTTTAAACGTCACTATTAGAAAAATATAAAAAACTGTTAAAAAATCAATTAGCTTTTTTAATTTTTCATAAAATATTTTAAAAAGTATTTCCTAAACGAATACTTTTAAGCCATCCATTTACAAAATCTTTTATTTATTATGTAGTTTAACCCTACCAATCACATTTATTGACGCATCTATTTGTATTCTTTATGTAATAAAATTTGTAGTATTTTATAGTATTGTGTGATAATAAAAAACAAAAAAGGGTTGTACATTGTTTTTCTTATCTCTAAAATTGTCTCCAAAATATTAGACCAATAAAAGCTCAACTCAATTGAAAACCATAAATATTTTGGGCAAAAAAAAAAAGAAAAAAGTTTTGAGGCTTTAATTTTTTAAACCAATATCCTACATAGTGAATCGTCAACATTAGCCACCTAATTTCCCATATGACCATCTTCTCAAAAAAAAAAAAAAAAAAAAAAATCTCATATGACCACACATCAACAATCTCTATCCTTTTCTTAACACCAAAATCAAAATTGAAAATTAAATTACAACTTTTCTTAACAATAACAATGCATCGCCTTGTCCCAAATAAGGTAAACATCTTGGAAAAATATTTGTTGGTCTTGAATCTGTCTTAGTCCCGAAATATAAAAAGTTCTCGTTTAATTTTGAACGGTTTTAGACCCCTTAAAAAACAACCAGATTGCGTAGCCTAGATTAATTAGCCAAGTTGTTACTTAGTCAAATTAAACAATTCTAGGTTAAAACAATCAAATAATCATATCATGCATATAAAACATATAAAGCAGCGGAAATAATAAAGAACACAAGATATGATCATCCAGGAAACCACACGGAAAAACCTGGGGAGGATTTTACCCACCGATCCTCAAGACAAACCAGAATTCACTATGAAAGAATTGAAGTTCTTACAAAAGGACTTACAAGCTCCCCGCTTGACTTCCTAATGCTACCAACCAGTAAAACTTCCTGACACGGCCGCGCGCAGGCTCCGAATCCACGGACTACTTCTTTCTTGAATTCCTCAATCAGCTACAAGCTCCCCGCTTGTTTATCTTTAAGTTCCAATGGTTGCAACCTTGTTGATCATCAAGATGTAGATAATATCTCTACCTTGAAAACCTTAAGTTTATGTGAAGGAAAACTCCTCAAGGATCTCACAAGAGATTCACATAAACAGCAAATATGAGCAACAAAGACTTAGAGAGGTTTGGGTACAAAACCCTAAAAATAAAAGGAGGCACAAGAGGCACTCTAATCTCTCTCTCTCTAAAAATCTCAAAAAATGTTCTAGGGTTTTCCTTATATATAGGAGTGTTTTACTTGAACCCCAAGACGTTTAAATATAGTTTGGGCTGAGCTGGAACTCTGTAGAAAACGCATCTGACCCGAAATTCGATCGATCGAGTCTATCCTTCGATCGATCGAGCCAGGCAGAAATGCTCCAATACAACTGCAGCCGCTCGATTCCAACTTTACAATATTTAATCAACTCGATTAATCAACTTTTAATCATGGTTTGCCAATATTACACATTAGAGTTCTAAATACATAAAATCCTAAATCTTTAGAACCTAACAAACTCCCCCTTTGGCAATCCGTGACGAAACACAAATTAAAAGTTCAAAGTTTACAAGTAAACAGCCCTTTACAAAAAAATGCTCATAAACTCAAATTCAATCCTAACTACTATCCATCAGTTGCAAGTGTAGACAACAGCTCAATTGAATCAACCTGTATAATCCTGAAACACTCAACAAACGCATAAACGCATATGTGACAGAAAAACAGTAAATCAACAAAAATAAATTCTTGATTTCACATAGCACAAAATAAAGACATATACCAATGAAGAACTCATAAGTATAAATCAATAAGAAGTGAAACAAGAAACATAAATAAAAACATAAGTAACCTAACTCTCCCCCTAAGTTAGATACAACAAAAAGGTTTTATATTCTTCCCTTTCAAAAATAAATTCAGCTCCTCCTAAACAAGACAAACATGATTCCCATAAATCAATAATTTCTCCTCCTTTTTGTCACGTATTGACAAAGACAACTCATACAAAGAGTAAACAGTCAACATACGCAATAAAGAATAAGAGAAAACAGAGAATCAAGGGGACAAAAAAAATTCAACTCTATAGAAAAAAGAGACAGCTCCCCCTATGAACAACACAGGTTAAAAAAAAACTTTTCTCCCCCTATAAAAATAGGAAAAATAAAACAAGTTGTGGGAAAAATAGTTTTGGGGAAAAATAAAGGGGGTGGGGAACAGCAGCAACAACAGCACTAGCAGGATCAAGAACATCCTCACCAGCAGGACCAAAGATAAAGACACACAAACCAAAGTTAAAAACTAAGGTGAGGATACACATGAAGAAAAAATATTCTCTCTTTCAATAAAATGCAAACATGGCATTATGTGACCCATAAACAGTTGCATGAGTAGAGAAAATATTTGCACATTGATTAATCATCATATCTCTTAAGAAAAATATTTTTTACAGTTCATACATAAAAAAGGCATATACTAGAAAATACATTGCTCAAAAATTAATCAATCAATTTTTTGATCAAGTTGAGTACCCAATGTAGCAAAGTGTATGCATGCTATGTGTGAAAACAATGAGAGATATGACTGCAAAACTGCAAGATGGATACAGAAATCAATGCAATGCATGTGAATCCTAAACATAAACCAAGGGCAGACTGCAAATTAGCACAAAAACAATATAGAATAAAAATCTATATGATGCATGAACAAATACAATGCCATGATGCATGTACTAATGCAGTAAAAAATATTAAGTTCAATTGAGATCCAATTTGACAAAATTGGCCTGAGCAGGGAATTTCTAACAAAAACCCCAAAAATTGAAAACCACTTGTTGAAATTTTTAAACAAATTGATGAATTAAGCATTACAAAACACAGCACATAGATTATAATGCCTAATTTCATCTAAACAACAAGCCAATTTCATCAAATTCAACTCAATTTCACAAAAACCCCAATTCAGATCAAGAACAAACCCTTTTTAAAAACCTGATTCGCGACTTTCGATTGATCGAAAAATACATTCAATCGATCGAATGAAACAGTCATTTTTAAACAAATTAAAGCACTTTTTCGATCGATCGAAAATCAGAATGGATCGATCGAACTGGGCAGAGGCTCACAAAATTTTTGAGAAAAAACACAGTTTTGAAAACACAAACCTAATTTTGAAAACAACTCCTCAAAGCATTAAACAACGAAAACAAAATGCATGAGTATGAGATGGAATGCTTTTTCAAAAACCCAAATTTTAAACCCAATTTTCTAAAAAAAAACAAGTTTCAATCATTTTCCCATTGAATTTTCTTAAGCAACAAATATGCTATGCACAAATCTCAAGATATTTTCAAATTTTTCAAAACTTGAAACACATTTTGCATTAAAATTAAGGAACTTTTAATCTTGAATGGCCACAACAAAATCACATACAACATAATGTACCAAGTTTAGCAAAGAGTAACTTGTGTAGTGTGTGCAACTAGCAAAAGTTTGAGATACATGTGAGGTGATATGTGAATAGTAATCAATCACAAAGTCTACAAAATTCATCACATAAAATATGAAAGAGACTATCACCTAAAGAGTTACATCCTATAACTCTCACATCTCCTAGAACAAAAGCTTGCAATCATGTAAGTTTCTTGAATTTTTGCCTCTTATTTATATGAATTGGCATCAAGCCTAATAGTACACACCGGTTTGAATTAAGTGAATTGGCATCAAGCCTAATAGTACACACCAGTTTTAATTTAATTGTGGCTACACCTTATGTTCTTTTTGTGCATGTGCTACACTTTCTCGAGCACAAAATCTTATGATATGCACTAAGGTGTTCATGATTGGCTAGTGAACAGTGGTAAGATGGTTATTTATGCCTTTCTCAAAAGGATCAAGTTCGACAGTCAAATAACATATGACTTCAAGATCAAGACAAAGTGATTAATAACCACAGTCATCTTTCCCACACAACATGCACTACAAAGCTTCAACTAGTCAAGTGCAATGAAATAAACTCATCCAAGCTAAACAAGGTACATAAACTTGTTATGTAAAGATAATATGGCAAATCCTTGATTATAAATCCAAGATCTATAATACAAAACACAAAAATCTTTTTGGTCTTAACAAACTTTATAACCACTTGTTGAGATTTTTAAAAAAATTTATGACCAAAAACAAAAAACACACATTGTGCTAAATGATCAATGCAAATGCAATGCATGACAGTGCTTAACTAAGCTACAGAGGGTACACAAACAAGAAATATCAATTTCTTAATCAACCCATGAGTACTTGTACAAACTAGTACATCCTCACACAAAATCAAAAATAGCTTAGTACAAACTATTCAAGTTTCTCCACAATGTCAAGCATGTTCTAAATCAAGAGATATATTAAAACTCATGTAATCCTCAAGAAAAATAAAACAAGATACAAAATAAAATATTTTTGTCTTTTTGAAAATTTTCAATGTTTTTGGATTTTTTTTTTAATAAAAAAAAACTAAAAAAAAAAAAACAACCAAAAACAGAAACAAGACATGTCCACAAACAATAGAAAGAATTAAAACAGGGACAAGTCAGCAATACTCACCTTAAAGGATCTTTTCTCACCCATATAGCACGAGTCTTCGACTTTGTAGGTGAAAATCCATGAGAAGCAGAGTGTATTTGAGGAATTACACCAATCTTCTGAGACAGACTAAAATCCTGCAAATTCCTTTCACAGGCCAACAAGCTTAAATTTTTCAAAAGCATATGAAACAATTTATATGGACTTATGGCAGGAGAAATATCATCACATATCCTAGATTGACATACAGAATGCTTAAATTTCAACTTATGACAATTAGGACGAATGTGACCGGAGACACCACAAAAGTGACAAACAGGAACAAATTTAGGAATATCAGTATTCCTAACAGCAAATCTAGTCTCAGATTTTTGTTTTTGCCTCAACAAAGAACAATTTGGTCTAATATGACCAACAACACCACAAAGGTGACAGGTAGGCATAAAAACATATTTATTATGCTCTCTAACAGTAAGTTTAAACTTAGGTTTAGAAACTTCAGCGTTAACATCAGAACTTTTACCTATGTCTAACCTAGCACAATAAGCCTTTTCTTTATTATTCCTCTTAAAATGAGGGATATAAACTTTTTCAGTTTTAGGCTTAAGAGAAACAGAAACAATTCTGTTATCATCAGCAGGCTTGGTACTAATCAAATTTTCAAGTTTAGCTTTAGACTCAGCTAACTCTTGTTCCAAACTTTTCATCTAATCTAACAATCAATTCCTCTTTTTCAAGATTAGCCAATTTTAACTCTTCTTTAAATTTCTTAGCAATTTCAAGGATTTAGATAATTCCTTACGAAGAGTTTCAAAAGCATCAAAAAAATCAACAGAAGCATGACTAGAAACATGATCAGAAAGACACTTCAAATTGTCCACGACAACAGGGGTCAAGGATCAGCTCTTAGATCAAAAGATCTACAACAAGAAGAACTACCCGCTCTGATACCACTTGAACGATTTTAGACCCCTTAAAAAACAACCAGATTGCGTAGCCTAGATTAATTAGCCAAGTTGTTACTTAGTCAAATTAAACAATTCTAGGTTAAAACAATCAAATAATCATATCATGTATATAAAACATATAAAGCAGCGGAAATAATAAAAAACACAAGATATGATCACCCAGGAAACCACACAAAAAAACCTGGGGAGGATTTTACCCACCGATCCTCAAGGCAAACCAAAATTCACTATGAAAGAATTGAAGTTCTTACAAAAGGACTTACAAGCTCCCCGCTTGACTTCCTAATGCTACCAACTAGTAAAATTTCCTGACACGACCACGCGCAGGCTCCGAATCCACGGACTACTTCTTTCTTGAATTCCTCAATCAGCTACAAGCTCCCCGCTTGTTTATCTTTAAGTTCCAATGGTTGCAACCTTGTTGATCATCAAGATGTAGATAATATCTCTACCTTGAAAACCCTAAGTTTATGTGAAGGAAAACTCCTCAAGGATCTCACAAGAGATTCACATAAACAGCAAATATGAGCAACAAAGACTTAGAGAGGTTTGGGTACAAAACCCTAAAAATAAAAGGAGGCACAAGAGGCACTCTAATCTCTCTCTAAAAATCTCAAAAAACGTTCTAAGGTTTTCCTTATATATAGGAGTGTTTTACTTGAACCCCAAGACGTTTAAATAGAGTTTGGGCTGAGCTGGAACTCTGCAGAAAACGCATCTGACCTGAGATTCGATCGATCAAGTCTATCCTTCGATCGATCGAGCCAGGCAGAAATGCTCCAATACAACTGCAGCCACTCGATTCTAACTTTACAATATTTAATCAACTTTGAACAAGCCTAAACAAGACTAAACATATTGTTTTGATCATGGTTTGCCAATATTACACATTAGAGTTCTAAATACATAAAATCCTAAATCTTTAGAACCTAACAAATTTAACAAAAAAATTCTATCTAGTCCGTTCTTCAATTTCCTTCATAGTATTGCTTGCTTACTTGGTTAATGGAGTATTGATGTGGTTTCTTTTACATGGTGTTTAAAAATTTGGTAGAGATCGACCTCTTAATCTCAAAATTCTCTCTCCTTCAATCTTTAATTATCTTTTGTGTTTTGTTTTTCTTTTGTTGGAAATTAATGGAAAATTTTTGTAGCTTTCGAAGATTCACGTTGGTTAATTTTTAAAAATATTTTTATATGTTTGATGATTTGTATATGTACCAAGCTTTAGGAATAGGTGCTAGTAGATTTGATAAATATGTTGGAAGCTAGATGAAAATTTTCGTTGTGGGGGTCAAAACTCAAAAGGAGTTCAAGAACCTAAGTGTACAAAATGACTACTATTTGGCCACATCTTGTCGAGTCTAGGTGTCATTTCAGTTCTTTTCATTTGTATTTGATTCCAATATTACTCTCATTGTTAAGATTTGGATGGAATTTGCTTACTGACATAAAAATTAGCTCACACACTAATTTACCTAATATGGACAATTTAATTTGATGGCATGGTATCATGTTACCTAAGTTTGTGCCCCCATCAACCCTCAAGGACTAATCCAACCCCGAAGCACTAGCTGATTTTATGATTCTCATAGGTGAATAGGTTTTATATATTGTGGGTATGGTGGCTGAATTTTTTAGGGGAACAATTGCAGTTTGGGGATTTGAGAGGGGTGATTTGTGTATGCTTTGGATTGTTTCAGTGGGTTGGTTTTGGAGGTTTTAGAGATTGGATAAAGCTTGATTCTTCATGGAGATGAATGTGTAGGAAGGCAGCAACTGGGGGCGTCCATGTCTTATTCCCTTTTATTTTTACCTGGATGTGAGTGAGACACGTAATATTTATTTGATTTTTAAATTTTACATGTCTTATATCTAAATAAAAATGAGAAAAAATTGGAAAATTCAATAGGAGTGGGTCTTATCGCAATAGATATAAGCTTTTTTCATATGAACTATTGCTTTATTTTCATTTTGATAAAGAGAAAAAAGAAAATTCCCCGCTAGAATCGAATCGAGGTTAAAGAAATTAAGAGAATGTGATGATTATTACTCTTTTTTTACAAAAGTAAAAGAAATGAGGTTTCAGAATATGAAATCTTCTCGTACATAATTGCTTTAGCAAATGAACCCTAGGAGAAGTTTTAAAGGAAAAAAAAAAAAAAAGCAAAGAGATAATTATTACAATTAGAACATTTCATAAGTTCTCAACTTGTGGCCGTGTCGTGTGTTTGAGAAAGAGAGAGTTAAGTTTCAATTGAAACAAGGGGGAGGGGTGATATTTCACACCAATTAAAGCATGCGCGCCTAGTGTTAAAAATAAAATAAAATAAAAATAAAAACCGCATATTGCATTTTGTTGGTTGGGTCGATTTCGATGTGTCAAAATCCCTGAACCCACCAATTGACTGATCAAACCTATAAAACCTGAAAACTTTACCCGATTATGGTCGAATAATTAGGCCAAAATCGTTGATGACCATTCAGTTCGGGTCGAGACATCCAGGTGGGTTTTTAGACAACCCTAGCAGTAACGTGTGGTATGGTTTGTTAACATGGCTTAGGCTTGAAGTGGTTTTGTGGTGTAGGTCTAACTTAGACCGTCTAAGTATGACCATGTTGTGGGGATGTTAATATTGTAGGTGCGGTTGTTCGATTCGATAGTGGTGCTGCCATGTCTATTATGTGTTTTTTTATATGACTAAAATAGGTTTTTTATATGACCAATTTCGTTTGTCTTTCTGGAAAAAAAAAAAAAAAAAAAAAAAAAAAAAAAAAAAAAAAAAGAAGATGGATTTTCGTCTTGTGACAATTTTTTTTATTACTTTAATCCTTTTGATTTTTATTTTATTTCACTTTTTCTTGACAATAAAATTTGGATATAATTTACTGATGTGGTAAATGGAAACTATTAGAATCTATTTTTGATGACATGAACAATTATATCACCAAATATAGCTTGATAATGTGGCAAATATGGCACTACATCACTTAAGTTGCTTCACAATTTGGGAAAGGATTCCCTATATTAGAATCCTTCAATTCCCTTTCATCTTTAACTAAATGTGAGACATGCATGTAGTATTTATTTGATTTTTAAATAACACACTACTTAAATCTAAATAAAAATGTGAGAAAATTGAAAGATTCAATAGAAGAGAATCTTATCATATAAGCATTTTCATATGAACTTTTTCTTTCTTTCATTTCGACAGAGAAAAACAAAAATTCCCTAAAAAAAGGGTTACAAATTACAGGGTACATGCAGTGCAGTGCTTATTACTTTTTCTTTACAAAAGTAAAAGAAATGAGGTTATGAAATTCTTCTTGTACATAATTGCTTTAGCAAACGAACCCAAGTTTTAAAGGTAAAAGAAGAAAAGGAAAAGCTAAGAGATAATTACTGTTACAACTTTCAATTCGTGACCGACAATGAACTGTGGTTTCACCCAATAGGAGCCAGTACCTATTCAGAATTTCTTAAGTTGATCAGCCAAGCAACATGTACATATATAAGCTGTCCATTGTATCACGGTGATGCCATATCGTTTGTCCGATATAATCTTCGAACAAAGTCCATGGAAGAAACCAATGTGAGTCTGAAACTTCTGATAGACACAGAAAGCCATAGAGTGCTTTTTGCTGAAGCGGACAAGAACTTCATCGACTTCCTCTTTCACATTCTGGCCCTGCCCGTCGGAACTTTCATTGCGCTTCTCACAAAGCAAGGAATGGTGGGCAGCTTGGGGAACATTTACGAGAGCATTGAAAATTTAAATATCACTTACCTTCAACCAAACTTGAACAAAGAGACTCTCCTGAAGCCCAAAGTACACATCTCTGGTGGTGGTAATGGAGTCCCTCTCCTATTGCCAAACGTTGAATCGTCATCATCAACATCTCTGAAATTTTATAAATGTGCTGGAAACAACAGGTCCTATCATGGTGGACTAACTTTCATAGGCGACGACTGTAACAATAATTATGTGGCTAATGACAACCGCGCAATCTGTCCTTCGTGCAAGAACGTTATGAACCAAGAGCTAGACTTCGTATACTCACCAAGCGCAACGAATGCGGGCTCCTCCTCCAGTGAGGGAGGATACGTGAAAGGAGTGGTTACGTACATGGTGATGGATGATCTAGTGGTGAAACCCATGTCCACCATCTCTAGTATCACTCTGCTTAACGGGTTTAATGTCAAGGATGTAGCAGCTCTTGAGGAGAAAGTGGTCCATTTGGGCATCAATGAGGTATGCCAATCATTCTTTTATTTTTGTGCAGGAGTCCATTACTTCTGTTTTGTTTATTTTTTCTTAGTTAATGTTTGTTACATACATCCATACACACAACGTTTAAAATCGTATGTTCAAAACACCATTTCAAAATTACTTTACACACTGAACATAGTAATAATCGGCGCCTTTTGTTCTTTCCTTATGGTGAAATTTATTGCAAAATAACATTAAACTGAGCTATTAGTTGAAGCTATTCGAGTCGTAATTCCTAAACCAAGATATGAGAAAGAGACTGAAATTTGGAATTGATCGATGATCCATCTCAATCCAAGCCCATATACTTCAATGATTCATAATATCTGATGTTTCTTAGAATTATGTGGTAAGGTGAGTAAATTTACGGTCTTCTAACAATGTACTTAATTATCAAAAGTCGTTAAATCGTCCAACTGATACATACAGGTGTTGTGGGTCATTCTCACTCCATCTCGACTTGGTATAGTATATTGCTAAGACGACGGAGTCAATCTATTCAAAATTCAAATGCAATCATTTAACTCTAATTTCCATATTGAAATTAAAATATTGTATCCCCACTTTTTCTCTTTAGGGTCGCTTATCTTTTGAAAGAGGAAGAAAAGAAACAAGTTACAAAGAAATGTAATATTGTGAAAGTTTCATTTTTCTTCCTTTTGGAAAAAGATCTTCTTTATCTGCCTTTGAGATGTGTCAAATTCAAGTAAAGATTTGGTATTTTACAAATTTAAATGTGATTAATTATTATTTTTCTAATTAATTTATGTGGTTGTTTTTAGGGAGTGAAATTACTGAAGGCTTCTCTGCGGTCAAAGAATGTTTTGACTGATGTCTTCCTCCCAATGTTGAAAGTTGAAATAGAAAGTGTAATGTAACACGGAAGTGCAGGAGTTCTATGCCATTGCCAAAAATTAATTTTTCTGTTTTTTTCGTTGCATATATGTTTTAAATGTCGGTCAAATCTGTTGTGGCAATGTGAAGGGCAATATGCTCTCTCTCTCTCTATTTGTGCGTGTGTATTGTTGGAAGCTTGGTTAAGAAGCATTATGTATCATAAAAAAATAATATGTAAGTATACGTAAGCTTTTGTTAATTATCAATTGCTTGATAGTATGATGAGATGATTGAGGATTCTTCTAAAAAAAAAAAAAAAAAAGATGATTGAGGATGACTGAGGACCTAATTAAGGCACAACTTTGTTTACCTTACGCTTTCGGTCCCAATGTGACTACGCCTTCTTCCTTCTCTTCTTTTTCCTCCTTGAAACCCCCCTCTAAAAATTCTCTTAAAATTTGTTTAAGTAAAAACATTTTAGGGACAACTTGTATTATAATTTTGAAATTATTGACTATGAGTGATGAGTTCGTGTAAGAGTGATTGCCCACCACTTACAGTTGATGACTTCATCAAGTTATAACAAATGATGTGATCCTAGAGGAATTTATTTAAATGTTATAAAATAAATCTATATGCAACCCATTTTTATACAAGTATGTTCATGTTTGAGTTGACAAACAATGTACATGGATCCTCTCCATTTACAAGTGAAATGAATTGTGTCCATTTGTAGGCCATGATTTAAAGTAGAATAAATTTAGGATCTAGATTATGCCAACTCATTTAGAAATTTATAACTCTAGTTTATTTAATCATATTTTAATCATAGTTAAATTTAACCATAATTAAATTTTAAATGAATAGGTACAATCTAAATCTTTAGATTTACTCCATTTTAAATCATGAACTTTAATTAAATACTCTCTATTTTACTTTAAAATGGAAAGGATCCTTTTCCTGTCACCAAAGGGATGAGACTTACTAGTCAATGGAAATAGAAATTAAGGATGTATAAATTGCATTTAGGGCACGTTTAGTAAACTGTAACGGTAACTACATAGGAATAAGAATAGGTATTACAAGAAATATAAGATTGATGTTGTAATGTAATACTTATTACTATTCATTTATTTGGTAACAGTACAATAATAGAACCTTGAAAACAATAAAATGAAAGCATTGATGTTAAAGATATCCTTTATCCTATTTCTTTCGCTTCATGGCACTCTCATTAAAGATATAGACTAAATACATTCGGAAATATTGTGCACTAACTCCAATTGGCTTCTCATTTGCTTCAAGTTATTACTAACTCTCGTTAATTTGTGGCCAAAATTGAAAAGATATTTCATTGAGGAGTCCATGCATGCAGCAAATGATTATTTTACCGTTCCAGTTGCCCAAGGTTCGTGAATCACGAGTGTCAATGAAAAGGGTAGCTAAAGTAGGCAACTCTCAGACTGAATTCCATATAAAATAGTAACAGCCAAGCCAAAGAAGCCACTAAACAATATAGACAATCCATTGAAAGTTCCATAACCCTTCACATATACCAAACATGGCTGTAAGCCTGAAGCTATTTATAGACAATAACAGTCACCGAGTTCTTTATGCTGAAGCTGGCAAGGAATTCATCAACTTCCTCTTCACCATTCTTGCCCTGCCTGTCGTAACTTTCGTTCCGATTCTCAATCAGGAAATGGTGGGCAGCTTGGGAATCATTTACCAGACCTTTAAGAATTTTAGTCCTACTTATCTTCAACCATACGTGGACAAGTACTCTCTCATGTAGCCCGTCCCCATAGTATATTTCCCTGGTAATGCTGGAGGCCCTCTCCAATTGCCAAGCGTTCAATCATCAACATCTTGGAAATTCTATAGGTGTGTTGATGGTCATGCATTTGTCTCTGATTTTACAGATCAATAGGTCATTAGCAGCGCATTGTGTCCGTGTGGGAAATATATGAATAGACCTGTTGATTTTGTAGACCGATCAATTGGAAACTGATGTCGCGGAAGCCTGAAGAGAAGCACACACGATGCTCTCTTGATGGAACAGAAACTAAACTATTAATTCCTGGTAGTAAACCTCGAATCCACGAGGAGTTTTCCCTGAATCCACAAGGAGATAAAACTGGAATCCACCAGAAGAAAATTCGACAAAATGTTTGTGTTTATTGATAATCAACTATCTTGCCTCTGACGGCTACAAAACATATAAATACTAAGGAAAACGTCTAAAACCCTAATTCGCACTAATTACGCGATTAGGGGACAAAATTACTGAATTTTACCAAAAATAGCAAAATTGAGTTAAATGCAGAATCACAACCTACTGACCTTAAGGGTCGTCCCAAAACAGACGGGACCTTATTCTGACTTTTAAACTAAAAGTTATTAAGGAAACACGAATAATACTATAAATAGCAAAAACATTGTTTTCGGGGCCTTAATGAAGGAATTCGCCTAAATTTTGGCGACAATCATGACATGAATCTGGATCAGAACGCCGTTTCCCTTCAACCTGCCAAATTTCATGTAATTCCGACACTGTTACCCCGATAGCCCCCTACTGGCACCCCCCTTTGATCCTGCGTTGTGACTTCCTACGCTCCTGCTGCTCTAGGAAGGCATGTGCTGTCTGTTCTACATCAGTCCCCCCTACTTGAAAAGAACTCGACCCTGAGTTCCCACTATCTGGTTCATCAAGAGGATGATAATCATACAAGTCAGCAACATTGAAGGTAGAAGAAATGTTCATGTCTAGAGGAAGAGCAACCACATAAGCATTGTTGTTGATCTTCTTAGTAATCTGAAATGGCCCATACTTCTTGTCCTTCAATTTGTTGTAGGTACCAACAGGAAATCTTTCCTTTCTAAGATAGACCAGCACTAAATCCCCAACATTGAAGATCTTCTCACGCCTCTTCTTATCAGCAGCTTCCTTGTACTTGGCATTTGTAGCTTCAAGCTTCTGCCTCACCTCCTCTTGTATAGCCTAAATACGGTCAGCCATATTCTCTGCTGCTTGACTCACTCTTGGAAGCTCAGGTAAAGGTACCAAGTCCAAAGCGTGTTTTGGGGGCACGCAGTAGACGATGGCAAATGGAGACTTACCAGTGCTTCTATTGACTGAGCTATTGTATGCAAACTCTACTTGGGACAATGCAAGATCCCACTGCTTGGGCTTCTCACCTGAGATACACCAGATCAGATTCCCCAAAGTGCGATTAACCACATCTGTCTGGCCATCAGTCTGTGGATGACTAGTGCTGCTGTAATTCAAGGAAGTGTCAAAACGCTTCCACAAAGTCCGCCAGAAGTGACTAATGAACTTGGTATCCCGGTCAGAGGTGATGGACTTTGGCACTCCATGCAAGCGCACAACTTCTTTAAAAAACAAATTGGCCACTCGAGTAGCATCTGAAGTTTTCTTGCATGCTATGAAATGGGACATCTTCGAGTACCTGTCAACCACAACAAAAACAGAATCCATACCTCGCTGGGTTCGAGGAAGACCCAATATAAAGTCCATAGACAGATCCTCCCATGGTGGTTGTGGAACTGGCAAAGGCATGTATAAACCAGTATTCTGAGATTGACCCTTAGCAGTTTGGCAAATTGGACACTTCCTTACATGATTGCCAACATCCCTCTTAAGTTGTGGCCAATAATACATCTCTTCCACCAGTGCTATAGTCTTATCTCTACCTATATGCCCACCTAAACCTCCACCATGCAACTCCCTAATAATCTGCTCCCTTAATGAACTTTTAGGGATGCATAATTGGTTACCCCAAAAGAGGAAACCATCCTGGATGTACATACTATTGATAGCAGTATGAGTTTGTTGACACTTACCCCAAATATCACCAAAATCCTCATCATTCTCGTACAGCTCCTTGAGGCAATCAAACCCCACAACTTCAGTACGTAGGGTGGTTAACAAAGATGCTCGTCTGCTGAGTGCGTCAACCACCCTATTAGTGACACCAGACTTGTGCTTCAATGTGAAATGGAAGCGTTGTATATAAGCTACCCACCGAGCATGCATCCTGTTAATGCTAGCTTGACTGTTGATGTGCTTCAATGCCTGATGATCCGTATATAATACAAACTCCCTCTGAATCAGGTAGTGCTCCCAATGCTTAAGAGTCCGTACTACAGCAAAGAACTCCAGCTCATAGGCCGACCATTTACTTCAAGCCTCACAAACTTTCTCACTGAAGAATGCTACTGGCCTGTTGTCTTGTGAAAGAATAGCACATATCCTGACCACAGATGCATCACACTCCACCTGAAACACCTTATCGAAGTTGGGCAATGCCAAAACTGGGGCTGTGCTCAACTTTTCCTTGATCAAGGCAAAGCTTTGTTCTGCCTCCTTACCCCATGAGAACCTCCCCTTCTTCAGACATTCAGTAATAGGGGCTACTATGCTACTAAAATCTCGAACAAACCTTCGATAGAAGGTTGCTAGCCCATGAAAACTTCGCACATCACTCACTGTCTTTGGGGTTGGCCATTCTCTGACTGCACGGACCTTGTCCTCATCAACATGAATCCCATCCGCACTGACCACATACCCTAAGAACAGCAACTTATCAGTCAAGAAGCTGCACTTCTTCAAGTTGATATACAACTCATTGGCTTGCAGTATTGCCAATACTTCCCGCACATGATCATCAGACCAGGGTAAGTCAAGGCTCTGATACCAACTGATGTCGCGGAAGCCTGAAGAGAAGCACACACGATGCTCTCTTGATGGAACAGAAACTAAACTATTAATTCCTGGTAGTAAACCTCGAATCCACGAGGAGTTTTCCCTGAATCCACAAGGAGATAAAACTGGAATCCACCAGAAGAAAATTCGACAAAATGTTTGTGTTTATTGATAATCAACTATCTTGCCTCTGACGGCTACAAAACATATAAATACTAAGGAAAACGTCTAAAACCCTAATTCGCACTAATTACGCGATTAGGGGACAAAATTACTGAATCTTACCAAAAATTGCAAAATTGAGTTAAATGCAGAATCACAACCTACTGACCTTAAGGGTCGTCCCAAAACAGACGGGACCTTATTCTGACTTTTAAACTAAAAGTTATTAAGGAAACACGAATAATACTATAAATAGCAAAAACATTGTTTTCGGGGCCTTAATGAAGGAATTCGCCTAAATTTTGGCGACGTTCATTGTATGATTCTGGATCAGAACGCCGTTTCCCTTCAACCTGCCAAATTTCATGCAATTCTGACACTGTTACCCCGATAGCCCCCTACTGGCACCCCCCTTTGATCCTGCGTTGTGACTTTCTACGCTTCTGCTGCTCTAGGAAGGCATATGCTATCTGTTCTACATCAGAAACAAATTGTCCTCCTCTAATGAGGGAGGGTACGTGAAAGGGGTGGTTACGTACATGGTGATGGATGATCTTGCAGTGAAACCGTAGTCAACAATTTCTATTAGCAATCTGCTTTAAGCAGTTTCAGGTCATGGAAATAGGGGCTCTTGAGGAGAAAGTGGTCCATTTGGGCAAGATGTGGTGGGTCAGACATTCTTTCTTTCTGTGCATGACTTTTTTTTTTTTTTTTTTTGGCTCTTTACCTTTCTGTTCTTTCATTGTGGTGAATTTTACAGAATAAGCAAGCAGAGGATAATATTTGTAGCTACACGAATCCTTATTCCTAAGCATGATATAAATAATTTTCTTTTTAGGTAGACATGCAAGTAGGAAGTGTGTGATTAGGAAGGAAAAAAAAAATTAATTTGCTTTCATATTAAAAAATGAGATATTATATCCGGGTAACCATGTTTTTACCACTGACTCATTGAGGTCACTTCTATGTGTAACATACAAATATATAATAACTAATTTTGATCCTTTTATCTTGCCATTGCTAAGGTTTGAAATTACTGAAGGCTTCTATGCTATCAAAGACTGTTCTCACTGACGTTCTCCTCCCGTGGTCGAAATCGAAAGTAAAACAAGAGGTAGAAACCTCCTAATTAATGATGTCTATGTTGAAACTGGAAAGGAAAGGAAGACCATGGGTTAAACAGCATTATGTTTCATGTAAACGAGATAAAAGTGTAATGATTATTATAGAGGAATAGAATCAGTACCGCAAGGAATATAAATGGTGTAATGGAAATAAAATCATTTGGATTTGGTAACGTAAGGACTAAATCTATCTTCTACAATTTGCTATGGTATAATACGGTGGTGAAATTACATTATATTTTAATCAAATTTCTTAAAATATTTTCTTTCTTAACATTCTATTATTTATACACTGAGCATTATATATCATTAAATACTAGTATGTAATTAAAGATTGAATAAAAAAAAAAAACTATAAAATTAGATACTGGTTTTTCAAAAAAAATAAAATACACAACAACTTTAGTATTCTTTAACATCCTATATCCCTTCCCGGCCCAAAGGTCTCCACAAAATCAAGTTTTATCTAAATTAGTTTCTCAACCAAAAAAAAAAAAATATATATATATATATATATATATATATATCTAAATTAAACTATCCTATGTATAACCCTCTCACACTATGAGAGGGTAACTTTTAAATTTTTTCCATTTGAGAAATCTTTTAGTTGTAGATTTCTTTTTTATTGAGAAGTCTTTGCACGTATTTTTCTTAATCTATATATATAGCTTGAAGGTATAATCAACCTCATGTAATTCATTTTAAAGTAATTACATTAAATAAAATGAGTAAACTGCCCTAAAGTACATTTGTGTATTTATATTCTATATGTTTAGAAAGACTTTCATTTAAATTTAGTCAAACCGAAGTAGATCGAGATGCTATGTTAATATGGTTCAATAGGGGCATAGTAACAATAAATGTTATGCTTAATATTTTAAATATTATGAGATTAAGATCTATATATTTTTTTTAATAATTTTATATTTGGAATAGGTGCTCTCAATCTAAATCTAACTTTTTTCATTATGTAAGTGCACAAAAATGGATTGAAATAAACCGAATGGACCGAAATGAACTCAAATGGACTAAAGTGGACTAAATAAGACTAAATGGACTAAACAGAACTAAATTGGACCGAATGGACTAAACTGAACTAAATTGGACCGAATAAAACTAAATTGGACTGAATAAGACCGAACATAGTGAAAAGAACCAAAATGGACCAAATAAGACGGAAGTGGACTAAATAAGACGAAATTGGACTGAAGTGGACAAAATGGACTGAATAGAACCAATGTTGACCAAATAGAACCAAAGTAGACAGAATGGATGGAATAGGACTGAAGTGAACAGAATAGACCGAGTAAGACGAATGTGGATCGAATAAGACCAAATTGGATAAAGTGTATTGAATGGGACCAAAGCAGACCAGATAGAACCAAATGGAACTGAAAGGACCAAATTTGACAGAATAGAACAGAATAGGACCAAATTCGACTGAATAGAACTAAATGAAATAGAATAAGACCAAATTAGACCAAATATGACCAAAGTAGACAAAATGGACAGAATGTGACTAATGTGGACTAAATTGGACTGAATATAACCAAAGTGGACTAAATAGGACTTAGTGGACAGAATAAGACTGAATGGACCGAATAGGACCAAAGTGGACAAAATGGACCGAATAGAACCAAAATGGAATGAATGCAGTCCAAAATGATTGTGCTTTAACTCCAATTGGCTTCTCAATTGCTTGAAGTTACTGCTACTCATAACTCTCTCATCAAATTTTAGCGAAAATTGAAAGGATTTTCAATTGAGAAAGTCAAGAGTCCCATCTCCCATCGTCCCATGCATGCAGCAAATGATTAATTTACCGGTTCCAATTCCTAATTGTACATGGTACATGAATCACGAGTACCAATGAAAAGGGTATCTAAAGAATTCCAGAGTGAATTCCATATATAAAGCTAACAGCCAAGGCAAAGAAGCTACTTGACATAGAGAATCAATTCCAAGTCCTATAATCATTCACATACCAAACATGGCTGACACTAAGGTTAGCTTGAAGCTATTTATAGACAAAAAGAGTAACCGACTGCTCTTCGCTGAAGTAGCTAGGCAAGGAATTCATCGACTTCCTCTTCAACATTCTCATTCTTCCAGTAGGAACTTTCATTCCGCTTCTCAAACAAGAAATGGTTGGCAACTTGGGAAACATTTACGACAGCATTAACAGTTTTAAATATTACTGACCTTAAACCAAAAGTGCAGGAGTCTCTCCTGAGGCCAAAAGTGTACTTCTCTAGTAGTACTGGATTTCCTCTCCAATTGCCAAACATTCAATCATCAAAATACAAGAAATTCTATAAGTGTAAAAGTCATGATTACATGTCCGATGTCTGTTGCGATCCCTGTCCTTTGTGTAAAAATGCTATGTTCTTCGACCTGAGTCTTGTACTCCCATCAAATGTTGGAGTGGAAGGGGCTACGTACATAGTGACGGATGATCTGGAGGTGAAACCCCTGTCCAAATTTTCGATGATGACTCTGCTTAATCAGATTGGTGTCAACGAAGTTGGGGCTATTGAGGAGAAAAGGAAAGTGGTCGATTTGGGCAATGTGGTATGTCAATCATTCTTTGCTTTCTTCATGCGCATGACTTATATTTGTTTCTTCTTTTTACTTTCTGTTCTAGTTTCATTATGGACAAAATTGTTGCAAAATAAGCTCATTAAACTGAGGTATTAATTAATGAGTCTGGCACCCTTAAGTTATTTGCTAATGTATCATTTTAGGGAACTTTTAATATATACCACTTTTATGGAAAATAAAATATTAAAAAAAAAAAATTTTAAGTGTCAAAGAAGTCAAATTGCTTTTTTTTTGTTCCTTATAAAAAGTTTTTGAATTATTTTTTAAATCAATATCCTTAGAGAATTTATTAACTTTTTCCTTAATTAATAGTAACTATACGAGTCCTAATGCCGAATATTGTGAAGAAATATTGTGAAAGTGCTCCTTTTTTTATTACGTTAATTAACTATTTGGTTCTCTTATCTTGTTTATTGTTGGGGTGTAAAATTGCTCAAGTCCTCTATGCAATTGAAGAGTGTTTTTACCAATTTCTTCTTCTCAATGTTGCTGTGATCCCTCAATTTAATCAAAGCTCTCAAGCATGAAGCTATCAAGTTTGTGGTTTTTGGTTATTTCAATGTACTAGATTAAATGGGTTGAATTTCACTGCATCGGCATATTTTAAATATAAAATAAAAGGGGCCGGCTCCCCTTCCGTTACAAAACCTCTCGTTCTCTCCATTTTTTAAATAGATAAAAGACACGTGTTAAGTGAAAGATCTAAGGGCATAAAACAAAGCCACCTAAAAACCCAATTTATCTCTATCAACCAAACCTTTTAGCAACCCATCTCTTTTGGTAAGCCCATCGGACCACTGGCAACTTCCCATGGCAGACCCACTTCCGCCTGTACACCAATACTGCAAACAGATTCCAAATGTTTTCATTTAAAAGTTTGGAAATCTATAACTTTGGAACTGACAAACCCTTCAGAGACACCAAATTTACAATCCCACGATTCATGTTTCTTTCTTCATTCATTTCGTCTTCTTTTTCTTTAAAATTTTTCGAACATTAGGTTTTTTCTTTTTGTCCACTTTCTATGACTTTCATAATTGCCATTCAACCTTTCATCCTATAGTACTGTTTATTGTTTGTTTGTATTAATTTAGTACAAGCCCACAAAAAAAGAAATTGAAGCTAAAGAGAATGTGAGTTACAAATACAAACCACGCGAACCCAACAAACAATTTTAAAGCCGAACGAAAGAAATTGAGAAATGGGAAAAGAAAAGCAGGAAATTATGTGGAGGGAGGAAACAAATCCTTTGGTACTGGGTAACTAGGGATTGTCCTTGAGAGTGGTGAAGCAATCTGAGAGAAATTTGGTGAGGTCTAACCCGGTGCCTTCCTTCAAAGTGATGAAATTGTCTTCGCAGTGGACAACAACAACATTGGTGTATGGGCGGCAGTGGGTCTGCCATGGGAAGTTACCGGGGGTGCAATGGGCTTACCAAGGGAGATGGGTTGCTAAAAGGTTTGGTTGAGAGAGAGAGAGAGAGAGAGAGATAAATTGGGTTTTGAGGTGGCTTTGGTTTCTGCCCTTTGATCTTTCACTTAACACGTGTCTTTCATCCGTTTAAAAAATGGAGAGAACAAGAGGTTTTGTAAAGGGAGGAAAGCCGGCCCCAAAATAAAATTATGATTAAACTTTGTTTTAGCAGTGATGTTGGCTCTTCGCTTTTATCCCAAAAAATGGCATAAGTTGAGGTTTAATAAATACTCAATTAATGTTATGGTATATGATATATCTTCTCCTCTATAAAAATAAAAATAAAAAAAGGTAAAATGTAAAACTGACCCTCTAAGTTTCTTCAGATTTCATTTTAGTCCTTTAACTTTGTTTTTGTTCATTTCAATTCTCTAACTTTCAAGTTTATTCAATTAAAAATTTTCTATCAACTTTTGTTATATGTTGTGGTTAATTTTTCAATTTTATAAATTAAAAAAATTCAATTAATGATTGAAAAATATTTTCAACATTTTTTTTTTTCAAAAATTTTTAACAAAAGTTAACGAAAATGCCTTAATTCAATAAATCTAAAACTTAGAGAATTGAAATGAAATATAAAGAAAGTTAAAGGGTCAGTTTTGCATTTTAACCAAAAAAAAAAAAAAAATGGGAGCGGCTCCTCTTTTGTTTCAAAGTCTCCAATTCTCTCTTCTTCTTCTTCTTCTTCTTTTTTTTTTTTTTTTTTTTTTTTTTTTTTTTTTTTTTTTTTTTTTTTTTTTTTTTTTTTTTTTTTTTTTCAGATTTAAAACACGTGGAAACTAAACAATCTAAGGGTCTAAACAATTTCATCCCAATATTTTTCTTTCTTTCTCTCTTCTTTGCCCCTCTCTCTTCCTCTGTCTCTTTCACTGAGTCACCAAGTTACTGTGCAAACGAAGAAGAAGGAGGAGGTTACAAGGTAAATTCCTTGGCACTAGCAAGTGTGGAGAGAATCTTTGGAATTTCTACAAAATTTTGCTCTAAATCCCCCCACTAACCCTAGAATTAGATTTTGTTTTTCCTTCAGAAAGAGAACAATAAAAATAAATAAAAAAATAAAAAAAATTTAAAAAAACTTAAATCAAAACCTTAGCTAGCAAGAGTCCCAATCATGGTGGAGAATATCAAAACCACATAGAAGAGAGGCCAATTGATCTCAGTTCTTCTTCCTCTCCTTCTCCGCCTTCTTCTTCTTCTTTGCCTAAATCCTGGCCGATTCATTTCACTCAAAAAGCCACTGGATTGATCTCAGTTCTTCTTCCTCTCCTTCGTCTTCTTCTTTTCCTTCGTGTGTACAGTAGTTTGGTGACTCATGTAAGAGAGACAGTGGAAGAGAAGGAGAGAGGGGTGAAGAAGACAGAGATAGAAATAATTAGATGAAAATTGTATTTGACGTGTCTATGTTCTGACCCTTACATTATTTAGTTTCCACTTGTCTTTAATCTGGAAAAAAAAAAAAGGGAGAGAACTGAAGACTTTGAAACAGGAGAGCAGCTGCTCCCAAAAAAAATAACTAATAAATAAGAATAAAAAAATAATGTGGTTTAAAAAGAGTTACTTTACAATGTAGATTGGCAAACTAAAAATTACTAGTATCAGGGATGGTTTCATGATTCCTTATTTTCCTTTATCCTTCCGCTTCTTGGCTCTGGCGGCGGCAAGAAATATATGGACTCAATTTGCTTGAAGTCATTACTACACATAGCCCCCTCATTAATTAGTGGCCTAATTGAAAGGATTTTCAATTGAGAGAGTATAGGTGTCCAAGATATGGACCTAATTTTTTCAAAATAAATACAAATACGCATAAAATTCCTATAATTTATCAATAAAACTTATCCTAATTCAAACAAATCTCACTCATCCAAATTAAAACTAATTTATTTGAAACAATAAAATGTATTTTCATTTTTACCGAACAATTTTCAAGCTAAACTAGTCTTGTTACAGTCCATGCATGCAGCAATTGAGTATATTGCTTACTGTTCCAATATCCCCCAATGCCCAGGAATCTCGAGTGCCGATGAAAAAGGTAGCTAAAGAAGGCACTTCCTAGAGTGAATTCCACCTAAAAATGTAGTAACAGCCAAACCAAAGAAGCCGCGCGCGCTGAGCCAGAGACTCCATTGAGGACCTAAGGCACATACAACTTTGTTTACCTTACACTCTGACCAATGCCCATCCTAAGGCTACCCCCTTCATCCTTTTCTTCACTTGCCTCCTTGAAGCCCCCCCAACCCTCCAACAACTCTCTTCAGATTTCTTTAGGAAATTTATGGCTTAACTCTTACCATAACGACTTTTAGTTATGAGTTCATGTGAAAGTGATTGTCTGTTACTTCACTTTGTCAACTTATGGCAAAAAAATTATAACAAATGGTATGATCTTATAAAAACTTATTCTAATACCTCAAAATAAATCTATATCCAACCAATTTTCAAACCGTCCATGTTTTAGTTGACAAACAACTTATGTCACCGAAGTGACAAACCGTTCAATTCTCATCTTTCCAAAACTAATTATATATATATATATATATATATATATATATATATAAAGATATGGACTCAATAGTCAATACATACTGAAATGATTCACTAAATTATTAATAACAGCCAAGCCAAAGTAGCCACCGAACTAGACAGTCCATTGAAGGTGTTACGGATAATACTAGGAGAATTTTAGGAGAATTAGATTAGTACAAATCCAGCAAAATCTTAGGAGAATTTATTTTCCATTGAAAGTGTTACGGATAATAGACTAGACAATCCAACACAACTGACTCATAATTAAATTCCAAAATCAAAGAAGAGATAGATTAAGATAATTCCAGCAAAATCTTAGGAGAATTTATTTTCATTTATCTAGTTATCTTTATCCTCTTATTATTCAAACTAGCTTGTAACCTCATGTATATGAATGGATACAGTTAAAAATATACAATAAGATACATTATATAATTCCTATATATATAATTTAAATACTATTGATAATCATTTTTATATTTTGTTAGCTCTTTAAAAAAATTTGTAAGGATATTATTAAGTATAAAATATGTAAATTGTCCAAGTTTTTTTTTTTTTTTTTTAATTATTGTGAAGCACTTTTTTTTTATGATTCATTTATTCTAAACTCTTTGGTTTTTGTACTTAATAACTCACTTAGGTGAATATTTATGATGTAATCTCACATTTGATTCTAAAATTAAAAAATAAAACTCTTTAAGAATAAATAATTTAGGACATATGGCACAAAATTAAAACTTCAATTTGAAATTTTAATTTGAGTTTCTCTCAGTATCACTTATTATAATATATATATATATATATATATATATATATATATATATATATATATTCAATTTGTACCATCTGTAAATGTACTGAACGTAAATATAAATTCAAAAGTCTTATATCAAAATAAAAATGTGCAGTAATTGAAAGGTTCATTGTGGGAGAGGATTTTACAACAATAGATATAGGCTTTTTCATATGAATTATTGCTTTATTTGCCTTTTGAAAAAAAAAAAAAAAAAAAGGCGTCCCCACTAGAATTGAGTAGAGACTAAAGGAAGGTTTCAAATTGGTACGTGCTGATACAAAAGAAAGAACTGAGGTGTCAGATATAAATTTATGTCGTACATAATTGCTTTAAAATAAAGGTTAAAGAAGAAAAAGAAAAGCTAAGAGATAATTACAATAAACTTTCCATAAAGTCCTCATTTCGTGGCAGACATTGAACTGCGGTTCACCAATAGGACTATTCAGGATTTCTTAAGTTCTAAGTATGGTCCGCCAAGCAACATGTACATAAGTTGTCCGTTGCCTCATAGTGATGCCATATCGTTTGTCCAAAAATCTTCGTAAAAAATAAGGTTAGACAGAGTCCATGGAAGAAACCAATGTGAGTTTGAAACTTCTGATAGACACAGAAAGCCAAAGAGTGCTTTTTGCTGAAGCGGACAAGAACTTCATCGACTTCCTCTTTCACATTCTGGCCCTGCCCGTCGGAACTTTCATTGCGCTTCTCACAAAGCAGGGAATGGTGGGCAGCTTGGGGAACATTTACGAGAGCGTTGAAAACTTAAATATCACTTACCTTCAACCAAACTTGAACAAAGAGACTCTCCTGAAGCCCAGAGTACACATCTCTGGAGGCGGTACAGGAGTCCCTCTCCTATTGCCAAACGTTGAATCGTCATCATCAACATCTCTGAAATTTTATAAATGTGCTGGAAACAACAGGTCCCGTCATGGTGGGATGATTGTAATAGGCGGCGACTGTAACAATTGCAATTATGTGGCTAATGACAACCGCGCAATTTGTCCTTCGTGCAAGAACGTTATGAACCACGAGCTAAATTTCGTACACTCACCAAGCGCAACGAATGAGGGCTCTTCCTCCAGTGAGGGAGGATACGTGAAAGGAGTGGTTACATACATGGTGATGGATGATCTAGTGGTGAAACCCATGTCCACCATCTCTAGTATCACTCTGCTTAACAGGTTTAATGTCAAGGATGTAGGAGCTCTTGAGGAGAAAGTGGTCCATTTGGGCATCGATGAGGTATGCCAATCATTCTTTTATTTTTGTGCAAGAGTCCATTACTTCTGTTTTGTTTATTTTTTCTTAGTTAATGTTTGTTGCATATACCTGTACTGGCTGTACACACAATGTTTAAAATCATACGTTCAAAACACGATTTCAAAATTATCTTACACACTGTACATAGTAATAATCAGCGTTTTTTGTTCATTCCTTATGGTGAGATTTATAGCAAAATAACGTTAAATTGAGCTATTAGTTGAAGCTATTCGAGTCCTAATTCCTAAACCAAGATATGAGAAAGAGACTGAAATTTGGAATTGATCGATGATCCATCTCAATCCAAGTCCATATACTTCAATGTTTCATGATATCTTATGTTTGTTAGAATTATGTGGTAAGGTGAGTAAATTTACGATCTCCTAACAATTTAAACTTTTGGAAGAATAGGCAATTTAACGGTGTTAACCATGTACTTAATTATCAAAAGTCATTAAATATTCCAGCTAATACATACAGGTGTTGTGGGTCATTCTCATTCCATCTCGACTTGGTATAGTATATTGCTACGACGGAGTCATTCTATTCAAAATTCAAATGCAATCATTTAACTCTAATTTCCATATGAAAATTAAAATATTGTATCCCCACTTTTTTCTCTTTAGGGTCACTTGCTCATCTTTTAAAAGAGAAAGAAAAGAAAAAAGTTACCAAGAAATTTAATATTGTGAAAGTAATTCATTTTTCTTCTTTTTGGAAAAAGATCTTCCCCAACTGCCTTTGAAATGTGTCAAATTCAAGTAAAGATTTGGTATTTCACAAATTTAAGTGTGATTAATTATTATTTTTCTAATTAATTTATGTGGTTTGTTTTTAGGGAGTGAAATTGCTCAAGGCTTCTCTGCAGTCAAAGAATGTTTTGACTGATGTCTTCCTCCCAATGTTGAAAGTTGAAATAGAAAGTGTAATGTAACACGGAAATGCAAGAGTTCTATGCCATTGCCAAAAATTAATTTTTCTTCTCTTTTTTTTGTTGCATATATGTTTTAAATGTCGGTCAAATCTGTTGGGGCAATGTGAAGGGAAATATGCTCTCTCTCTCTCTCTATTTTTGTGTGTGTGTTTTGTTGGAAGCTTGGTTAAGAAGCATTATGTATCATAACAAAAAAAAAAAAATATATATATATATATATATATAGGGACTGAGTTTGAGCACTTTTCCTTGGATGAAGTGGACTCAAGCCCAACTAGCCCGATACAATGAATTTGTAAAGTATGGGTTCAATAACTAGGCCCTGGTAAAGATTGCAACAACTAAACACGGTAGTGGATGGGTTGGGCGACAAGAACATAAGCTGGAGCATGAAATATTGCTTCTCCGCCTTCCTCTTAGGGGCTGGAAGTTCTTATTGCTTCTTCAGTGCTTGGTTACAGGGGTCCTGCCAGTACTGCAGTATTTTTTGCTTTTTTATCCCCCTCCCCTCCCCCCCAATCCCCTTTCTGGAGGACTTCTTACATTATATACCTTTTTCCAGTTGATCCTAACTCTACATTTGTCGACCAGGCAGATCACTACTTGAGTGCTTGTCTCATCAGCCATTTTTCCATCCTTCTGTGAGTTGCAGCTACCAAGATTGCAGTATTCAGGAGTCATTTCCTCATTAATGCGGCCAGAACGCCAGCGGCAGGCATTTAATGTGAAGATGACAGTTTGTCTTGGATTTACTCTTCCACCATCTTCTCATGATCAGCACATTATACTCGTTCTTTCTCATGAAGTGCTCTAGGAGGCTGCCTCTGATGGGGCGTTGGCTCTCCCTCCTTTGGTTGGGGCATGTCCTCGGCGGTCATCCTGGGTGATTCGGACTTTCTCACGTCGTCCTCGGAAGTTTTCTTCCTCCTCGGCATGGGCCTTGGACTTGGTACGAAGTGAGCTGGGGTTGCCTAATCCCTTGGCCCCACAATAACCCCTCAAAATCCTGCTGTCAGGCTCTTCGGGCGGAGAGGAGGATTTTGATGTCCTCGAGCCTTTGCCATGGCTTATCAAGTCTTGTTCTCCATCAGTGCCAGAGTCTTTTCACATGTCCAAGGTATGCTCCTGACGTTTCAGTGTACGAGGCGCGCCTTCATTAATGTCCTCATGAAGTGGCGCAGATCCAACGGTTAGGAATTTCTTTGAAAATTGGGCAGGATTTGCTTCGCCGTATCTCTCTCCTTAAATCTCGTGCGGATTAACTTTTACTAGAATTCGCCTTCTATATAAGGCCCTTTGGGGGGGGAATTTCTCTTTCCCATTGACAAACCCTCACACTCAGCAGAAACTTCAAACTTTCAACACCCTAGGCATTTCCAAGGACTTTGCCAAGGTCGTGATCAAGATATAGGGAATGAGATGGCCCTAGATAAGGGCAAGGGCAAGGAACTCAAGCCCCTTTCAGGAGCCAAGGATGCTGCCCAAGCCCTGGATGAGGCAGTTGAGGCGAAGGACAAAGATGTTCCTTCCTTCCAACCGAGTAAGAAGCAGGCTTTCCTCTTTCAACCAAGGATCGGAGTGTGCGCGGTTCGCATCAGGCTTTGGGCATGACGAAGTTTGGGTCTCACGTTGATGGTGGGACTCCAATGGAGGCTTGTAATATTGCTGAACGGCTGACACCCGAGTGTTGCCTTCTCCTAACGCCTGGTTATCATGAAACTGTGAGAGAATCAATGAAACATCCTAGGATGGGGCAACCAGGCACCTCCGCTTCTTCTTCTTTCTCATTGCCGGTGCCGTCCTCATGGGCTCGAGTGCTACTAAGAGGAGGCGACGAATCTACCATTCCCATGAGCTTTCTCTTTTTAGAGTTAACCTTAAAACAAGCCTGCCTCAGCCTCTTCCACCGTAGTTAGTTTTAAGGCAAGCCTGTCTCAGCCTCTTAGCTTTAAGAGACAAGCCATCCTCGGCCCCCTCTATTGTAGTTAGCTTTAAGAGACAAACCATCCTCGGCCTCCTCTATTGTAGTCAGCTTTAAGAGACAAGCCATCTGATGTATGATGTATCTTTTTTTTTATTCAATAATAAATAATAAAAAAGGCTGTTCTTCTTACTTTACGAATCTTTTTATTTTCTCTGTAATAATTACTTAATGTGTGTGTTATCTTTTGCCTCCAACTTTATAGTTAATGCTGTTAGTAGTAACGAGGCATTGTCACCCAAATTTCGATAAAGCCGACGATAGCCCTTGGTCGTTATCTCTAATTAGGTTAACAATATAAGAATTACCAAGAAAATGATTGGGTGCTCTGCCCCGTGGACTGTGCGAACAACTGAGCACGCTGGACTTAAATAAGTGTCTGATCTGAGGATCGTTTTTCATAGCTTTGAGTCCGAGGACCATGCAATACCTTCGTTCTGTCTAGGACTTAGTTTTTTCTGAGGTACCTAGTTTCCCCACAGGTTTGAGTCCGAGGACCATGCAATACCTTGGTTCTGTCTAGGACTTAGTTTTTTCTGTGGTGCAAAGTTTCCCCACAGGTTTGAGTCCGAGGACCATGCAATACCTTGGTTCTGTCTAGGACTTAATTTTTTCTGAAGTGCCTAGTTTCCCCACAGGTTTAAGTCCGAGGACCATGCAATACCTTGGTTCTGTCTAGGACTTAGTTTTTTCTAAGGTACCTAGTTTCCCCACAGGTTTGAGTCCGAGGACCATGCAATACCTTGGTTCTGTCTAGGACTTAGTTTTTTCTGAGATGCCTAGTTTCCCCACAGGTTTGAGCCCGAGGACCATGCAATACCTTAGTTCTGTCTAGGACTTAGTTTTTTCTGACGTGCCTAGTTTCCCCACAAGTTCGAGTCTGAGGACCATGCAATACCTTGGTCCTGTCTAGAACTTAGTTTTCTCTGTGGTGCCAAGTTTCCCCACAGGTTTGAGTCCGAGGACCATGCAATACCTTGGTTCTGTCTAGAACTTAGTTTTCTCTGTGGTGCCTAGTTTCCCCACAGGTTTGAGTCCAAGGACCATGCAATACCTTGGTTCTGTCTAGAACTTAGTTTTCTCTATGGTGCCTAATTTCCCCACAGGTTTGAGTCCGAAGACCATGCAATACCTTGGTTCTGTCTAGGACTTAGTTTTTTTTTAGATGCCTAGTTTCCCCATAGGTTTGAGTCCGAGGACCATGCAATATCTTGATTTTGTCTAGAACTTAGTTTTCTCTGTGGTGCCTAGTTTCCCCCACAGGTTTGAGTCCGAGGACCATGCAATACCTTGGTTCTTTCTAGAACTTAATTTTCTCTGTGGTGCCTAGTTTCCCCACAGGTTTGAGTCCAAGGACCATGTAATACCTTGGTTCTGTCTAGGACTTAGTTTTTTTTTAGATGCCTAGTTTCCCCATAGGTTTGAGTCCGAGGACCATGCAATACCTTGGTTCTGTCTAGGACTTAGTTTTTTTTTTAGATGCCTAGTTTCCCCCAGGTTTGAGTCCGAGGACCATGCAATACCTTGGTTCTGTCTAGGACTTAGTTTTTTCTGAAGTGCCTAGTTTCCCCACAGGTTTTAGCCCGAGAACCATGCAATACCTTGATTTTGTCTAAGACTTAGTTTTTTCTGAGTTGCCTAGTTTCCCCACAAGTTTGAGTCCGAGGACCATGCAATACTTTGGTTCTGTCTAGAACTTAGTTTTCTCTGTGGTGCCTTGTTTCCTCACAGATTTGAGTCCGAGGACCATGCAGTACCTTGGTTCTGTCTAGGACTTAGTTTTTTCTGAGGTGCCTAGTTTCCCCACAGGTTTGAGTCCGAGGACCATGCAATACCTTGGTTCTGTCTAGGACTTAGTTTTTTCTAAGGTGCTTAGTTTCCCCACAGGTTTAAGTCCAAGGACCATGCAATACCTCGGTTCTGTCTAGAACTTAGTTTTCTCTGTGGTGCCTAGTTTCTCCATAGGTTTGAGTCCGAGGACCATGCAATACCTTAGTTCTGTCTAGAACTAAATTTTTTCTGAGGTGCCTAGTTTCCCCATAGGTTTGAGTCCGAGGACCATACAATGCCTTGATTCTGTCTAGGACTTTTCCCGAATGCCTTAAAAGGCTCAACCCCGAGTGCACTACCACAGCATGAGGTAGCAGTTTTTGGGACTTACTCTACTTCGCATGTGTGGTAGTAGTTATGGAGTGTTAACTTCCCCTTAGCACCTGGTCCGAGGACTACAAGCGTAACTAAGGTTCCCATTTAAATACGTAGCCCAGGTGCCTTAAAAAGCTCAGCCTTGAGTGCACTACCACAGCATAAGGTAGTAGTTTTTGGGACTTACTCTACTTCGCATATGTGGTAGTAGCTATAGAGTGTTAACTTCCCCTTAGCACCTGATCCGAGGACTACAGGCATGACTAAGGTTCGCACTTAAACACATAGCCCAGGTGCCTTAAAAGGCTCAGCCCCGAGTGTACTACCACAGCATGAGGTAGCAGTTTTTGAGACTTGCTCTACTTCACATGTGTGGTAGTGGTTATGGAGTGTTAACTTCCCTTTAGCACCTGATCCGAGGACTATAGGCATGACTAAGGTTCGCACTTAAACACATAGCCCAAGTGCCTTAAAAGGCTCAGCCCAGAGTGCACTACCACAGCATGAGGTAGCAGTTTTTAGGACTTGCTCTACTTCGCATGTGTGGTAGTAGTTATGGAGTGTTAACTTCCCCTTAGCACCTGGTCCGAGGACTACAGGCATGACTAAGGTTCGCATTTAAACACATAGACCGATGCCTTAAAAGGCTCAACCCCGAGTGCACTACCACAGCATGAGGTAGCAGTTTTTGGAACTTGCTCTACTTCGCATGTGTGGTAGTAGTTATGGAGTGTTAACTTCCCCTTAGCACCTGGTTCGAGGACTACAGGCATAACTAAGGTTCGCATTTAAACACATAGCCCAGGTGCCTTGAAAGGCTCAGCGTCGAGTACACTACCACAGCATGAGGTAGCAGTTTTTAGGATTTGCTCTACTTCGCATGTGTGGTAGTAGTTATGGAGTGTTAACTTCCCCTTAGCACCTGGTTCGAGGACTACAGGCATAACTAAGGTTCGCATTTAAACACATAGCTCAGGTGCCTTGAAAGGCTCAGCGTCAAGTACACTACCACAGCATGAGGTAGCAATTTTTGGGACTTGCTCTACTTCGCATGTGTGGTAGTAGTTATGGCCACCAAAATCGCCTTCTCCGCTGATGGGAGCTTGATCCTACCATGTTTAACCGTTGCACTTGCCAACGCACAAGCTCTCCCCACAAACGGCGCCAATTGTAGGGACCAAGTTTGAGCACTCTTCTTTGGATGAAGTGGACTCAAACTCAGCTAGCCCGATACAATGAATTTGTAGAGTATGGGTTCAAGAACTATGCCCTGGTAAAGATTGCAACAACTAAACACGGTAGTGGATGGGTTAGGCGACAAGAACATAAGCTAGAGCATGAAATATTGCTCCTCCGCCTTCCTCTTAGGGGGAAGTTCTTATTACTTCTTCAGTGCTTAGTTACAGGGGTCCTGCCAGTGCTGCAGTATTTTCTGCCCCGATCCCCCTTTTTGAAGGACTTCTTACATTATATACTTCTTTTCAGTTGATCCTATCTCTACATTTTTCGACCAGGCAGGTCACTACTTTAGTGCTTATCTCATCAGTCATTTTTCCATCCTTCTGTGAGTTGCAGCTACCAAGACTGCAGTGTTCATAGGTCATTTCCTCATTAATGCAGCCAGAACGCCAGCGGCGGGCAGTTAATGTGGAGATGACAGTTTGTCTTGGATTTGCTCTTCCACCGTCCTCCCATGATCGGCACATTATACTCGTTCTTTCTCATGGAGTGCTCTGGGAGGCTGCCTGTGATGGGGCGTTGGCTCTCCCTCCTCTGGTTGGGGTTGGCCGAGGACATGTTTGTCCTCGGTGGTCATCCTGGGTGATTCGGACTTTCTCACGTCGTCCTCAGAAGTTTTCTTCCTCTTCGACATGGGCCTTGGGCTTGGTACGAAGTGGGCTGGGGTTGCCTAATCCCTTGGCCCCACAATATATATATATATATATATATATGTAAGTATATGTAAGCTTTTGTTAATTATCAATTGCCTGATAGTATGATGAGATGATTAAGGATTCTTCTAAAAAAAAAAAGGTGATTGAGGACGCATGACTAAGGACCTTATCAAGGCACAACTTTGTTTACCTTACTTTTTTGGTCCCAATGTGACTACGCCTTCTTCCTTCTCTTCGTTTTCCTCCTTGAAATCCCCCTCTAAAAATTCTCTTAAAATTTGTTTAAGTAAAATTTTAGGGACAACTTTTATGCAACAACTTTTATTATAATTTTGAAGTTGTTGACTATGAGTAATGAGTTCATGTAAGAGTGATTGTCCACCACTTACGGTTGATGACTTTATCAAGTTATGACAAATGATGTGATCCTAGAAGAATTTATTTAAATGCCATAAAATAAATCTATATGCAACCCATTTTTATACAAGTATGTTCATGTTTGAGTTGACAAACAATGCAGATGGATCCTCTCCATTACAAGTAAAATGAATAGTATCCATTTGTAGGCCATGATTTAAAGTAGAGTAAATTTAGGATCTAGATTGTGCTAACTCATTTAGAAATTTATAACTCTAGTTTATTTAACGATATTTTAATCATAGTTAAATTTAAACATAATTAAATTTTAAATGAATTGGTACAATCTAAACCTTTAGATTTACTCCATTTTAAATCATGGACTTTAATTGAATACTCTCTATTTTACCTAAAAATGGAAAGGATCTTTTTCCTGTCACCAAAGGGAGAAGGCTTACTAGTCAATGAAAATTAAAGATGTATGAATTGTATTTAGGACACGTTTGGTAGATTATAATGGTAATTACATAGGAATAAGTATTACAAGGAATACAAGAAGTTGTAATATAATACTTATTACTATTCATTTGTTTGATAACAACACAATAATAAAACCCTAAAAACAATGGAACGAAAGCATTCTAAAGATATCATTTATCCTACTTTTTTCCTGTCAAGGCACTCTCATTAAAGATATAGACTAAATACATTCGGAAATATTGCGCACTAACTCCAATTGGCTTCTCATTTGCTTGAAGTTATTACTACTCATAACTCTCGTTAATTTGTGGCCAAAATTGAAAGGGTTTTTCATTGAGAAAGTCTAAGTCCATGCATGCAGCAAATGATTATTTTACCGTTCCAGTTGCCCAGGCAGGTTCGTGAATCAGGAGTGCCAATGAAAACGGTAGCTAAAGTAGGCACCTCCCGGACTGAATTCCATATAAAAAGGTAACAGCCAAGCCAAAGAAGCCACTAAGCAATATAGAAAATCCATTGAAAGTTCCATAACCCTTCACATATACCAAACATGGCTGTAAGCCTGAAACTATTTATAGACAATAACAGTCCCCGAGTGCTTTATGCTGAAACTGGCAAGGAATTCATCGACTTCCTCTTCACCATTCTTGCCCTGCCTGTAGCAACTTTCGTTCCGATTCTCAATCAGGAAATGGTGGGCAGCGTGGGAATCATTTACGTACGAGAGCTTTAAGAATTTTAGTCCTACCTATCTTCAACCATACGTGAACCAATTCTCTCGCTGTACCCCATAGTATATTTCCTTGGTAATGCTGGAGGCCCTCTCCAATTGCCAAACGTTTAATCATCAACATCTAGGAAATTCTATAGGTGTGTTGATGGTCACGCATTTGTCTCTGATTTTGTAGATCAACGGGTCATGGTGATGGATGAGGGAGGGTACATGAAAGGGGTGGTTACGTACATGGTGATGGATGACCTTGCGGTGAAACCATTGTCCACAATTTCTATTAGCAGTCTGCTTAAACAGTTTCAGGTCATGGAAATAGGGGCTCCTGAGGATACTATTTTTAGCTACACGAATCCTTATTCCTAAGCATGATATAATTAATTGTCTCTTTAGGTAGACTAACAAGTAGCAAGTGTGTGATTCGGGAAGAAAAAAAAAACTTAATTTGGTTTCATATTGAAAAATGAGATATTATATCCGGGTAACCATGTTTTCACCATTGACTCATTGAGGTCACTTCTATGTGTAACATACAAATATATAATAACCATTTTGATCCTTTTATCTTTGCCATTGCTAGGGTTTGAAATTACTGAAGGATTCTATGCTATCAAGGACTGTTCTCACTGACGTTCTCCTCCCGTTGTCGAAATCGGAAGTAAAACAAGAGGTAGAAACCTCCTAATGATGTCCATGTTGATACTGGAAAGGAAAGGAAGACCATGTGTTAAACAGCATTATGTTTCATATAAACGAGATAAAAATGTAATGATTATTATAGAGGAATAGAATCAGTCCTGCAAGGAATATAAATGGTGTAATGGAAATAAAATCATTTGGATTTGACAACATAAAGGACTAAATCTATCTTCTACAATTTGGTATGGTATAATACGGTGGTGAAATTACATTATATTTTAGTCAAATTTCTTAAAATACATTCTTTCTTAACATTCTATTATTTATACATTGAGCATTATATATCATTAAATACTAGTATGTAATTAAAGATTGAATATAAAAAAACTATAAAATTAAATACTAGTTTCTTAAAAAAAAAAAATACACAACAACTTTAGTATTCTGTAACATCCTATATCCCTTCCCAAAGGTCTCCACAAAATCAAGTTTTATCTAAATTAGTTTCTTAACAAAAGAAAAAAAAAAAGTTTTATCTAAATTAAACTAGTCTATAACCCTTTCACACTATGAGAGGATAACTTTTATTAGAAGGATTTTGGTAATTTGTAGTTGGTTTTTCTTGTTAATTGCTTTTTATTTTTATCATTTAGTTACATTTCTCGTTCAACTATTTTCGCAGTATGCGCTTGTACTTTAATTTATTAAGGATTTGTTAATTTTTAATTGATTTTTCATTGTAATTATTTTTATGTTAATAATGTATCCTTGATATGTTCTTGCAACTATATCCCAAAGGCAATGAGTTGAGGTGGTTTTGTAGTCCTTGGTTGTCTACATTCAAAACATTTTGTAAATGCCTACTCTGAACTAATCAAAACCCTCAATTTACCCTCAAATTTAGAACTCCTTTTCCTCTTTTTTATGTGTGTGTTTGTTCCTAAAAAAAAATTACACCTGTACATAAAAAAAATTTACCATTTAACTGTAAGTTAAATATATTGTACTAAGCACATTGTGCATTCAACCACATAATCAAAATATGACACAACAAATCAAGCAGTCCATGAATTATTCATATAATCATATTTTTTGGTCAGTCCTACAACTAAAATACTTCCCAAGAATAATAAATGGCTTGTGTTGATTAATACACACTTAAGCGGAAGTAGATAACATACCAACAATACCTAAAAACAACCATGGCATACATCACTGGTAAAAAAGGGTAACACCAAAAGAATTAAAGAAACACCGTATTGATTCTAATTAAACTAAGCAGACATGTTTATTGTTGAGCATGCATATTAAAAAGAATAACACCAAAAGAATATCATTTTGATTTAAATAAAAAAAAAGGGTCACTCATCTTCAACTTTTATATATGTATGTTTGTATGAGGGTATAAAGTAATTTTTTCCATTTGAGAAATCTTTTAGTTGTAGATTTATTTTTTATTGAGAAGTCTTTGGACGTATTTTTCTTATTATATATATATATATATATATATAGCTTGAAGGTACAATCAACCTCATGTAATTTATTTTAAAGAAATTATGTTAAATAAAATGAGTAAACTACCCTTAAGTACATTTGTGTATTTATATTCTACATGTTTAGAAATACTTTCATTTAAATTTAGTCAAACCAAAGTAGATCAGGATGCTACATTAATGTGGTTTAACAGGAGCGTAGTAATATTAAATATTATACTTAAGATTTTAATATGAGATTAAGATCTACATATTTATTTAATAAGTTTATATTTGGAATAGGTGCTCTCAATCTAAATCTAACTTTTTCCATTATATAAGTGCATAAAAATGGACCGAAATGAATTGAATGGACCGAAATGAAAACAAATGGACCAAAGTGGACTGAATAAGACCAAATAGACTGAACAGAACTAAGTTGGACGGAACTGAACCAAATTGGACCGAATAAAACCAAATTGGACCGACTAAGACCAAACGGACTGAAGAGGACCAAAGTGGACCGAATAAGACCCAAGTGGACCAAATAAGACCAAATTAGACTGAAGTGGACAGAATGGACGGAATAGAATCAATGTGGACCGAATAAAACCAAAGTGGACAGAATGAATTGAGTATGACTGAAATAGACAGAATGGACCGAATAAGAACAATGTGGATCGAATAATATCAAATTGGACAGAATGTACCGAAGCGGACCAAATAGAATCAAATGGAACTGAATAGGACCAAATTTGACTGAATAGAACTAAATGAAATCAAATAAAACCAAATTAGACTGAATATGACCAAAGTGGACAAGATGGACCGAATATAACCAATATGTACGAAATTGGACTGAGTATAATCAATGTGGACCGAATAGGATTGTAGTGGACAGAATAAGACTAAATGGACCGATTAGGACCAAAGTGGATAGAATGGACCAAATAGAACCAAAATGGAATGAATGCAGTCCAAAATGATTGTGTTTTAACTCCAATTGGCTTCTCAATTGCTTGAAGTTATTGCTACTCAGAACTCTCTCATCAAATTTTAGCAAAAATTTAAAGGATTTTCAATTGAGAAAGTCAAGAGTCCCATCTCCCATCGTCCCATGCATGCATCAAATGATTAATTTACCGGTTCCAATTCCTAAATGTACACAGTACATGAATCATGAGTACCAATGAAAAGGGTATCTAAAGAATCCCACAGTGAATTCCATATATAAAGCTAACAGTCAAGGCAAAGAAGCTACTTGACATAGAGAATCATTCACATACCAAACATGGCTGACACTAAGGGTCCGTTTGGATGGAGGAGTGGAAAAGTGGGAGGATAGAAAATTGTGGGAGGATGGAAAAGTGGGAGAATGAAAAATATTTAGTTTTCCCTCTTATGTGTTTGGTTGGAGGGGTGGAAAAGTGGGAGGGTGGAAAACTCTTTTATTTGGTTAGAGAGAAAAATGGAAGGGTAGAAAATATAGTTTATATAAATTTACTATTATACCCTTATTACATAATTGGTAAAAAATAGATTTATTTGTACTAATTAAATAATATAAAATTGATCAACAATTATATTTTTCAATGAGAAGTGTTACATGTCCACAACATTTTTCGCAATACTTTTATAACAAAATTTATGTGAAAAGTTGTTACTAGTTTTAATTTGAACCCATTATTAAAATTATTTTTTACTCATCAATATTAACTAATAACAATTTATTACTTAAAATTTGTTGTGAAAATATTGCAGTAACATTTCACAAATAGAATCTTTTATTCTTTATATTATTTCCCCTTTTCATTTCATCCATTTGTTTTTTTCTTTTTTTCTTTTCTATATTATCTCCTCCACACACGTTTGTCTCTATCCCCACCCCCCTTCTTTTTCTTTTTCTCTTTCCTTCACAAGTCTCAGCACATCCTCTCTCTTTCTCTTTTCTTCTCCAGCTCGTTCTCTTTGTGTGTTTAACTGTTTTTTTTTTTTTTCATTCATTTTTTTTTCCTACGCTATCTCCTCCACACACATCCTATCTCTATCCCCACCCCCTTCTTTTTCTTCTTCTCCCTCATTCAAGTCTCAAGAACAGCAGTTGCCCAGCCGGAGCCGGAGCCGGATATGGGTCAGATGGCTTCTGTCTAAACTATTTTGTTTTTTTTTTTTTTTTTCTTTTATTGTTATGATTTGATTAATTTTAAAATTGTGTTTTTGAGTTTGTATTGTGATAATTTGATTATGCTTGAGTTTAGAGATGTTTGAAAAAAAGATTTTTGTGGTTTTAGCCGTTGTGTTTGTGTTTGTAGTTGTTGTGTTTGAGGGCATTTCTGGAAAAGTGTTGGGAGAGCAATTTTCTCTCCACAGTTTTCCTCCCGATTTGGGAGGAAAAAAATTGGTGGGCCCGGGAGGAAAATTTTCTCCCGGTTTTCCATCCTCCCTGTTTTCCTCCGCTTCCCAAACAGTGAAAAATACTGTTTTCCACACCATTTTCCACCCACTGTTTTCCATCCTCCCTATAATCCTTCCAACCAAACATAGTGTAAGGTTAGCTTGAAGCTATTTATACACAAAAAGAGTAACCGAGTGCTCTTCGCTGAAGTAGCTAGGCAAGGAATTCATCGACTTCCTCTTCAACATTCTCATTCTTCCAGTTGGAACTTTCATTCCGCTTCTCAAACAAGAAATGGTTGGCACCTTGGGAAACATTTACCACAGCATTAACAGTTTTAAGTATTACTGACCTTAAACCAAAAGTGCAGGAGTCTCTCCTGAGGTCAAAAGTGTACTCCTCTAGTAGTACTGGATTTCCTCTCCAATTGCCAAACATTCAATCATCAAAATACAGGAAATTCTATAAGTGTAAAAGTCATGATTACATATCCTATGTCTGTGGCGATCCCTGTCCTTTGTGTAAAAATGCTATGTTCTTCGACCTGAGTCTTGTACTCCCATCAAATGTTGGAGTGGAAGGGGCTACGTACATAGTGACGGATGATCTGGAGGTGAAACCCGTCCAAATTTTCGATGATGACTCTGCTTAATCAGATTGGTGTCAACGAAGTTGGGGCTATTGAGGAGAAAAGGAAAGTGGTCGATTTGGGCAATGTGGTATGTCAGTCATTCTTTGCTTTCTTCATGCGCATGTTTGACTTTTATTTGTTTCTTCTTTTTACTTTCTGTTCTAGTTTCATTATGGGCAACATTGTTGCAAAATAAGCTCATTAAACTGAGGTATTAATTAATGAGTCCGGCACCCTTAAGTTATTTGCTAATAAATCATTTTAGGGAACTTTTAATATATACCACTTTTATAGAAAATAAAAAAATAAAATGTCAAAATTAATAATCAATATCCTTAGAGTATCTATTAACTTTTTCCTTAATTAATAGTAACTATATGAGTCCTAATGTTGAATATTGTGATGAAATATTGTGAGAGTGCTCTTTTTTTTAATTACGTTAATTAACTATTTAGTTCTCTTATCTTGTTTATTGTTAGGGTGTAAAATTGCTCAAGGCCTCTATGCATTCGAAGAGTTTTTACCAATGTCTTCTTCTCAATGTTGCCGTGATCCCTCAATTTAGTCAAAGCTCTCAAGCATGATGCTATTAAGTTTGTAGTTTTTGGTTATTTCAATGTACTAGAATAAATGGGTTGAATTTCACTGCATCGTCATATTTTAAATATAAAATAAAATTATGAATAAATTTTGTTTTAGCAGTGATGTTGGCTCTTCACTTTTATCCCATAAAATGATACAAGTTAAGGTTTAATAAATACCTAATTAATGTTATGGTATATGATATATCTTCTCCTCTTCTAAAAAAAAGAAAAAAAAATTACTAATAAATAAGAATAAAAAATAATGTGGTTTAAAAAGAGTTACTTTACTACGCAAATTGGCAAACTAAAAATTACTAGCATCAGGGATGGCTCCGCAATTCCTTATTTTCCTTTATACTTCCGCTTCTTGGCGCCGGCAAGAAATATATGGACTCAATTTGCTTGAAGTCATTACCAAACATAACCCCCACATTAATTAGTCGCCTAATTGAAAGGATTTTCCATTGAGAGAGTGCAAGGGGGTGTTTGGTTTGTGTTTTGTTTGGTTTGATATGGGCCTAATTTTTTCAAAATAAATACAAATACGTATAAAATTCCTATAATTTATCAATAAAACTTATCCTAATTCAAACGAAACTCACTAATCCAAACTAAAACTAATTTATTTGAAACAATAAAATGTATTTTCATTTTTACCTAACAATTTAGAAGCTAAACTAGTCTTGTTACAGTCCATGCATTGCAGCATGAGTATATTACTTACTGTTCCAATCCCCCAATGCCCAAGAATCTCAAGTGCCAATGAAAAAAGGTAGCTAAAGAAGGCATTTCCTAGAGTGAATTCCATCTAAAAATGTAGTAACAGCCAAACCAAAGAAGCCGCTGAGCCAGAGACGCCATTGAGGACCTAAGGCATGCACGTACGACTTTCATTACCTTACACCGTGACCAATGCCCATCCTAAAGGCTACCCGTGTCTTCGTTCTCTTCATTTGCCTCCTTGAAGCCCCCCAACCCTCCAACAACTCTCTTCAATTGTTTAGGAAAAAGGTTAGGAACATGACTTTATGTCCCAACTTTTACCATAACTTTAAGATGGTTGACTTTGAGTTATGAGTTTATGTGAAAATAATTGTCTATCACTTACCATCATCGATCACTTCGTCAACCTATAGCAAAAAAATTATGACAAATGGTATGATCTTATAAAAAACTTTTTTAAATGCCTCTAAAATAAATCTATATCCAACTCATTTTTAAATGTCCATGTTTTAATTTTAGTTTACAAACAACATATGTCACCGAAGGGGACTTACCTGTCGGGTAACGGGAATCAAAGATGTAAGAATTGCACATCATATATATATATATATATATATATATATATATATATATGGTGTGAAAGGAGTTGCTTTACTATGCAAATTAGTTCCTTTAATTCCCTTTCATTTTTAACTACATGTGAGAGTGAGATTGTGAGACACGTGTGTGTATATATATATACACTAGCCTTGTCGTACGCGCTTCGCACATCTGATAAGGCTTTTTTTTTAGGAAAAAAAATATGTGTTTTTATTATATATATATATATATATATATATATATATATATATATATATATATCATTTTTATTTTGAGAAACTAATTTATAAGTGAATATGGTAATTTAAAAATTAACAGGAGAGTGGTCTTGTTTTAGTGAGAGTTAAAGTTATATTTTTACCAGATTATCATTTAGTTTTATCTTTACTTAAACATAGTGGCGTAAGAGCATTTTTGAACTAAATAATAAAGAATCCAAATAAGAAAAGCCCCTTAAATAGTAGTGTATATATATATAATTTATAAATGCCAAATATCTTATATCAAAATAAAAATGTGCGAAAATTGAAAGGTTCATAGTGGGAGAGGATTTTATAACAACAGATATAGGCTTTTTCATACAAATCATTGCTTTATTTGCCTTTTGACAAACAGGAAAAAAAAGGCTTCCCCACTAGAATTTAGTAATTACTAAAGAAATGTTTCAAATTGGTACGTGCTGATAAAAAGAAAGAGCTGAGGTATCAGAATATGAAATTTATGTCGTTCATAATTGCTTTAGCAAACGAACCAAGTTTTAAAGGTAAAAAAAAAAAAAAAAAAAAAAAAAAAAAAAAAAAAAAGAGATAATTACAATGAAGCGAATAAATGCGCAGACAAGCTCGCTAAGGGAGGCTGCTCTTCATCAGCTGATTTTGTTGTTTTAGATAATCCTCATTCTGCTGAATTATGTATTATTTTGGATTCAGATGCTGCTCGTTTCTACTCTTTACTCTTTAAGGCTTCCAGCCACAACTCTGCCAACTTTGGCTAGTTAATATTAATGCATTCCCCTTTTAACCAAAAAAAAAAAAACTTTTCGTAAGTCCTCATTTCGTGGCCGACATTGAACTGTGGTTCACCAATAGGACTACTCAGGATTTCTTAAGTTCTAAATATGGTCCGCTAAGCAACATGTACATAAGTTTTCCATTGCATCATAGTGATGCCATATCGGTTTGTCCAAAAATCTTCGTAAAAAAAAAAAATTAAAAAAAAAAAAAGTTAGACAGAGTCCATGGAAGAAACCAATGTGAGTATAAATCTTCTAATAGACACAGAAAGCAATAGAGTGCTTTTTGCTGAAGCGGGCAAGGATTTCATCGACTTCCTCTTTCATATTCTAGCCTTGCCAGTTGGAACTTTCATTCCGCTTCTCAAAAAGCAAGGAATGGTGGGCAGTTTGGGGAGCATTTACGAGAGCATTGAAAGTTTAAGTACTACATACCTTCAACCAAAATTGAACAAAGAGACTCTCCTGAAGCCCAAAGTTAACTTCTCTGGTGGTGGTACTGGAGTCCCTCTCCTATTGCCAAACGTTGAATCATCATCATCTACATCCATGAAATTTTATAGATGTGAAAGACACTATGGCAGCAACTGTTACGATTATATGGCTAATTATGAGAACGCAATCTGTCCTTCGTGCCAGAATGTTATGACCCGCGAGATTCGTTTCGTAGACCCACCAAGCGCAGTGAGTACGGGATCTTCGTCCAGTGAGGGAGGGTACGTGAAAGGAGTGGTTACATACATGGTGATGGATAATCTAGAGGTAAAACCCATGTCCACCATTTCTAGTATCACTCTGCTTAACAAGTTCGATGTCAAGGAAATAGGGGCTCTTGAGGAGAAAGTGGTCGAGCTGGGCATGGATGAGGTGTATCAGTTATTCTTCGCTTTCTGCGTGTGCATGAGTCTGTTACTTCTCTGTTTCGGTTTTTTTTTTTTTTTTTTTCGTTTGTTCGTTAAGGTGAAAAAAATTTATAGCAAAATAAAATGCTCAAATCGAGGTATTAGTTGAATCTATTTGAGTCTTAATTCCTAAACCATGATATATAAGGAAATTTGGAATTGGAATTGATTGCTGATTGTTCCAATCCCAAGGCCGTGTACATCTACGATGTCTACTGTGAACTGGAGTACTTAATTATCAAAGAAATGTCCTACGGTCACATTTTCACAAGTTAGATGTCAACATACAATAGGTTGAGATTTTTTTTTTTTTTTTTTTGGCAAATAGGTTGAAATAAAATGAAATAGAAATTTTTTTTTAAAAAAAAAAAGATTTAAATGGACCTACCATAACTCAAAAGGAAGGTATTACAAAAAGTTAATTCTAGGCTTTCTCATTATCAAAAGTTAATTATTTCAACTGGCATGTAAATTGTTGTATGTCAATTTTTATTTTATCTTCCCTTTGTATGGTAGATTACTACAACTATGTAGTCAATATTTTCAAAGAAAATTATTAATTTATATGAATAGTGCCATGTAAAGTGTACATTGCAGGCAAAACATTTGCCACTTTGAGAACATTTACCACATTTTTGGTCTACAATATATATTTTACATTGTACCATTCATGTAAACTAATAATTGCCCTTCAAATTTCAAATACTTTCATTTAACTCTAATTTCATATTGAGAAATAAAATATTGCATCCCCTCTCTTTCCCTTAAGGTCACTTGTTCATCTTTTAAAAGAGGGGGGAAAAGAAGTTACAAAGAAATGACATATTGTGAAAGTGTCAATTTGAAATAAAGATCTTCTCCATACCTTTGAAATGTGTCAATTTCAAGTAAAGATTTGGTATTTCACAAATATAAGGGTAATTAATAATTTACTCATTAATTTCCGTGGTTTATTACCAGGGAGTGAAATTACTCAAGGCTTCCCTGCAGTCAAAGAGTGTTTTAACTGATGTCTTCCTCCCAACGTTGAAAGTTGAAACAGAAGTGCAGTAAAAGATATAAGTGCAAGAGTTGTATGCCATGCCAAAATGTTTTTTTTTTAATCCATCTTTCTTATTTCCTTCTTCTTCTTTTCGTTGCATATGTATTTTAAATGTTTGTCAAATCGGGTGTGCATGGCAATGTAAAGGGCAATATGCTCTCTCTCTATGTGTGTGTGTTGTATTGGAATCTTGGTTAAGAAGCATTATGTATCATCATAAATGTGATGCAAGTATATGTAAGTTTCTGTTAATTATAAACTACTCGGTGTAATGAGATGCTTGAGGGTGCCTGACGACCTTAAGGCACAACTTTGTTTGCCTTACTCTATCGGTCCCACAGTGACCAATGGCCATCCTAAGGTCACCCCCTTCTTCCTTCTCTTCATTCGCCTCCTTGAAGAAACCCCCCCTCCCCCTCTTTCAACAACTCTCTTTCATATTCCTTTTATTAAGAAAAGAGTTTAGGAATATGCATTTTGTGTCACAACTTATATTATAACTTCGAATTGGTTGATTGTGATGAGAGACCATGTGAATGTGATTGTCCACCACTTACCGTCAACAACTTCATCAAATTATGGCAAAAGTGATGACAAATGGGGTGTGATAATCCTAGATGAACCTGATTAAATGCAACAAAATAAATCTATATCCAACTCATTTTTAAACAGATATGTCCATGTTTGAGTTAGCAAACAACTCGTACGTCACAGAAGATCAGGATTCTCCAGTCGGCAATGAGAATCAAAGATGTATGGTTTGCACTTATATGAGAGGCACTGCAAACATTTTTGCCATATATATATATATATGATACAAAGACATTCAAGACACAAGAGGATAAAGATTAAAAGAAGATAGAAAAACAGAGAGGTCGATGATGATTGAGGAGCAGAGACAATTCTAGAGATTGAAGAATGAATGATTTCTATATTTCTTGCTTACTAAAATTAACTTGGCGTAAACAGTAAATGATTAATTTAACCGTTCCAATTCCCCAAGGTTCATGAATCACGAGTGCAAATGAAAAGGCTAGCTAAAGAATTAAGGCACTGCCCACAGATTGAATTCCATATAAAAATGTGACAAACCAAGCCAAAGAAGACACTTGAGATAGAGAAACCATTCCAATTGTCCCGCTAAAATATATGATTTCCAGACGATGACAAAAGATGGCTGCCACTTGGCCCACTTCAAAGGTAAGCCTGAAACTTTTTATAGACAATAGGAGTCAGCTAGTGCTGTAGGTTGAAGCTGACAAGGAATTCATGATATTCATCGACTTCCTCTTGTCTACTAAATAGGAGTCATCTAGATTTATTTAGTGATAACATGAGGATAATCCTAAATCTGTCTTCTACATTTTGGTATGGTATAGTACGGTGGTGGATTACATTATGCTTTAGTCAAATATCTTAAAATACTTTCTTGACATTCTATTATCTATACAAACATTATATGCCATTAAATACTAGTGTGTAATTATAGATTGAATAAAAAAAAAACTATAACAATTGATACTAGTTTCTCAAAAGAAAAAAAAATACACAACAACTTTAGCATCTTATAAGCCTTCCTAAAGGTCTCCACAAATTCTAGTTTTATCTTTAAACCCAGTATATGGCCAAATTTGTTGGAAGAATGACCGGGGTATACCATCTGGCCCCGCCTCGGACCTTTTGTTAATCACATTTGATAGAAAAGCCTAAGCCATGTTAACAAACTAAAACACAAGTCACCGCTTGGGTTATCCAAAAACCCACCTGGATGACTGGACCCAAACTGAAAGGCCATCAACAATTTTGGCCTAATCATTTGAGTAGAATTGGGTGAAGTTTTCAAGTTTTTTTGGGTTTGAGTCAATTGGTGGGTTCAGGGATCTTGATACCTCGAAATCGATCCAACCAATAAAATGTAATACGTAGGTTTTTTTTTGAACTCATGTCATACTTTTATTGGTGTGAAGTATCTCCCGTCCAGCCCCCCTGTTTCAATTCAAAGCTCTCTCTCTCTCTCTCTCTCTCTCTCTCTCTCTCTCTCTCTCTCAACATACAGCCATGAATTTTTTTTTTTTTTTTTTGGGAAACTGGAGAATTCAAAAACTAAAGCAAAGGAGGAATTACAATTGGGCCAGTACAAAGCCTGGAATGATAAAGACCATAGAGGTCTGAAACAAAAGTGCTAAACAAACTGGGGGGAGGGGAGGAGAAGTACAAAAAATCAGAAGACATCTTTGATCCAAGCCGAGCAAGAGCATCCGCACAGGAATTTGATTCACGGTAGCAATGCCTCACCTTGACTTGGGGGATTCTAGAAATTAAGAGTCTACAATCTGCCACAATAGAGGAGTTGGAAGAATTGGAGGACCCCGCATTGTTCATAAGATCAGCTACCACCTTAGCATCCAAATCAATTTTTAAGGCATTAATACTAAGATCTAGACACATAGTGAGGCCATCCCTTAGAGCCCAAAGTTCGGCCAAGAAGCTGGTGGTAAGACCAATTTGTCTAGCAAAACCTTTGACCCATAAACCTGCATCATCCCTAAGCACACCGCCTCCTCCAGCAATCCCAGGATTCCCAATTGCAGAACCGTCTGTGTTCAGTTTAAACCAACCCCTATAATGCCTTTCCCATCTTACCATCTTAAGCATTTTCGACTTATACAAGCTGTTTTCTTGAGCACAGAAGAAGAATTCCACAGCCCTTTGAGTAATTTCCTGGTGAATAGAGTGAGAAGGAGCTCGGTTTTGGAATACCACCTTATTACGGTGATTCCAAATGGTCCAGATACCAAAGGAAAATAAGATATACCACGGAACAGAGGATAGGCTGGCATTACTTACCATTCTGCAGTTGTCTTCAAGCCATGTAAATCTTGAGAGAAGAAAGAAGGAGAAAGACTTAGAGGATTAAGCTGGTGCCAAACATTTGACGCAATAGGGCAATCTCGAAGAAGATGTAAGATTGATTCTGGAACTTGGAGGCAAAGAGGGCATAAAGGATTAAGCTGAAGACCCCTTTTGGCAAGGCATTCCCGAGTAGCAATACTTTTGTGTAAACACATCCAGATGAAAGTCTGAATTTTAGGCAAAAGATTCAGCTTCCAAATCCACCTACCATTGAAGAGAGGAACAAAATCAGCCTGAGTGGTTGCAAGTTTGTAGGCACTAGTAAGGTTAAATTCCCCATTGGAGGTGGCAGACCATATAAGTTTATCCTTTTCTTCTGACACATGGGAATGGGGCATGGCCTTTATTTCCATGTAAGTCTTAACAAGAAGAACCATAGAAATTTTGCACCAATTCCACCCAAATTCCGTTGCAACATCACCAACTCTCAACTCGTCCTCCTCCCAAGTGAGGGGACTGTGAATCAAATTTCTCAGTGGACCATCTGAGGTCCAGTTATCAAACCAGAAACTAATGTTACTTTCTTGACCCAAGCTCCATCTGGTTCCTGCATTGAAGATCACCTTGCCTTTTTGAAGAGCCTTCCAAGTGCGGGAGCTTGGAAGAGATCTCTCATTACTAGAAAGGAGACGCCTTTGGGATAAGTATTTCTTCCTCAAGACTTGAGACCATAGAGCATTTTCCTCCTCATGAAACCTCCAGTTTAACTTAGAGAGATAAGCCAAATTTCTACCCTTCGCCGTTTGAATACCAAGACCTCCCTCTGCCTTGGATTTAGTGACTTTTTCCCAACCCACCCAATGCATTTTTCTCTTAGACGCCGAGGAGCCCCACAGAAAATTTCGGCTGGTTTTATCCAGATTATCTAGAATTCTAGAGGGCAAGAGAGTAGATTGCATGACATATGAAGGTATGGAGCTAATGGAAGCCTGGACCAGAACCTTTCGACCAGCAAAAGATAAGAGGTTAGCTTTCCATCCAACTAGCTTTAGTTTAACACGGCTCAAGACAAAGTTAAGGTCTTGATTTGAAGAACCCGCATGTCTGAGGGGAAACCCCAAATAACTGCCAAGATTAGGGGTGGAACGAAAACCGAGAATGTTGCTAAAAGTTTCCCTCTGCACCTGATCCACATTAGGGGAAAAGAAAACTCTAGATTTGGAAAAATTGATTTTCTGACCAGACAGCAAGCAAAACTCCTCAATAGCTTCTCTCACACTACCACAATTTTCCTCATTTGCTCTCGCAAAGAGAAGTAAGTCATCTGCAAAGAACAAGTGAGAAAAAGCTGGACCACTAGAAGAAGCTTTAAGAGGATTCCAAACTTTCTGAGAGCATTTGTCCTCAATGATTCTGCCTAAGACTTCCATGCAAAGAATGAAGAGGTAAGGGGAGAGAGGATCACCCTGCCGAATACCTCTTGAAGGAGAGAAGGGTTCAAGGGCTCCACCATTAACTAAAATGGATGTTGTGGAGGAGGAAACACAGCTCATAATAAGCTGAACCATATCCAAAGGGAAGTTGGCTGCTTGAAGGACATCCCGAATAAAAGACCATTCAAGCCTATCATAGACTTTCTCAAGGTCGATTTTGATGACCATGTTCCCCACTTTTCCTCTTTTCCTACCAACAGTATGAATAATCTCTTGGGCAATAATGGCATTATCCACGCCTTTTCGTCCCGGGACAAAAGCAAATTGGACAGGAGAAACCAACTTATCTAGGCAAGGTCTAATCCTTGTAACAATAATTTTGGAGATAATCTTATAAACAGAGTTACAAAGGGATATGGGACAGTAGTTACCAATGGTTTCAGGCCCTTTAGTTTTAGGAATAAGGACGATATGCGTCTGGTTAAGATATTCAAGAACCTTCCTTTCCCCGAAAACTTTTTTAATCTCCTTAGTAACAGAATCCTTCACAAGCAACCAAAATCTCTGATAGAAGCCAGCATGAATGCCATCAGGCCCAGGGGATTTGAAAGGTTTGAGCAACCAAAGGGCATTATTAATTTCTTCATCCATGACCGGAAGGGATAAAGTTTGGACATCAAAATCAGACAGGGTAAGGAAATTTGCTGAGGTGGGAGGAGAAAACCTAGAAGAGAGCAGCATCTCTGAGGAAAAAAGATTCTGAAAGTGATTCTGAATGAAATCCATGACTGCTGGCTGATCAGAAATCCATTCACCTAGGTTGTTTTTGATACTGAGAATTTTATTGTGCTTCCTTCTAATAATAGTGGATACATAGTAGAACGAAGTATTCCGGTCGCCCTGAATCAACCAGTTGATGCGGGATTTCATCGCCCACAAATCTTCTTCGTGATTTAACACCTTGTTAAGCTCCCCTTGGAGCTGTTTTTCCAGATTGACAAGAAACAAACTGGGACTGCTTGCCATGGCTCTCTGAATACCCAATAATCTAGCTAGCAGCCGCTTCTTATTGGCAAAGATATTACCAAAATGCTCCCTATTCCAGACTTGAGCTTCTCTTACAAAATTTTTTGTAGCTTGATCCAAACTGGACTGGTTAGCCCAATCGTTCCGAACAATATTTGGAAATGAGGAGTCCGACAACCAGAAGCGCTGAAACTGGAAAGGTCTGATAAGTCTGCCATTGTTCTGAGGTTCAAGCTCAAGGAGAACCGGGTAGTGATCCGAGTAGCACCTGGCAAGGTGCGAAACTTGGACTTCAGAATACAACATACACCAGTCAAGATTGGCGAAAAATCTGTCTAATCTTTCCTGGATGAGAGAGCTAACATCATTTTTGTTAGTCCATGTAAACCTCGAACCTTGGAAGCCGAGGTCAGCCATATTACAAAAATCAAGACAATCTTTAAAGGCAGTGGCCCTAGAGGGAATGAGGGGTCTACCACCCAATTTATCATTAGTAGAGAGTAATTCATTAAAATCACCAGCCATCAACCAAGGCATATTATGGGCATTTGCAACAGTAGATAAATTATTCCAGAGAAATTTCCTTTCCCTAAACCTAGAACTAGCATAAATTGCAGTAAAAAACCAACAAAGATTGGAGGATTTCACCTTGACAAGAACGTGGATTTCTTGCTCTGTGCTAGCCAGGTTGGTAATCTCCACCCTATCAGTGTCCCAAAGTAACCAAAGGCCACCAGCAAAACCTATAGTATCAGTGTGAATAGCTCCTTGAAAAGGAAGCCTATCGGTGATATCTTTGGCTCTATCACCTCCGATGTGGGTTTCCATCACAACAAAAATGGCTAGGTCGTGCCAAGCAACTAAATCTCTAACATAATTTTGAAAGGAAGGTTTCAAGGCCCCCCTGCAATTCCAAATAACTAAATTCATGGAGACTGATTGGGAAGGGAGAAGAAAGTCATCTGGAAGAAAGGTAGGCCGCTCCTCCTTCTTCACACACCATTTGATCCGGGGCACAATCTCCTTGGATTACCCCATCCCCGACATGAGAGCTGCACATAGTTGACGGATCCCTAATATCTCTTTGAACTGGCTGGATTGGAGAACCTGAGCAAGCATGGTGAGGCTCTTGATACCCATCACAAACATCGAAACCAGTTGGCACCCCAGGACCTTCCTCATCAATTTCTCCAGGCTTAGGACGAATTCGCACAAGGTTGGCAGAAGAAATAGCTACAACACACTCTTCCATAGACCGACCTTCACTTCCCGATACTCTTGAGTAATTGGCATGAACGGTTTCCACTGGATTTCCATGAAGAGCCAAATTGGAACCTGACGAAAGTTGCGCACTAACTTTGGAATTTCGGTCACTGCTTCCACCATCTTTATTACCCATCTCCCTTGGAGATTCCCAATTGGATTTAAAAGTACCATCAAAAAGCACAGAAGAACTTGAAGCGTGAATGAGAGGCGGAGATTGATCTGTGGGAGCATCAAACTTAGGTAAAGAGACAGCCCCAGCATGCGAATGGTCTATCTTACCCTTGTCATTATGCTTTACCTTAATATTGGGCCCATAGGAAGACGAATTGGATGTCCCAAAGGAAAAATGCATGACTCTAGGAGATGGTACAAGCCCAGTGGGCTTCCTTTTCACATCTTTGGGTTGGACCCTCTCAAGATTGCTGCCAGCAGGGCAATGGGCCTGAATCGGTGCCAGGAAAGGGCCTTTAGGAGACGTGTTGCCATTCGTCCTCTTAGAGGACTTATTTGCTTGTTTTCTGCGTGTTACTACAAGCCATGGACCGTATTTGTCTTCTAGCGGATGGTCAGGTACCATCACCGTACCAGTATCAGTAGTGGGATTGGTGCTTGCTGTGACAGGGCGTCCTTCGTCAGAGTGTGTAGTGGGAGCACTACCTGTGGCTGGTGAACGTACCTCCCCATCCGAAGAGCGTGAGTCCTCCGCCTGAGCAGAGTTGCCCGGCAGTTGGGAATTAATGGTATAACAACAGTTTTCTCGCCGATGACTGACGCGACCGCAGCAGAAACATAATTTTCCTATTCCCTCATAGACAACCGATTGCTGAAATTTCCCAATCAGAACCGTGTAAATCAAAGGTTTATCAATATCAACTTGGACGCACAATCTGGCGTATCTTCCCCTGGATTCAAAGGCTATGTGAGTGTCTATCCTAAGCACTGAACCAATTGCTCGGCCAATCTCCTTGAGAGCTTCAGGATCATAGTACTCAATAAGGAGGCGTGGGAGCCTAACCCAGACTGCATCCTCAGGCCTGAAGTTGGCCTCCCAAGGTCTGATAGAAAGAAAATGCTCCCCAATAAACCAGGGACCCTTGATAAGGATTGCATCATGATCTTCTTTAAGGGCGAACCTGATGAGATAAAAATCACATTCCAAGTCCACACAATCTATTTTGCCCTTTGGCTTCCATAAATCATGGAGTTTGGAGAGCAAAAAATTGTAACCCACTGATCTACCAAAAACCTTAACAATGAGGGCACTAGACCATGGTGCTCTAATATGGTGAATAATTTCCCTTTAAAGGCGAACCGCAACAACTCCTTGCCTCAAAACATCCACCTCGAATTCAGATTCCGATTCCATGCCATTGTCAATAAATTCAGAAAAATCAAAAGCCTGAGCATAAGCACCTGGTATTTCGCCTATGAGTTTGTCCTTAAAGGACTTCTTAATGCTGCTGGGTTCAGTTGAAAAGGAAGGACCCATACCACTTGCAATGGAACCATGGAGAGGCCGTTGCTGGGAATCATCACAATGATATTCTTTTACTTTTTTTGTGCTCCTGCAGAGTTCCGCCTCTTCTTCTCTTGAACGTTCCAGAGAGCATTCCATCTTAGTGCTTACAGCCATGAATTGCTAAAGCAATTATGTACGAAAAATATTTTCATATTCTAAAAACTTCATTTCTTTTACTTTTGGAAAGAAAAAGCAATAAGCATCGTACCCTTTCTTTAATCTCTAGTTGATGATCTATCAGGTAATTTCTTTTTCTCTTTGTCAAAAGGAAAATAAAGCAATAGTTCATATTAAAAAGCTTACATCTATTGCATTGCAATAAAATCCTCTCTTATAGAATTTTCCAATTTCCTCGCATTTTGATTTAAATATAAGACATGTAATATTTAAAAATCAAATAAATATTACATGTCTTACATTCAAGTAAAAATAAAAGGGAACAAGACATGGACCCCCTAATTGTTGCCTTCCTACACATTCATCTCAATGAACTTTACCCATAGTTGTCAATAACGTACGATACGTGATACGTATCATATCATACACAAAAAGTTTCGTATCGTAAAGGTGTATCATAAGTGTTTATGAATCGTCTGATGCATAGGTGCATATCGTATAAATCATATCGTATCAGTGAATCGTACGTGGAGTCAACTAAATTTATTTAAATGGGCATTTACCCATTTTCTCCGCTAAAGCTGACAAGGAATTCATGATATTCATCGACTTCCTCTTGTCTATTAAATAGGAGTCAACTAAATTTATTTAGTGATAACATGAGGATAATCCTAAATCTGTCTTCTACATTTTGGTATGGTATAGTACGGTGGTGGAATTACATTATGCTTTAGTCAAATATCTTAAAATACTTTCTTGACATTCTATTATCTATACAAATATTATATACCATTAAATACTAGTGTGTAATTAAAGATTGAATAAATAAAAACTATAACAATAGATACTAGTTTCTCAAAAGAAAAAAAAATACACAACAACTTTAGCATCTTATAAGCCTTCCTAAAGGTCTCCACAAATTCTAGTTTTGTCTTTAAACCCAGTACATGGCCAAATTTGTTGGAAGAATGACCGGGGTAAACCATCTGGCCCCGCCTGGGACATTTTGTTAATCACATTTGATAGAAAAGCCTAAGCCATGTTAACAAACTAAAACACACGTTACCGCTTGGGTTATCCAAAAACCCACCCGGATGACTTGACCCAAACTGAAAGGCCATCAACAATTTTGGCCTAATCATTTGAGTAGAATTGGGTGAAGTTTTCAAGTTTTTTTGGGTTTGAGTCAATTGGTGGGTTCAGGGATCTTGATACCTCGAAATCGATCCAACCAATAAAATGTAATACGTCGTTGTTGTTGTTGTTGTTGTTGTTTTTTTTTTTTTTTTTTTTTTTAACTCATGTCATGCTTTTATTGGTGTGAAATATCTCCCGTCCGGCCCCCCTGTTTCATTTCAAAGCTCTCTCTCTCTCTCTCTCTCTCTCTCTCAACTTACAGCCATGAATTGCTAAAGCAATTTTGTATACGAAAAAGATTTTCATATTCTGAAAACTTCATTTATTTTACTTTTGGAAAGAAAAAGCAATAAGCATCGTACCCTTTCTTTAATCTCTAGTTGATGATCTAGCAGGTAATTTTCTTTTTCTCTTTGTCAAAAGGAAAATAAAGCAATAGTTCATATTAAAAAACTTACATCTATTGCATTGCAATAAAATCCTCTCTTATTGAATTTTCCAATTTCCTTGCATTTTAATTTAAATATAAGACATGTAACATTTAAAAATCAAATAAATATTACATGTCTTACATTCAAGTAAAAATAAAAGGGAACAAGACATGGACCCCCTAGTTGTTGCCTTCCTACACATTCATCTCAATGAACTTTACCCATAGTTGTCAATATCTTACTATACGCGATACGTATCGTATCGTATCGTATACAAAAATTTCGTATCGTAAGGGTGTATCATAAGTGTTTATAAATCGTCTGATACATAGGTATGTATCGTATGAATCATATCGTATCAGTGAATTGTACGTATCGTACAATACATAGATATGTGAGTTTAAAATGGATTTTTTTTGTTAAAATTTGTGATTTTATTTGATTTAAACAAGTTGTTAGACTTTGTTAACACAAAATTATTAGGAAACTTAATTGAGTCTAATGAAATAGCAAGTCCATGAGTTTTTTTCCTCCCTTCTCTTTCTCCTACAAAATTTAGACTATACTCATAGCACTCACTTTCATATGTGCAAATTTATTTTCTATACTCTCTTTCTCCTACAAAAGCAAGTCCATTTTGTTGGAAACCAACCCTAGGAGGCAGTTACATCTCACAAGACCCTTTAAATTCCAATCCTTTTGGTTGTCTGACCCCTCCTTTCCCAATGTGGTAAGTCAAGCGTGGCAACAACCAAGGAAGCTTCTTGAAGCAATTGAAGTTTTTTCCAAGCAGGCCAGTTTATGGAACAAAAACCATTTCGGGAATATTTTCCAAAAAAAGAAAAGGGTGATGGCCCGGATTGATGGGGTGCAAAGAGCTTTGGCTAGCCAGCCATCTGCCTCTCTAGTAGCGCTGGAGAATCAGTTATTGAAGGAGTTGGATGTTGTTCTTGAACAAGAAAGGGATCTTTGGGCTCTAAAATCCAGAATTAATTGGATGATTTTAGGAGATAGGAATACTTCCTTTTACCACGTTTCAGCTCTGGCTCGTAGGAAACGTAATTTGATTACTGCCATTAAGAATGATGTGGGGGAATGGTTGACTGAGGAAAGAGAGGTTGCGAATTATATTAGAGAAGGATTTATCAAAATTTATACTATATCCCAGGAGGCAGTTCCCTGTGACTTCATTTATAATTTGCAGTGGCAGCCTAAGCTCTCATGTGAAGAGAAGAACAATATTAGCCACATGGTGACAGAGGAGGAAATTAGAGCTGCTCTTTGGTCCTTAAAGGCTTTTAAAGCTCCCGGTCCTGATGGGCTACACGCTGGTTTCTTCCAAAGATTCTGAATGGTGGTAGGAAGGTCGGTTAGTGAGGAGGTGGTTGCTCTGTTTAGAGAGAAAAAAATTCCGGATTACTTGAATAGTACCAACATTGTGCTTATTCCGAAGACCCAAGGACCGGAGTCCATTGGTAGTTACCACCCCATAAGCCTATGCAACTCAGTGTATAAGATAGTGTCCAAGATTTTGGTTGGAAGAATTAGACCTTTGTTGGAGCAACTTATTTCCCCTTGTCAAACAGCTTTTGTGCCAGGTCGGAGGGGAGTTGATAATGCAATTGTAGTGCAAGAGATTATTCATACCATGGGGAGAACCAAGGGAAAAAGTGGCTATATGGCTCTTAAAATTGACTTAGAGAAGGCGTATGATAAACTCGAATGGGGCTTCATAAGGGGTATGTTGATTAGATATAATTTCCCTGATAACCTCATTGAGATCATAATGAGTTGCATATCATCTGTCACCACTTCTCTTCTGTTTAATGGAGGGAGTCTCGATTCCTTCAAGCCTTCGAGAGGTATAAGGCAGGGAGACCCGTTATCCCCGTATATTTTTATCCTTTGTATGGAATTCTTAAGCCAGCTCATCCAAGAAAAATGTGATGCTAAGGTGTGGTGTCCGGTCAAGGCTTCTAGGAGTGGCCCTTCCTTCTCCCACCTCTTTTTTGCCGATGACCTAGTTCTTTTCGCCAAGGCTAATGCAGATAATTGTAACGCCATCAGGGAGGTCCTTGATACCTTTTGTAGGTGCTCTGGGCAAACAGTGAGTGATTCTAAGTCCAGGGTTTACTTCTAACCGAATGTTGATCATGATGATAGGGAGGCTTTCAGTGATATTCTTGGATTCCATCAAACGGAGTGCTTGAGAAAATACCTAGGCTTTCCTATCAAGCACCAAAGAAACAATAACCAGGACTTTGGTTTTGTGTTGGATAGAGTGAAGAGTAAGCTTGCGGGGTGGAAGGCCAACCTTCTATCAATGGCCGGGAGGGCAGTCCTGATTCAAGCTTCTTCTTCAGCTGTTCCAGCTTATATAATGCAAAGTAACTTGTTGCCTAGTAAGGTGTTGGATGGCATTGATCGGGTGAATAGAAATTTCTTGTGGGGATCGACCGAGAATAAGGGGAAAATGCATTGGGTGGGCTGGAAAAAGGTTACAAGACCCAAAGATGAAGGGGGTTTGGGACTTCAAACAGCTAAAGGAAGGAATACAGCCTTGCTAGCAAAGCTGAATTGGAGGTTCCACACCGAAGATAAGGCCCCGTGGGTCAAGGTGCTTAGAATGAAATATTGTAGCCCTCAAAGACTAAATTCAAGAAGTGCAAACAAGCTGCCTAGCTCTAGAATTTGGAAGGGAATGTTGCGAGGTGAAGAAACTTTCAAGAAAGGGATTAAATGGCTGCCGGGTTTTGAAAGTAACTTGGAGGTTTGGAATGATAATTGGACTAGCTTCGGCCCTTTAAGGAGTATCATGCAGGGGCCTTTGTCTAGAGAAGCTGCCAACTTGAAGATTAAGGATGTAGTGGACCAGACGGGTAGGTGGGATTGGTCTTCCTTTCAAATGATCTTCCCGGATGAGGTTCTTAGAGATATCATGGCCACTCCAATTCCTTTTTCTGCCAGATTTGAAGACAGGTTGGCTTGGAAGCACTCGGCTAAGGGAGATTTTGATCTTAAAAGTGCGTATTTGCTTGCTACAGACACTATAGGGGATGCTCCTTTTAAGGGGCCGTGGATTTGGAAGTTAAAGATTCTGCCCAGAATTCAAATGTTCGTCTGGAAGTGTATGCATTTCAGCCTTGGGGTCAACCAGTGCTTGGTGGATAGAGGATTGCTAGTGGAGGCTCGGTGCCCTCGGTGTCATGGTGAGGTAGAATCCATTCTGCACTTGGTACGTGACTGTCCTTTTAGTATTATGGTGTGGAATCAATTAGGTGGCTGTGTTAATAACTCCAACTTCTTCTCCTTGAGTCTCCAAGATTGGCTTTTCTCTAATGCCACTTCTAAACTTCATCATAACTCTGGTCCCCTGCCATGGTATCTAGTTTTTCTTTTTAGCCTTTGGTTGATTTGGAAAGATAGGAACCTATGTGTCTTCAAGCATAAAAATCCTAATCCTAACCTAAACAAAGATATTGTGGATCGGGCTTCCAAGTTTTTCTTCTGTGCATACAATGGCCTGGTGACCAGAAGGATGACTATGAAGAGCATCAGATGGGAGAAGCCAAGGGCTGGTTGGCTCACCTTGAACACTGATGGCTCAGCAGCAAACAATTCTGGTCCAGCAGGGGCGGTGGGCTTGTTAGAGATGAAATCGGTGATTGGGTTAAAGGTTTTGCAAGGAGGATTGGGAATACTTCTAGTTACTTAGCGGAATTGTGGGCTCTCCGAGATGGTTTACAGTTATGTTTACAAATCCATGCTCAATCTGTTGTTATTGAGGTAGATGCTAAAGCCATTGTAGAGGCTTTCAATTCACCAACCTTTCCCAGTTCTTATGCGTCTCCCATTATGGAGGATTGCAGGCACATGACTACCAAGATCCCCCAGGTGAGGTTTAGACATATTTATAGAGAGGCCAATAGGTGTGCTGACTTCTTAGCTAGACTTGGCTCCTTGCTTGAGAATGATTTTATTAGTCTCACCAGTCCGCCTGTGGACTTATTTCCCTTTCTGGAGGCTGATGCCAATGGAGTGTATATGAACAGGTTGTGTCCTGTTTCTTTGTTTGCTGTTTAGCTTTTTATGAAATTTCCCTTTCTACCAAAAAAAAATTTATTTTCTATGCTATTAATAATGTATTAAATGAAAATAAAATTATTTTTTTATTATTATTTTGAGTCTAAAAAGCTAGAATTCCAAGAAAAAATATAAAGAATAAATTATTAGAATAAAAAAACCAAAATAAATAAATAAATATTGATAATAATAAATAAAATGTCTATGAAAAAATAATTTTGCAAGATGCTGAACATGATGATAACATTGACTTAGATGGAGTTGATTAGCTAGGATGACAAAAAGATATTACTATTTTGTTTCATATATCATGTATTACTTCTGAGTTTAATCAATTTGAATATGCATGTTATAAACATAAGTTAATTTGATTTATTTAGTTAGCTTTATTAAATTTTATTACATAAGTAATGATTAAATTGGTCATTAGTTAAATATATTTTGAATTTATAATGAATATACTTTTTATATGTGTATATCTATAATTATTTTATAATTTTATTAGGTATTTGTGTATCTTACGATACACGATTCGATATGATACATAATACAAAAAAAAAAAAAAAAAATCAAAAATCGATTCACGATAAGATTCGTGACAACTATGACTTTACCCAATTTTCCATTATTTTGACCATTCATCTTCCCCGTGTGATGTGTCATTGCCCTTATCAACAAAGCCACATCAAATTTTCATAATCAGTGAAAACTCAAACAGCTATGGCACCTTCCAAAGTGAGCTTGAAGCTCTTCATAGACAAAAGGAGTAACCGAGTTCTCTTCGCCGAAGCAGGCAAGGAATTCATCGACTTCCTCTTTAACATTCTCTTCCAACCAGTTGGAACTTTTATTCCTCTTCTCAAACAAGAAATAATGGTTGGCAGCTTGGGAATCGTTCAAGACATCATTATAAATTTAAGTCCTGCTTACCTTGACTCCAACGAGAGGAACTGTCGTCTGGAGCTTCCCCAATTTTCAAACATTCTGTCAACAAATGACAGGAAATTCTATTTGTGTGATTGTGGAGATTACTTTTCCGATATCTACCACAGAAAATGTCCATCGTGTCAGTCGTACATGAGATCCGATCTGAAATATTGCCCACTCAATGGAGTGAAAGATGGTCCATACCTGGTGATGAATGATCTGGAGGTGAAACCCCTGACCACAATTTCTATAATCACTCTGCTTAACAAGTTTCATCTCAAGGAAGACGGGAATCTTGAGGAGAAAGTGGTCAATTTTGGCATGGATGAGGTATTTCAGTCCTTAATTTCATCACTTTCTGTGTATGCATAATGCATGACTTATGAATTGTCTGAATTCTGTGGATTTGCCAGATTAATTGCTGTTTTGCTTTGTTTTATTCTAAATGTCAAATCTGGTTTGGCAATGCAATTGACAATTTGCTTACTCTTCTCTCGTCTAGACTTTGTGTGAATGTGTGTTTTTGTATGGGAGAAATTTGTTTAAGCAGCATTATTTTTCATCAAATCATGACTTTAAGCTTCTGTTAATTTTCACCTTATAATGGTTTGAGTTTGCCGAGTTTTTAAGCAGCATTATTTTTCATCTAGAATTAAAGACCCCCGTTTGTAAATATATTAAAAATGTGTTTGGTCCCTATTTTCACTATAAGGTCCATGTTTAATTAATACAATAACAAATGGTCTATGGAAGGGTAAATTGTTCATAACTGGATTTACTATCAAATTTTGTACACAATTAGAGAACCAAGACCTGTAAATTTGAGAAAATAGACTTCTTGAGAGGAGTCTAGACCTTCAAAGTGAAACTCCATCCACTAATAATATTTGTGTTTGGTTAATGGGTGTTTTTAAAGTATTTGTTAATTGACAATTTTAAGAAAGTTTTAATACCACTTTTATAGAAAATATAAAAAAGTTATTAAAAATATCAATTACTTTTTTCTTTTATCATAAAATGTTTATAAAAATATTTCCTAAATCAATTCTCTTGCCTCTAGGACATTTGTTAACTTTTTCTATAATATTTTTCAGCCTCCTTATATTACATTATTCCATATCAAGCCATATAAATATGGCTTTACAAGAAAACTTTTTTTTTTTAAATCAATCTTTATCTCCTAAAATTAGATCAAATTTATTTGAAAAGTAATTTGAACACTTTTTGGCCATTTAAACATGATATGGCGTAAAAAGAGTTTCTTTACTGTGTCGATTGGAAAACTAAAAATTATTATGACTTTATCCTTCTGCTTCTTTGCGCTGGCAATAAATATATGGACTCAATTTGCTTGTAGTGATTACACATAATTCTCTGTTAATTTGTGCCCAAATTGAAAAGATTTTCCATTGAGAAAGTCCAAGCTATATAGAGTCCATGATATGGACCTAATTTTGTTATAGTGTGATTTGGAGGGAATCTATGTCTCCTAATTTGATAAATTAACAACTATTTTGAAAGAATTCAAAGCTTCACATTTCACTATTTAACAATTTGTAAAACATATTTGTGGTTGTTTCTTATTTATTTATTGTGAACATATGAATTTAAATAAGATAGACTTCCAAATAAATACAGTTACATACTAAAATTAATTTAATCTATCAATAAAACTTATCCTAATCCAAACAAAATCTCACTAATAATCAAAATTCAAACTAATTTATTTGAATCAATAAAAAGTGTTATCATTATTTATCCAACAATTTTCAACATGTTCCAATCCCCCCAATGCTTAAGAATCACGAGTGCCAACGAAATTAAAGGGTAGCTAAAGAAGGCACTTCCCAGAGTAAATACTAGTATATAAAAAGGTACTAACAGCCAAGCCAACAAGAGAATCCATTGAAAGTTCCTTAAAGTATTCACATATATATACCAAATATGGCTGACTCTAAGGTAAGCCTGCAACTATTTATAGACAAAACGAGTCAGCGAGTCCTTTATACTGAAGCGGGCAAGGAATTCATCGACTTCCTCTTTTACATTCTCGCCTTGCCTGTCTCAACTTTCGTTCCACTTCTCAATGATCAGGAAATGGTGGGCAGCTTGGGAAACATTTACGAAAGCTTTCAAAATTTAAGTCCTACTTACCTTCAACCATTCGCGAACAAAGGCTTTCTGTTGAAGCCCAAAGTCTACGACCTTGGAGTTATATTATGTAGGTCCAAAAAGCATTCCGTACTTGTACAGTGATCTTGAGCAATGTTAAGAATTGATTTACCCTTTGGTTTGTTAACTATCACTTTATAGTTTATATGAGCAATGTTAAGAACGGATTTTTTTTCCCCGTCGGCAAAAAAAATGCAGGATATGAGGCTAGTCACTTGAGTTTGAGTCACCAATAATACTTGGAGCTTAAAAATGAGAGATGCTTAAACTGATTGTTGGTAGAGCTGTAAAGTTACTACTTGATCAGAGTAATTTTTAGATACTCCTAAAGCATTTAGAAATTGTGCCCCCTCCTCTAATTATCACCATTTCTCTATGTTTAAAGGGTATATAAGAATTTTTCAGTTGATCGGGCTAAGCAACCTTACTTTATCGGTCCCTATGCGGAAAAGAGTAATTTCAATAAGAAAGTGATAGCAAAACGACAATACATATAAATATATATAAGAGATGCTACGTCCACAACATTTTTACAACAAATCACATGTGGTTAGTTGTTATTAGTTCAAATTTGAACATATTAAATATCTTGTAGATATCTGAGTCTTCTTGTAGAGTCTTGTAGATATCTGTGAGTCTTGCAGCTATCTATCACAGCATAGAATATCTTGTAGATATTAGTTTAGTTTAGTAGTTTTATATTGTAGTTTGTAAATAGAGTGTTAAGCTACATGCCACTTGTCATGTTTGTATTGGCTGACTTGGGATTGAATATTGTTGGTCAAATTGGTTACTCTGTTTTTATTATATATAAAGAAACAGAGTCAGATATTTAACATATACGAAATCATTTTCTCAAAACTCCAGAATGTTCAATCTTTCTCCCTGCATGCCTTCACGTCTCTGCATGCTTTCCGCCATTGCTAAACCTTCTTCAAGCTTGCATTTTTTATTTCAACATGGTATCAGAGCTGAACTAGCTCAAAGAATCGTTCAAGTCTGGTATTCTCTGATTCTTCCCAGTTCAATTTCGTTTTTCTTTTGATTTCTTGGTGCTTCTCTCAGATCAATAAGAAATTTTCTTCATTATGTTTCTAATTTATTCTTGCACTAAGTTCATCATCTTCTAGATCTTGATTTCTTTAGCATATTGAAATCTAGATTCCCCTCTTCGTAATTGGAAATTGATTTCTTTCAATCTTAGGGTTTCAATTCCCAATTTGCGGTGAGTTCATCAAGATTGTAAATTGAATCTTGATTTGATCTGATATTACATTGTATCACAGTGTTCATTACTTGTTCCTTGAAGATTTTTCTCTAAAAAGACAATTCTTGATTTTTTGTTTGCTAAATCCTGTTTGGGGCTCTGAATCTTCAATCAAGTTTCATCTTTTTCTTGATAAACATTGCACTAAGTATGACTGAAAGTACTTCTAGTGCTACTGCTCCAACTGTTCAGCTTTGGGAAAATTCCTCTAGCCCCTATTTTCTATCCAGTGGTGATAATCCTAGTATTTCATTGGTGGTTCAACCTCTCACTGAGGAGAATTATAGCACCTGGAGTAGGGCAATCCTCATTTCTCTAGATGCCAAGTCCAAACTAGGATTCATTGATAGTTCTATTCCCAAACCTCAATCTGTTGATCATCCCTGAATGTTCAATATGTGTGTAAACCACCTTTGAACGTTTAGACCCCAAATTATAAAATATCAATTCAAGCTTAATATCAAACGATTAACGTGCGGAATATGAACATAAGCTAAACATAGAATTAAAAAGCAATCTAAGCCAAATATAAACACATCCACAACAGTAAATAAATGGCAAAGATAAAGAGAAGAAAAATGCAAACACACAGACAACACATGATGTGTTATCGAAGAGGAAACCGAAGCCCTCAGCGTAAAACCTCTCCGCCGCCCTCCAAGCAGTAAATAATCCACTAAAGAATGTAGTTGGGATACATGAACAGCAGAAGACCCTCCAAGCCTAATCTACCCAGTGTACCTAAGCCCTCCAAGCTTCTTGCTCCAACGAGGTTACGCCGAACCTATTTCTTCTTTAGCTTACCGGATTCTGCTATCAACCATAGCATCAACCAATAGACATTGGTTCCTTCCTAACTGCTTCCCAAAAACACCAAATAAACCTTCTCACGAATATGGGTATGGTGAGAAAATGATTTGGCTAAGGACCTCTCAAGGATGTAACAATGGAGAGGAAGAGAGTAGAGGAATTTGAAAAGTCTCTAAGGTAAAGATTGTGGATGAATCAATCTTGTTTTTCTCTAGAGTTTCTCTCAAAAAATTCTCTCTGGAATCTCTCTACATTTGGTGGGTATAAGGGTCTATATATAGTGGTGAGTGTTTAGAATACGAAAAGACAGTTTTTCCCAAACAGGGCTGGTTGGCAGCTTGGCCTCGCAACTAGTCTAAATCGCGAGATCCAGCCACGAGTTACCGGCCTGGCCAGCCTGGGACTTTTGTCCTGTAATACGACAGCTGGCGTGACCTTCAGCTCCCCGCATGCTTCTCACGTGTGCTGCAGTTGGCAGCTTCCAGTTGCGAGTCACCCACAAGTCCTAGCCGCGAGACTTTGCCTCCTTGCACAAACTTAAGCTTTTCTTCACATCTTCTCACACACTACCCTTACAAGAATCTCACCTAAACACAGGGTTACTAATTGCTAAAATACAAGCAAATTTGACACGGAATAAAGCCAACAAGATGGTTGATTAAATTCAACCTTACAATCCCTATTACAGAGCTTGGTGTAAATGTAACAACACAGTCCTGGCTTGGCTATTTAATTCTGTCTCCAAGGATTTACCACCAAGCATAGTCTATTTCAAGACTGCCAAAGATGTGTGGATTGACTTATAGTTCAGATTTGGACAAGGCAATGGCCCTAGGATCTTTGAGTTGAGAAAGGAGATCAGTTCTTTGACTCAAGACAATTTAACCATCAATGCATATTACACCAAATTTAAGGGACTTTGGGATGAATTTTCCAATTATAGGACATGTACCTGTGGTCATCAAGTGGAGGAGTCTATTATGTCTTTTCTGATGGGGTTGAATGAGACTTATGTAGCTGTCAGATGACAGATTCTGATTATGGATCCTGTGCCTCCCTTGAGCAAGTTGTTTTCTCTTATACTTCAAGATGAGAAGTAAAGGAAGGTTGGTGCTACAAAGAAAATGCAGCTTGACACAGCAGCTGCTTTGGCATCAGCATTAGCAGCAAAGAATGTCAAGAACTTCAAAAAAGGTAGGCCACAATGTACTCGCTGTGGTGCAATGGGTCATGTGGCTGACAAATGCTATAAGTTGCATGGATACCCTCCTAGCTATAAGTTCAAGTCCACTAAAGGCCAAGTTGCAGCTACTCTACCACCTTTTGTCTACAATGTAATTGCTCCTGAAGATGATGCAAGTGAAGGTGTTAGCCTTACTAAGTCAGAATATCAGCAGTTACTTAGGGTACGTTTGGTACACTGAATGTAGATTACATTAGGAATAGTAATCTTTATTACTGGGAATAAATGATATTGTAATGGAATAACTATTACTATTCATAAGTTTGGTTGTTACATAAGGAAAACTTGTAAAAGATGATGTATAAGGAAATTTTATGTTTTTGGAAATATATTAATTTTAAAATCTATTATATGCACTAAGGAATAGCTATTACATCCATTTTAAAGAGGAATAGCTATTCTTCAATTTAAAGAATAGTTATTCCAATGTAATGACTAATCCATGTAATAAAGATGCAACCAAATGACTGAATTGATATTACACATGAATAACTATTCCATTACAGGACCTATTACAGTGTACCAAACGTACTCTTAGTTTGTTAAACTCCAACTGCCATTTTGGTACTCAAGGACCTTCTGAGGGAGCTGCAGATACCCATCAGGTTGCAAATATCATCACGTAGCCTTCATTTGATCTTCAAGGACATGAGATATCAAGTATATGGTCTGTTACTTCTCTTGAATATTCAGTTTTTTCTTCTTCCATCAGTACTTCTCATATTCAGTCCACTGATTGGATTCTTGATAGTGGAGCCACTGATCATATGATTCATTCTTTAGCCTTTTTCACTTCCATTACTTCTGCTGTAAAAATTTCTGTTAGACTTCCCAATGGTGACATGGCAAAAGTTACACATATTGGTACTGTGCACCTATCTTCTACCTTAGTTCTTGACAATGTGCTTTTCATTCCTAGTTTTTCCTTCAATCTGATTTCCATTAGTAAACTGACCCAACATCCTTCTTGTTGTTGCATTTTTCTTTCACAATACTGTTTCATTCAGGACTTACAGCCCTAGAAGATGATTGGGTTAGGTAGAAATCAAGGTGGATTATACACATTGCAAAGCAGCTTGCCAGATAGTTTGCCATCATGTGTTTCCAATGCTCTTTCCAAGGTTTCACCTTCTTTTCCTACTGTAACAGCTACTGTAACAACTCTTAATTCTTGTGATGTGAATTCTGTTGATACTACTAGTCTATGGCATTGTAGATTAGGTCATCCCTCTGCCCAAAGACTTGATCTATTGTAATCTGTTGTACCTACCATCATTTCTTGCAATAATAAGAACTTTGATTGTTCTATCTATCCATTAGCTAAGCAAAAGAGATTGTCTTTTCCTATTTCTACTTCTCATTCATCTGCATGTTTTGATTTAATACATGTTGATATCTAGGACCCTTACTCCACACCTTCCCTAAATGGTTCTAGGTATTCTCTTACCTTAGTGGATGACTATAGTAGGTGCACTTGGGTGTTTCTGATGAAATACAAGTCAGAGGCTTCATCTTTGATTCAATCCTTTTATACTCTCATTCTTACTCAATTTAAACTTCCTATAAAGGTCATTAGATTAGATAATGGACCTGAATTTGCTTTGAATTCCTTTTATGATTCTAAAGGAATTATACACCAACTGTCTTGTGTGGAAACACCTCAACAAAATTCAGTTGTTGAGAGGAAACACCAACATCTTCTTACTGTGGCTAGAGCTTTGAGATTTCAAGCTAATTTACCTCTCAAATTCTGGGATGATTGTGTTCTCATTGCCACTTATTTGATTAATAGAACACCTAGTCCACTTCTTCAAAATCTCACTCCTTATGAAAAACTGTTAGGGCATTCACCTTCCTATGGTCATTTAAGAATTTTTGGTTGTTTGTGTTTTTTTTCAACCTTATCTAGAGATGGGACTAAGTTTGATGCTAGGGCTAAGCCTTGTATGTTCCTTGGTTATCCTTTTGGCACTAAGGGCTATAAGGTTTATGATTTGACTACTAAAACTGGTTTTGTCTCTAGAGATGTTGTTTTTAAAGAAAATATCTTTCCTTTTAAACATTGGTTATCCAATTCTAAGTCTGTTCCCATTTCTTCCTACCCTAACATGTTTCCTTCTTAACCTATCATACCAAATTCGTCTTCTTCTTTTCCCACTGCAGAATTCACTCCCTCTTTCTCTACAAACTTGGCTGTACCTCCTAATGAGTTCCCTGACCTTGTTCATCCTAATTCTAACCATTCTAATTCTTCTTGTGATGTTCCTCAATCCCAACCTGATGATCAACCTGTTAGGCAATCCACTAGAGTTAGGAAACCTCCTAGTTATCTTCAGGACTATCATTGCAACTTGGCTTCTACACATGTGTCTGCCTCGGTTTCACTTCCTCAATCAGATGCTTCCACTACTCCTGGTGATACAGGTATTCTTCATCCTCTTGCTTCAACACTTTCCTATGCCAAACTTTCTTCTTCCCATAAATCCTTTGCCCTTGCATTAACCATTGCTAAGGAACCTGAAACTTATGCTCAAGCTTTGAATGATCATAAGTGGCTTGATGCCATGAAGGCTGAAATTGATGCACTTCAAGCTAACCATACTTGGGTTATGTGCAAGCTTCCTCCTAGTAAGGTACCAATTGGGTGTAAATGGGTTTATAAAATCAAGTTGAAGGCTAATTGTTCTGTTGAGAGGTATAAAGCTAGGTTAGTGGCCAAAGGTTTTACACAAACTAAAGGTATAGACTTTTATGAGACCTTTTCTCCTGTGGTTAAGTTTGTTACTGTCAGAACTCTTTTGGCTCTTGCTACTATTCATGGTTGGCATTTAACTCAGTTAGATGTCAACAATGCTTTCTTGCATGGAGACTAACATGAAGAGGTTTACATGCTCCCTCCACTTGGGTTTGGCAGCAAGGGGGAGGTTTGTAGACTGACAAAGTCCCTTTATGGGCTTAAACAGGCAAGCAGACAATGGTTTGCAGAGTTATCCTCTACAATTGTGGATCAAGGCTTTGTACAATCAAAGGCAGACTATTCTGTTTTTACCAGGATTAAGGGAGGTTCTATGATTATCATACTCGTTTATGTTGATGATATTCTTATTGCCAGTAATGATGTGGATGTTGTGAATATGTTTAAGCAATTTCTGGATAGCAAGTTCAAGCTCAAAGATTTTGGAACCTTGAAGTATTTCCTAGGTCTTGAGGTAGCAAGAACTACCAATGGAATCTCATTATGTCAAAGAAAATACACTCTTGAGCTTCTATCTAATGCTGGTATGTTAGCTTGTAAGCCAATAAACATTCCTATGGATCAATCAGCTAAATTCAGTAGTTCAGTTGGTGATGCAGTCCCAAATGCTTCATTGTACAAAAGGTTAATAGGAAGACTTTTGTATTTGACATTGACTAGGCCTAACATTTGTTATTCAGTCCACAAGTTAAGTCAATTCATGAGTTCACCTAGAGTACCTCACCTTCAAGCTGCTTACAAAATCCTCAAGTACTTGAGGAAAACACCAGGTCAAGGCTTGTTCCTATCTGCAAGATCAGAATTGCAATTGAAGTCCTATTGCGATGCTGACTGGGCAGCCTGCCCTGATACCAGAAGGTCAATCACAGGGTTTTGTGTGTTTTTAGGAGATTCACTAATCTCTTGGAAGAGTAAAAAGTAGCAGGTGGTGTCCAGATCCTTTGCTGAGTCAGAGTATAGATCAATGGCAACCGTCACTAGTGAGGTGATTTGGCTCATTACTTTGCTCAAAACTTTTGGCTTAAATCATTCTCAACCTGCTTTCCTTTATTGTGATAGTAAAGCAGCCCTCTATATAGCTGCTAATCATGTGTATCATGAACGAACAAAAAGTATTGAAATAGACTGCCATTTCATTCAAAAAAAGACTGAAGATGGGGTTATTAAAACATTTCATATTCCTACACGGCACCAAATTGCAGATTTCTTTACCAAAGCTCTTGGGCAGAAGCAGTTTCATCACTTGCTTTCCAAGATGAACTTTATTAACATATACGGTTCATCTTGAGGGGGAGTATTAAATATCTTGTAGATATCTGAGTCTTCTTGTAGAGTCTTGTAGATGTCTGTCACAGCATAGAATATCTTGTAGATATTAGCTTAGTTTAGTAGTTTTAAATTGTAGTTTGTAAATAAAGTGTTAAGCTACATGCCACTTGTCATGTTTGTATTGGCTGGCTTGGGATTGAATATTGCTGGTCAAATTGGTTACTCTATTTCTGTTATATATAAAGAAACAGAGTCAAATATTTAACATATACGAAATCATTTTCTCAAAACTCCAGAATGTTCATTCTTTCTCTCTGCATGCCTTCACGTCTCTGCATGCTTTCCGCCATTGCTGAACCTTCTTCGAGCTTGCATTTTTTATTTCAACACTAACACTAAGATTACTTTTTTGTCCCAACAATAACAACTAGTAACAACCTGTCACTTAGGATTTGTTGTAAAAATGTTGTGGACATATCATTTCTCAATATATATATATATATATATATATATATATATATATGTCATATTCATATAGTGGAACCTAGTTCACCATTTTTGTGGTACTAATCGAGACCATTTAATCTATGATAAATCTTACTGATATTGATAATGACTCTTTAGCTAGTTTTTCCATTCATTAATTTCATAATTTTGAGGGATTTTATATTTCAATACGGAATCCAATATTCCTTGTGTTCCAACAAAATACTTCCTTATTCCATTTTTAAGGAAAAAAAAAAAAAAAAAAGATGTTCTGTAATATTTAAAGACAAATCATAACTTATCTAGATTATTGATTGGAGTTTATGATAATCTATATATATATATATATATTAATAAGTAAAACTAAGAGAAAATCCAATTAGGTTTTAAATTGAAATCCAATTGTTGTCTAATTTTGCACTATATGTCCTATTTAAGTTTTTTTTTTTAATTTTTTTTTATAGGTGAGTTAATGAGGTGCAAAAGACGAAGAGTCTAATATAAATAAATCATCCAAAACTCAATAAACAAAAAAAAGAAAAAAGAAAAGAGTAAACTCATGTGTATATCTAAAAGAAAATAAATTCCAATTGTTATCTAATTTTGCACCACGTGTCTTATTTAAGTTTTTTTCATTTTTTTTCTAGGTAAGTTAATAAGGTGCAAAAGATGAAGGGCCCAATATAAATAAATCATCAAACACTTAATAAACAAAAAAGGAGGAAAAAAAAAAGTAAACTCATGTGTATATCCAAAAGAAATTAAAATAAAAAAAAATAATAAAAGAGAGAGAAAGTATAATTTGAATACATATATGTGTGTAATTATAATTTTTTTTAATTGTACCATGCCTATATACAAATTATATACTAGTTTATGGAATATATATATATATATATATACACACACATATAATCCTAATCATAATACTGAATCGTAATACTAATCATAATACTAAATCGCACCTTGAAGCTTGAGGTCTTTGCCATTAGAGGTGTCCAGCGGGTTAAAGACCCGACCAACCCGCCCGAATCCGACCGACCCGAGGCCCAGCGGGTGGACCCGAAGTCCAGGGTGGGTCAGTTGCGGGTCTCTCTCTGGTAAAACCCAATTAATCGGTTCGGGTGGCGGGTTAATGAGTTAAAAACCCGTAGAACCCGACCCGACCGATTACTTAAGATTAAAAATATATATATATATACCAAATTGCAGAGCACGTGAAGTCTGAAGGAGAGTCTACTGATTGGACTTTTGGAGTTTGGTCACTGCTCCACGCTACTGTAAGTCTGCCATGGTGATGGGACTAAAAGTAAGAGTATACCACTCATATTTCTCAATTTTCACACAAAAAAAATCTCTTCTGAAGATATGGAATGGGCTGAACGGCTATACTTCAAATCAGATGGCAATTTTTCGCCACTTCCCCATGCCCATGGTCAGCAATCTGAAGATATGGAACGGCTACCCCTATCAAAATCCAAATCAGAATTTTCCCACTCCTTTCTCTACTCGGCACACTTCAAGACTCTCAAGTCTCAAACCTCATCTCTCTCTCTCTTATAAATGGGTATTCTCTCTGAGCTTTTATTTTTCTTTCTGCTTTCTAGTCTCTCTATAGATTTCTAACTCTCTTTTTTATTTTGAAACAAACCAAGTCTTTTGCTCACAACACCGAGTTGCTGTTGCTGCCGCCTCACAGCCCACCTGACTTCGCCGTCTTCACTCCACGGATCTTCTCAGTCTCGGCTTCCTAGTCTCAGATCAGGTAAAAAAAAATTTCCCTTTTCATCCCTCTCTCTCTCTTTTATAAATGGGTATTCTCTCTGAGTTCTTACTTTTCTCTCTGCTCTCTACTCTCTCTACTGATTTCTAACTCTCTTTTTTATTTTGAAACAAACCAAGCCTTTTACTCACTCCACCGGGTTGCTGGTTGCTGTTGCCGCCGCCTCACAGCCCACCTGACGCCGCCGTCTTCACTCCACGGGTCTTCTCAGTCTCGGCTTCCTAGTCTCAGATCAGGTAAATTTTTTTTCCCTTTTCATCCCTCTTTTTCTGTATTTTGTGATTGTGTATTTGTGATATGGGTTTATCATTTTGTTCAAATGATTTATTTTTTGATATGTAATAAGAATGATATGAAAAGCAACTTAAGGGATCTTGTTCAAATGATTTAAAACTTTAAGATTAGGGACCAAAACTGAACAATAGATTGGATTCAATCATTCAAAGATGAAACCCTAATTTTTCTTTATTTGATTTGTTGGTCTAAGACTTGATTTATCTCTTTTTAAAGATGGAACCCCTAATATGAGTGTGTTTGTTTCTGTTATCATTTTTCGGAGACTTGAGTTATCACTTTTCTGAGTGTGCTTTGTGTTTATTTTCATGTTTACTCTTTATAGACAGACATTATAGTTAGTTTGATTTATTATTTTAGCTTGCTCTGAGTGTGATTTGTATCTGCCCTGTTTTATTTCTTGTTTTGTTTTTGTTTTTGTTTGTTTGTTTTTATTTTTTATGATCAATGTACTTGTATCTTCACTGTAAAAGAAGAATATGAACCCCTGTTTTAAAAAGATAAAATCCAAACACATTTTTATTATCTTATCTGCCTGTTTTATTCCTTGTTTTGTTTTTTTTTTCCATGATCAATGTACTTGTATTTTCTTAGGATTAGTTTTTTTTGGTTGTTTGCTAATGCATACTTTTGATGTCTTAAGGATATGGAACCCTTTAGTGATGCACCCCCTTCACAAACAACACCTACTGCCCAAACTGAACATGTTGCCCAAGCTGTACCCCCTTCCCAAACAACCCCTACTGCCCCTCCAACTAATGCTGAGGTTCCACTTCCACCTAAAGGTAAAGGCAAGGTGTGTAGTAATAGGAAAAAGTCTGTTGCTTGGGACCATTTTGAGGAAACAGATATTGGTGAGGGTCATTTTAAGGCTGTTTGTAATTACTGTCAAAAAACTTATCTAGCTAATAGTAAGGGGCATGGTACTACTAATTTATTGAATCATACTCCAGTTTGTGTTAAGAACCCTAATAGAGTTACACTTAAAAGGCAACAAACCTTAGCGTTTGAACCCAAAATGGATGGGGAGGAAGGGTTCCAGCTTGTGCCAACAGCCTTTACTGTTGAGGCTTCTAGAAAGGCAATTGCTGAAATGGTTATAATAGATGAGTTGCCTTTTAGGTTTGTTGAAGGGTATGGGTTTCAAAGATATTCGACAACCTTACAACCTAAGTTGCGAATTAGGGATATTCCATCTCGTCAAACTGTGGCTAGGGATGTGATTGGCATTTATGGTGTTGAGAGAGAGAAACTAAGGGGGGCCTTGAAGAGTCGTAGGGTGTGTCTTACTACGGACACATGGACTAGTATTCAAAATCTGTGTTATATGTCCCTTATAGGTCATTTTATTGATGATGATTGGAAGTTGCATAAGAGAATTTTGAATTTTTGTCAAGTGGAAGACCATAAGGGGGAGACTATAGGTAAAAAGATTGAGATGTGTTTGCGTGAGTGGGGTATCAATGGCATATTCACTTTAACAGTGGACAATGCTAGCTCAAATGGTGCCACCATTAAGTTTTTGGAAAATGTAACTAAAGATTGGGATGGGACTATTTTAGGACATGAGTTCTTACACATGAGGTGTTGTGCACATATCCTAAATCTGATTGTGGGGGATGGTATGAGTGAAATTGATGCATCCATTGCCAAGGTGCGTGAAGCTGTGAGGTATGTCAAGTCCTCACCAAATAGGAATCAAACTTTTGTGGGTTTTGTTGAGAGATTAGGTATTGAGTCTAAGTCTCTTCTTTTTCTAGATGTACCAACTAGGTGGAACTCTACCTACCTCATGTTAAAAACCGCACAAAAATTTGAGAAAGTATTCATACGAATGGGCTTTGAGGATGATAGTTATTCTTCATACTTTATGAACAAGGAGAATAGTGGTGGTATGGGATCTCCTAGTAGTTTTGATTTCCAAAATTGTAGGACATTTGTGGGTTTTTTGAAGCTTTTTTACAATGCCACAAAAAAATTTTCAGGTTCTTTGTATGTTACTGCAAACACCTTTTTTGATGAGATGTTTTTCATTCAAGAGAATATTTCCCATTTAAGTAAATCTCAAAACCACCTCTTGAAAAACATGGCAACTAAAATGAAATCTAAGTTTGATAAGTATTGGAGGAAAGGGGATAAAATGAATCATCTCTTGTATGTGGCTGTGATTCTTGATCCAAGAAAGAAGTTGAGGTTTTTAAAGTTTTGTTTTTCTGAAATTCATGGGAATGAAGTGGCTGATGTGATGGTTGAATTGGTGAGGGGTTCCTTGGTCAAGTTGTATGATTATTACTGTCGTGTTGATTTACCAAATGTACAAGTACCAAGTGGGAGTGAGAGGACACACATAGAAGGTGAGTCAATTGGTTGTAGTGATCCATATGCGATGGTTAATTCTAGGTTTGACCGTTTCTTGGAGGCTGAGCAGTCCATAGGGTGTAGCAATGAGATTGACAAATATTTGGCCGAAAATTGTGAAAGTAGAAGGGGGGATGTTAAGTTTGAGATATTGGGGTGGTGGAAGGCAAATTCAGATAGGTGTCAAGTGCTGTCCAAAATAGCTAGGGATGTGCTGGCTGTACCTGTGTCTACTGTTGCTTCTGAGTCAGCCTTCAGTACCGGAGGACGCATACTTGATCCATTTCGGAGTTCAATCTCTCCAATCATGGTTCAAAATCTTGTTTATGCACAAGATTGGCTTCAAGCCTTGGTTCCAATATCTTTTCGCAAGTCAAAGGATGAGGTAGAGGCCTTGGAAGATGAATTTCATGATTTAGGTAAAATGTTAACTTCCAAAGTTTTTGTCTATTAAGTGCTATTAAATGTGTCTTATGCAAATGAAATTTAATCTAATAGCTTTCAAGTGGTACACTAAGACAAGCTCCAAGGGCATATAAAGTGTTAGTGGGAGGGAACTCTATCCGATGTGGGACTAAGGCCAAAGGCTTTAGGTACCAGTCCAAGGGGCCGAGACTATGAAACCCTCCTCGGACTCCCCACGGTGCGAGAACAAATCCTTGAGGGCTTGGCTCCCCAAAGAGGACAATAGCCTTCTAAGATGAGATATAGGGTATCAAAAAATCCCGACCACCCACATATATATATATATATATTTTTTTTTTTTTTTGGGATTGATACTGTTTCTGCTCTTTGAGGTTTGGTGGGAATTTAAAGTTATCATGCGAGTTGCCCTGTTGTAGTTATTATGACTGTTACTGGTCGCTAACACGTGCGATGCATTAACCAATTGAACAACATGATGAAGAAATGATAGTGAATAGCATTATAAGACTTCTATAAGATTAACATTTGTATACTCCATTCCAGTAGTACAAAAGCAAAAGAATCAATATTTCATAAAATAAAATAAAAATAAAAATAAAAAACCCTTAGACCTAATGTAGGAATGCATGAGGTCGTGCCAAGTGTAGCTCTATTTTTTTTTTTTTTTTCTATTACACAAAGCATGACCTAAACATATTTTACTGATATCTCATTAATTGTGTAAACTAACTGCACTACAAGGGTTCATCAATGAATTTCTTAATGAAAATATGATGCATGAGGTACAGTCCAAATGGGGACCAAATTCAGAATAATATAAATGCCCATTTAAGAGGGAAACTAATATCCAATATTAAACCCATACATAAAAAGGGGGAGGTCAATCACTAGAAAATACATGACTGAAAAACCAAAACTTGTAATAAAAACAGTTGCCTGAACTTCATTGGCTAGCGTGATCCATTGCTCCAAGGAAAATCCCCTAGGTGATTCATCAGTAATATCAAACCTTGTAAACCAACTGTGCTTTCACAAACCTTCAATTGTATTAATAATTACTATAATCTAATAACACGTGAATGCTATAAAAAATTATGAAATAAATCTTATTTACATTTTTGGATCTACTTGATATTATATAAAATCACATAACAACATAAAAAAATTCTTACAGTTAGAACCATTTCAATGATAGTAATAATAATAATGATGGGCATAAAACTAAACTAACCATCATATTAATATATCAAAGTACTTTCCACAAATACCATGTTCTTCAAACTGCCACTAAAATAACCAAATATACAACTGGTTGAAAGTCACTACATAGCAACTACAAAAACTTTGTCTCCCCCTTGGGTACAATGGCCAATGACAATCATCAGGAGTCAGACGGTGGAGAAAGATGGTGGAGAAGGTGTAACCCATGTGTGTGCCCTGCTTTCTTCTTTGTAATTTAGAAAAGTGAATGTATTCCGGTACTTTTCCTAGCATAGCCCTTAGGAATAGGCTTATGCTAGATCACATTGTCAGAATGCGGTTGGTTACTTATAAAGGTCGGAAGTTTTATCTTTACACAGGGGGGGGGGGAATGTGATGGACTTGGGAGGCTGTCGTGTACATTCTAAAGGTTGAAAGTGTCAATGCCTGGTGAATATAATGAGGCAAAGGTACAAATGAATTTGATGTGAACAGAAGAGCATAAGAAATTCCAAGCTTTTGACTATCTGAAGCACAGTTTTCCATGGGTTTGAAGGAAATTGTAGGATTTCATTGCCACCCCAATATTAAGGCAAACTTAGCTTTACAACTGTGATAGGATGCATCCTTGAAAAATATGGACAAGCATTTTGCGTAATTGCTTTGCCTTAGAGCATCCGTAGCAGATGTTGCAAAAAAAATGTCATTTTGACACACCAAAAACCTATTTTATTATTTTACCACATCATTCTACAACATCCCATTTATCAGATATTTTATCATTCAATTCTATACATTAAAATAATATTTACCACACATTAAAATAATATATTATCTCCTCCCTATCATCACCATCAACAACAACAACAGCACATCCACCACTGCCGCAACAACGGCCACCAACAGCAACAACACCAGCCAGCCACCACCGGCACAAACCCACATCCACCAAAGCCACCTTAAAATAAAATAAAATAAAAACACAACCAGAGAGATCGACACAACCACAAATCTCAAACCCATCGGCACCATCCCAAATATCAAATCCACAGTACCATCCCAAAATCAACCAACCACCGCTTAAATTAGCCAACCACGACTCAAATTAACCAAACACAACCCACAACAACCACCCTAAAAAACACCGCCACAACCACCGCAAGAGAAAGAAGAGAGATTCGGCAGTGTTCGAGATGGTGGAGGGCGAGATCGAAGAGACCTAGACGACCTGGATGGCAAGATGGTGGCAAGCGAGATCAGAGAGACCTGGACAGCAAGACACGACGGCGTTTTGGCCCTTCTCATCTTGGACCTCAGCGATGACGACGGCTCATGCGCCGTGAGCGATGAACTCGCGAGCCGTGGCCTAGCCCATGCCGCTTGCGCCTCCAGTGATAATGGCCACCTTGCCTTGGAGCTTATTGTTTGGAGATGTGGTGTTTGGTGTGCCAAATGTGCCAAATATTTAGCATTTAACACATTCAGAATGTCTGCTGTGGATGCTCTGGCCTATTTGCAAGTGACTCACTGTGTTTTTCTTCAACAATAGACAAATTTATGCGTACATGATTTCATTTGTTCAAGACACAATGTGTCTAACTTCAACTTCAGGTCAATGTTTTAACCGTAGTTGAAGATATACTTCTTTTTCTTAAGCAACATTTTCCCCCCTGTTATTGGCATTCTCTACGGTGGATTCAGCTCTATTGAAAATTGGGGCTAACTCCACATTGTGGATTTAGCCAAACCTTGCTCATTCATTTAAAATAGACAGTTGAAAATGTGACATATAAGCAAAATGCTACTGTAGGGACCGGGTTCAGGCACTATTCCTTGAGAATGAGTAGAATCAAGCCCAGCTGGCCCAATACAATAAATTTGTAGAGTGCGGGTCAAAGAACTAGGCCCTAATGAGGTTTGCAACGACTAAACATGGTAATGCATAGATCGGGTGGCAAGGATACAGACTAGGATATGAAACTAAGCTCCTCGACAATATCCTTGGATCATATATTTCTTCTTCTTCTTTTTAGCGCTAGGTTACAAAGATCATACAAGTACCGCCCTCCCTCTTTCTTTCAGAAGAAACCCCCCCCCTCCTCTTTCTGGAGGACTTATTACATTTTATATCCCACTCTCGTTAATCCTAACCCTCCATTTGTTGATCATGCAGGTCACCACTTGAGTGCCTGTCCAATCAGCCACCTTCTCGTCCTTCCTATGGGTGGTAGTAGCTAAGGCAGCATTGTTCAGGGGTCACTTCTTCATTAATGCGGCCAGAACGTTTGTTGTGGGCATTTAATGTGGAGATGACAGTTCTTCCTGAAATTGCTCCTCCACCATGCTTCCATGGCCAACCCGTTGTACTTGCCTCTGTCTTGAATTGCTTTGGCAGGTTACCTCCAAAGGCACTTTGCTCTTCCTTTAAATGGTCCACGTGGGCCGAGGACACAATTGGCCTCGGCGGTATCCCTGGCGAATAGAGCTTTCTTGACTCATCCTCGGACACATCTTTCTCCTCGGCGTGGGCCTTGGGCTTAGTATAGAGTGGGCCGGGGTTGCCAAATTCGCTGGCCCCACAGCTACAATTACTTATGTGGCCATCAAAATACTACCATCTGTCAAGCTAACAGGCATTTAGTGCCATTTCCTCATCATCATGATGTAAGTTATTGTCTTTGTCAGTGTGGTCTATAGCTTCAGAGAGTGAGCAGGGAGAACTCTTGAAGACTAGCTATGCATCTTATTTTGGAGAAGAGTTTGAGATCTTCACAGATGGCAACACCCTGGTGGCCACAGAAGTTGTTTGTGTTTTGCTTATGTGTCATATTTTCAATCATCTATTTCAAACTAAAATTCAATATTTGGCTAAATACACAATGTCATACTAGCCCCTGGCTCCAGCAGAGCTGAATCCCTCCACATCAAACATTGAAGGCTTCTTTTGGTAAAAGCATGGTTGACACTAAATATTCTATTCATTCTATCTTTATTTGCTTGTAATTTATGTCTCTACATTCAAGCTGTTACTCATTTAGTCCCTGATTGCCGGCAAGAAAACCTGCTTTAAAATTTGAAATTATATAATTTCCCTAACATCTATATGTGGTGCACCCTACATTTGCCTAAACTCACTCACTTTTTCCTAATTTTGTAGTGGTGACTAACTTTTGTGCTTAACATACATTTTATGAAGAAGACTTAATTTATATTGCATTTTAATCTCCCTTTGTATGAGCATGGGTGTTGAAAATCTTAATTGCTACTACTATTGTGCAGCTTGCAGAAAAAAGCCATGTTGGAAAATGAGGCAAACTCAACTCTCAGCAAGTCAACTGGCTTGCCTCGGAAGCGTTTCTACAGAGCAAGAGCACACAGCAACCCATTAAGTGATAATCACTTCCCAGTGCCAAAAATGACATTCAACAACCTTTAGAAAAAAGTGAATGTAAACTGAAATTCATATTCATCTTAACCAACAAAGAAAAAAACTTTTGTTATCTATAACATAATTAGCCTTTTTTAACCATTAGTTAGTCTTTAAGGTTGAAAAAATGAAGCAAATGGCAACATCCAATTAGAAAAGATTGGAAAAACAAAGTTTGTGATTAGGGAATGAGAGCGAAAGACTACAAACATAATAGAAGAGAATTTGAGTTTAAGCAAACAAATTATGTTAGAATTTGCGTTTAACCTGCTGCATCGATGTATTGCGTGATACGTGGCTCTAGCCCACCCCGTGGTAGTACACATTTACGGCGTCAAACCTTTACGATGCCAGGCACCTCTTGCACACAGACGAGCATTGTGTTAGGTGGTGCACACAAGGTAATTATAAAATGACTATGTATTAATAATACAACTACATACCTTGTCGACGGTGTGCCTCCAAAGCGGATTTAACCGATGCTCCGGCTGCCACCTCACCTGGGTATCATCGTCGGGTCCAAGATCCACTTTATCCAATGCCTGCATATCTGACATGACAGCAAATAGATTGTTAGCAATAATTGAGAATTCACTCCATGACAAGATATAATTACAATAGCAAATCGTGTCTTCTTTCATATATCAAACCATATAATTATCAAATTGTGGGTCAAAACTCAAAATTCACATAACAAATGGTGTCATAAAATTTTCTGAATAAATTGAAAGAAACAGTATATACCATATAAAAAAGAAAGATGACCCTATAATGTTCAACTTTTGATGTAGTGAAGTAGAGAGTAGTACTCTAATGTTCACATTTTGTCATGGTACATATAATTGTTCTTATCTGGATGATGTGGAAGCATTTGGATGCTAAACACGAAGTGGCGATGAATCTATATCCGCATCTGGCTTGATGTGAGTTGAGCTTGGATTTGTTCATAAATTTACTGGCTCAGGCTATTAACTGATTGTGAATTAATCACCCTATATGGTCATGGTTTTGGAGGCAGTGAATGTGTTCCAATGTTGTATTGTTTAACTTGTGCACGTGGTTACGTTCAGCAGGTGGCATCCACGTGATTTAGATTGGTGATGGTACGGGACCAGGGGTAAACTAGAGTAATGGATTTCTTTACAAAACATATAAATGCCTAAAAAACGGTTGAGAATGGCCCTGGCCACATTCTCAACTAAAAACGCTATCTTTGTCAAGAAACTGTTTTTAGTTGAAAAAAAAAAAAAGAGCCTTTAAAACAGCTTTAAGGATTAGGTATTAGATTGATATGCTATGATTTTGACTCTTTGAGGTCCGAATAAGAGCATTAATTGCCTTCATAACGTGCCATGTTTGTTACTCTAATGTGTTAAACAATTAAGTTTGACCAAAATGGGTGTTTATTTCTTAAAGGGAAATGCTAATGAATGCTCTTAGGACATTTGTTAATAATTCATTTTAAGAAAGTTTAACATCACTTTTATGGAAAATGAAAAAAGCTATCAAAATATTAATTGTTTTTTTTTTTTTCCCATAAAAACTTTCTTTAACTAGATTATTAACAAATGCCCTAAGGGCTTAGCATGACCCTTTCACAAATGATGGGACACGAAGTAAATTCTCTCCCGAGACTTTCTTCGATTAACCAACAAAAATGTTGAATAAGCAACATAATTTTTGTTAGAAAATTCCAAAAGCCTTTGGTTTGTTGACTGTTAGTCTGTTAATCACTTGATTTCCATGCAAAAGGAAGCTAAAGAAGTAGGCACTAATGTGTAGGTGCTATTAATTCAATTAATGATTTATCATTTATGCACTTCCTTGCCCTTTTTTCTTTCTTCTTCCCTCTCTCAATTATTTAGCAAAAAAAAAAAAAAATTCTCCCCTATTAATCTAGAAATTAAAATCTACCACCTAGCTAATACCAATTAATTCCAACTTTGCAACATGGCTTTTAAACCCGGACCGGACCGTACGGTCCGACCGAGAAACCCGTGAACCGTTCAGATTTACGGTTCACTTAAGGCTATGAACCGTTCCATGCGAGAAAAGCATGGAACCGTTCAGACCGCGGTCCGACCGGCCGGTTCTGTGAACCGTGGCCGATTCTCACGGTTCAAGCGGGTCCCTGTTTTCGCCTAAAACGGCGTTGTTCAGCCTTTTTTTTTTTTTTTTTTCTTTTCCCTAATACGGCGTCGTTTTGGACATTTGGATTTACTAAGTTGCTGAAACGAAACCTAACTCTCAAACACTCTCTGCCTCTTCCTCACTCTCTCCCTCTTCCTCACTCTCTCAAAGTCTCAAATCTCAATCACTATCGTCTCTGCCTCTCCGCCCTCGTCGCCACTGTGATTATCGTTTCTGCCTCTCCCTCGTCGCCGCTGTGACTATCATCTCTGCCTCTCCCTCATCGCCGCTGCGACTATTGTCTCTGCCTCTCCCTCGTCGCCGTTGCAGCTCAGCCCAGATCGCAGCCGACGCATCGCCGCTCAGCCGTCGCAACTCCCTCATTTCTCTCACGCTCATCGCAGCTCTCCCTCGTCGCCGTCATTAGGTACTTTTTTTTTTTTTTAGCTTTCTTTTTTGAATTATGTGTTGGATATTTCTCTTAGGTTGATATTATTGGATCTGTATTTATCAGGAAAAAGATGTTAATTTTTTATGTATTTGTATGCAAAATGTTTTAGAGCTTATAGAAAGCTTTGGATTTAGGTAATGAAATTTCCTATATTTTGTTTGTTGTTGTGTTCTGGAGGTACAAGCTGTAGATTTTGATTGGATTGTGTGTGAATTCAGCTTGATCAACTATAGAGAGGGAATTGTAGGGATATGTATTTAAGCTTACTGAGATTTATCTGTGGATTTGATTATATTCTTTAAGTGTACTCGTTTGTTTGATTATATTTTTAGCTCGGTTTAGGTGTTTGTTGATGAATTTGGGTTTAATGCTGAGTTCCCTTATATGCTATATTATTGATTGTGGCTACATTGTACACTGTAATTGTTTCTTTTTAATGCTGAGTTCCCTTGTAATTCTTTGACTCTCACTCTATGACTTTGTGTATATTAGTTTGTTAATTTGACTGTGTATGAAGTTGTGATTCTTTGACTATCTGTATTTCAAAAATTGATGGGTCTATGCGTGTTTGATTGGTTGTTTAGTCTTTAAGATTAAAATGGAAACAGAGACCGGGCTACTCCATCACATGATGTTGATTCCAATGTAGTGGAGTCTAGCTCAAGAGTAAGGGAAAAGGTTGATCCGGCTTGGGAACATTTTAGCCTTGGTAAGGATGAGGAGGGATGGAATACTTTTACATGTGTGTATTGTAGGCAAACATATAAAGGTGGGGGTATTAATAGGATGAAACGACACCTTGCGGGGATAAAAGGTGATATTGGATCGTGTAAAAAGGTTTCTCATGATGTGAGACACCAAATGTTGGAATATTTGAAGGAGTTTGAGTTGAAGAAAAAAGTTGAGAAACAACGTCAAGAAGAAATGTTTAGTGTGCCTTCCACAAATAGTGATGTACAAGAAGATGAAGATGTTCAGGAAGTATTTAGTAGTGGGTTGCCTAAAAAACTTGTTTTAGGTAAAAGAAAGAGGACAAACCCAGTGGATAATTACTTTGCTCCAAGAACTACTCCAGGAGCTCAACCTGGTCTTAAAAGTGTGTTCCAAAGCAAAGAAAGGGTGAGGCAAGCTGATATGGCTATTGCAAGGTTTTTGTATGACAATTGCCTACCTTTTAATGTAGTGAATTCAGTGTACTACCAAAAGATGATTGACGCCATAGCTGCTGCTGGTCCTGGTTACAAAGGTCCATCTTATCATGCTGTACGGGTCCCTTTGTTGAGGGATCAAAAGAAAGAGGTTCAGTTGTTGGTTGAGTCACAACGTAGGCATTGGGCAGAAGTTGGATGTACACTTATGGCTGATGGTTGGACAGATACTAGACATAGGTCATTGATTAATTTTCTTGTTTATTGTCCTAGGGGAATGGTATTTGTAAAATCAGTTGATGCTTCAGATATTGTGAAGAGTACTAGAAACTTGTTTAAATTGTTTGATGAAGTAGTTACATGGGTTGGTCCAAAAAACATAGTTCACATGGTTACTGATAATGCTTCCAATTATGTATCTGCTGGTAAATTGTTGTGTGAAAAGTATAAAACTATTAGTTGGTCTCCTTGTGCAGCACATTGCCTGAATCTTGTGCTACAGGATATGGGAGACATGCCTCATGTGGAGAGACTCAAAAGCCGTGCAGCCAAAGTTACAGTTTTTGTTTATAATCATGTGGCTTTGACTGCTTGGTTGAGAAAGAGACCTGGTTGGACAGATATTGTACGCATGGGAGCAACAAGATTTGCTACTACTTTCCTTTCATTTGGAAGCCTTCATGTGCATAAGCATGACTTGCAAGCCTTAGTGACTAGCAAGTTCTTTGTGAACAATAGATTGGCAAGAGAGTCAAAGGCAAAAGAAGTAGTTTCTATCATTTTGGATAATTCTTTTTGGGATGATATTAATGTTCTTGTCAAGATTTCATCGCCACTTATTCGCTTGTTACGGATTGTTGATTCTGATCAAAGGCCTGCAATAGGATATGTGTATGAGGGCATGCATAGAGCTCGGTTGGGAATCAAGAAGATCTTCCGAATGAAGAAGCACTTGTACAAGCCATACACCTCAATTATAAAAAACCGTTGGGACAAACATTTGCGTAAAGATCTTCATGCTGTTGCATATTGGTTAAATCCTGCTTTTCAATATGATGAGGAGAATTTTTGTCGGAAACCAGCAGTAAATATGGCTGTTTTGGATTACATTGGGACAAAATATGATGGTGACAAAGAAAAGGTGATTAAGGAAACTCAATATTTTCGAGACCGTATTGGGAGCTTTGATAGAGATCTCGCATTGTCAACAAGCACGACCACTCATCCAGGTGAGAAGTAATTAGTTTACTTTAATACTATAAACAAATCTTAGTTTTTTTTGTTCATGTTGAAAGTTAGTTTTGTCACTATAGTTAGAATAACTGAAGTGATAATTCAATTGAAAGTTTGTTTGTTTATGTTGATTAATATTAGATTACGTTGTGTTATGAAAATTAGATGAATGGTGGAAGTTGTGGGGTGCTGATGCTCCAAACTTGCAAAAATTGGCAATTAGAATCCTTAGCCAAACTTCCGCCTCTTCTGGATGTGAGCGTTGTTGGAGTTTATTTGACCAAATACATTCTAAGAGGAGAAATAGGTTGGAGCATCAAAGGCTCAATGATCTTGTGTTTGTTCATCATAACTTGCGATTGCAACATAGGTAACTAAATGTTATATCTTGTCATTATATTAATTTTTAAGAAGTCATTTATATAATGTAATTGATAGTTACTAATTATGTTCAAATTCCAATAATGAGCATGACATTTTATGATGCAGGCTTTACAACAAAAAGTTTAATTTTGACCCCATTGATTATGCAAGTATCGACAAAACTGATTTTTGGATATATGTGGAAGAGGAAGACCCATATCTTAATTATGAAGAGTTGGAGAATGCAATTTATGAAGAGGGTGCATATCCAGCAGAGCCTACTTCCAATATTGAAGGTTAGTTTATATGTAAACAATTTAATAACCTATAGTGATTTTTCTTTTATTTTTTTCAAACTTGTGTAAACATTATAATGATTTTTCTTTTTATTTTGTTCAAACTTCTATGTAGAATCTGTAGATGATAGCAGTGAGGTTGAAGGAATTGAGTTGGGAACATTCGGACAACCTATTGGCCCTCCTCCTGGATTTTCAGGGAATGATGATGAGCATGCTAACTTTCATGACATTGATGATTTTTCATCATAATAATTCTATTTGAACTTTGGAGTTTTATTTTGTATTTTAGAGATAATTTCTGTCTTTTTGTAAGAAACAATGTGTAGTTGTGTATTGTAACTTGGAGGCTTGTTTATGTATTTTTATTTTGTACTTTTAAGTTTTATGGATTACATTGGCTAGTTTGGACTATATTGGGGTGTGAATTTTGGTTATATTCTATGTTAAGCAGCTTGTCTTTTTGTTTGGAGAACTCATTTTAGTTTTGATGAGTCTACAAATATTTTGGAAGTTCTAAACTTCCTGTAATGATGATGAATAATGTGCAGGTTGAGTTTAATGGATATTTCAAGAGAGGACATTCCTCCATCCATATACAAGGCTGAGTTTGATAAGAAGCATAATTAGCTAAAGTGTTAAACGCTTGGCAGGTTTGTTTGCATGTGATCCACATGAGAGTGGCATCCAACTTCTGAATAAGTGAAGCTGGCTTTTTAAGTCTTCAATATGATAGAGAAAAGTAAAGCATTGCTATGAATTATTCTTGTACTAGAGAATTGCTTGGCAGATAGTAACCAAATAAGAACAATTTGCAAGCTGTTGTACTTAATTTATGATATTGGAATAGCTATACTTAAGGAAGTGATATCCACCTTCCCATAGACTGTTTTGAATGTGAAACAATTGGCGACTGCACATAGCATGTAGTAAGTACAGTGGAAAGAAGAAAGGATCTAGTTATGGATAATTACAAGAAAAAATGGTGTATGACATTCTGCAGAGTATGAAGTTCTATATAAAATTACAAGGTGTCCATCTATAACTTGTTTCATTTTTTTGAAAGAAACCCAAAAAAATGGCACTATCCTATGTTCCTTAGTACTGTAGTAACATGCCATGAAATTCAAAAGATCTTTGAGGCAACTAGTAATTTACTAAGCTTTTCCTTTTTCTTAGCTTGTGAATGCATTTGTGTATGTGTGTTGGCTGTCTTGAAAGTAAATTAGACTATTTTAGTTAATTTTACTATTTTTTATTAATTTAATGTTTTTATATATATTTAAAATAATTATTAAATTAATTATGACGTCATCACGGTTCGACCCCGGTTCGACCTCGGTTCGACCTTAAAAATCTTGAACCTCTCCCTTTTACGGTTCAATGGACGGTCTGGGTTTGAAAACCATGCTTTGCAATGCACGATGTATGAATGTAAACAGAAATAAGACTAGTGCTTTGCAGGATTGGTAAGTATATCGGTTACGTATAGCAAAGCGTACTTGAAAGAGTTAGAAATAGAATTGCAATATGTTAGTCATTAAAGTTTCAACATCACTTCTAAATGGTGTAACTAAAAAAAAACACTCTCACCTAAATAAAATTAAAGCAAAAACAAAGGCATTTATTTAAAAAAAATGATAAATTACATATAAACCCCATATTTAGAGATGCTTTTTCTGAAGCTTAGCACAGTTTCAGATACTTGGGGTTCCAGTCAATCAGTCAAATAGGTAAATACCTACGTGAGGCAATTAAAAGTGAGGTTACAATATTGTTGTTTAATACTTAATGAGTAGAAGTTTTTGTTAATAAAATTAGTTGACATTACATGAAATATAAACCATTTTCCATATTGGCCATACAATATAAAAGTTTCCGAGTTCATTTTCAAGATATCAAACGAACAAACAAAATGACTCAATTTTCTAAAAATTCAAGAAAATAAGTAATTCTCCACACAAAAAAGGGTAATGCAAGAACATCCATTTCCCACAAAACAAATGCAGCACAAAACAGTAATGGTATGGAAGAGCAACGTACCTATAATCAATAACGGCAGTGAGGGTTCAAGAGAAGCACCAAGGTTCTGGCAACGGCGACTGATCGAAGAGGGTGAGGGAGACTGGATAGGAAGAGTGAGGAATATTAATCGTGGAGAGCAAGGGAGAGTGTAGAAGGAGAGTGATGGCACAGCAAGAGAGAGTGTAGAGGAACAGGTTGTGAGACGTTAGAGATTCAAATTGTTAAGGAAAACTCGATTTTCAAGTTACCGAGTTATGGATGTATACACGAGCATTTTTTAATTGGAAAAAGCCACGTCTGCTTTGCCAGCGTGGCACAAACCTCATACTAACTCGACTATACGAGCATCGAGTTCTTCAATAAATCTCGACCCTCAGAGCATTCACAGCAGTGAATCTAAAATTTTAGCTATTTTGCTACACAAAAAACCAATTTATCTATTTTAGCTACACACATGCTACAGCAGTGAATCTATTTTAGCTTTTAACTCAATAAAATAATATAAACATTACAATAAAATAATATATCACACTACCCAAAAATACATCCACAACACCAACGGACCAACCACAACCACCTCTACCATCAGCCACAACCACAACCACCACCAACACTACCACCACCACCACCACTAGTCCACAACAGGAAAAAAATAATAATAATAAAATAAAATAAAATAAAATAAAAAAACCCAAATCTCCAATCTTTTTCCTAAGCCACAGCCACAACCACAGCCACAGCTACAACCACCACCACCACCACTACCAGTCCACAACAGGAAAAAAAAAAAAAAAAAAAACCAATCACAGACCAAACAAAATCACCAATCTTTTTCCTCAATCCAAACCAAACAAAATCACCAATCACAAACAAAATAAAAAATTAAAAAAAATTAAAAAAAATTAAAAAAAAAAACCAATCACAGAGCTGGAGATGAAGGACTAGGCAGAGGCGTGGGTCGAAGACGTGCGGCTTGGGGCTTCGATCGGCGGCAGGGACAGTGTGGGTCTGAGGCGATCAGCGGCTAGGACGGCGTGCAACTGGGACGGCGTGGGTCTGAGGCTAGGACGGCGTGCAACTGAGGCTAGGACGGGCCGAGCCGAACCGGAGCCACCCACGTTGGCGGCGTCGAGGCGAGCTGTGGTGAAGGTGCGAATGGAGGAGTCGTCTTCATCGGAGTTTCAATGTTTGCGGCTTTGGGGGCTACCTTGTCGGAATCGTCGTCGGAATCAATGTGGGCGATGGGGCTTGAGTTTCAGGTGAGATGGTGGGGAGGGCCGGCGGCGGTAACAAAGAGGTGAGAGCTTGAGAGATGAGAGCTTGAGAGAAATTTCAGATGGGAGTTGAGAGTGAGACTAAGAGAGAGCACAGTGAGATGAGAATAAATGAAATGAAAAAAATATACCCAGTAGTGTTATTTTAATCCGGAGTTGAATAAAAAAAAAAAAAAAATTTTTAGATGTCTGCTACAATGCACATCTATAAATAAATGTGCATTGTAGCAAATCAGCTAAAAATTATAAAGATGCCTCCACAGCTGCATGGCTGGTTTTGGTATTTTTGTGGAGCTAAAATAGCATTATAGTTATTTAGCTCTACTGCTGCGAATGCTCTCATATTATCAAGTTTCAAAATACAAACATTTTCCTATATAGTTTCCAAAAATAAATCAAAATGCTAGAAAGTTTTACATAAAAGTGGTAAAACCCCATTTTGGCCCAAGTTACCCAAAAACACTAGACAGTCCAAAACCAACTCAATTGTGGTAATGTTTTATCTAAATTGTGATATATTCATTTCGAACAGATGTGACCATTTTTCACTTATCAGTGAATTGGTTGAATTTTAGAATCTCGAGTAGTTGGCTTAAATATTCTGACACCAAGTCACCAGCAATCATAGTCCGAAAAAAAAAAGGTTGGCTAAGTAATTCTAGTCACTCTTTCCCGTTAGGCATGGCCATAATTGGCCCCCAAAAGCAAAAACATTAAATACTGTCACGGGAAAGCCAACATTGGCATGCATGCAGCAATACTCTTTTTTCGACTCTTTTTCCAGCCATATTATATGTAGAGCTAGCTACATGTTCCTAAAAGCACTGCCACGAATTTCAATCAGTGTTATTAGCAATGGCATCCTCCAAAGTGAGCTTGAAGCTCCTAGTTGACACAAAGGGAAACAAAGTCCTATTTGCAGAAGCTGGAAAGGGCTTTGTTGATTTCCATTTTAACCTTATTTCTCTGCCAGTTGGAACTGTAATTTGTCTAATGACCAAGAATAGCATGGTGGGTTCCCTAGGCAATTTGTATGACAGCGTTGAAACTCTCAGCGAGGTGCACCGTGGACCTGACTCAGCAAAATAAGATGGATTTTGCTAATGTTTGGGCTAAGAGTACACAATAATTTTTATTTTTGGAAAAAAAAATTTTGAGATTTGAAAAAGTATTGAGAACTTTTTCAATACTCAGAAAAATATTTTCAAAAATAAATAACTTAACGGACCCAAATAAGATTGAGTTTCCATGATAATCTAACATAAGAACTAAAAAGGCAACATCTTATTAGCCCGTACTGCATGAGCATAATAGTCTAGAGGGAACCCCATGATATCGTATTAGGTAAGAGACACCATTAATAGCATTAGACCTCTCACTCTTATAAAAAAAAAAGGCCAGAAAGATAGCTCTAGCTCCAATTTCTAAAGAACATGGATGCTGGATCTTAGTTCCAAGGTTTAAGATTCTATTTGGATACCACTTATTTTGTTGAAAGTGCTGTAGATAAAGGTAAAAGTTAATTGAAATAATACAGCGAGGCTCATAAATAGTACAAAAAAGTGCATTGGAACCCATAAATAATAGCAAAAATAAGTTAAATAGTAAAATAATTTTAATTTTTTATGGGTATTCAAACACACACTAAATTAGACATAAATTAGACTAAAATTGTACTTATATCTTATTTTCGATCTTATATATAGGTGTGACACCTAAAGTTATTAAACTGATGTGATGTATGTTATGGTTGGATATGTTCGAATTTCTTTTAATTATTGGTGAATTTATAAAATTTATATATCAAATTTGTAGTATCTTAATTAACATCACTTATAAATAAATAAATAAATAAATAAACGTCAGTAGGTTAAATTGTACTTTTTAAAATGATAAGGTTTAGTTTTAGGGTCTGATTAAGATTTGCTTATTTTGTTGAAAATGAAAAAAAATTTATTAAAAGTACTGTAAATAAATGTAAAAGTTAATTAAAATAGTACCGTGCGGCTCATGAATAGTAAAAAAAATACAGTAGAGCCCATAAATAATAATAAAAATAAATTAAATAGTAAAATAATTTTAATTTTTCATGGATATCCAAACACACACTATATTAGACTAAAATTGTACTTATATCTTATTTTCGATCTTATATATATGTGTGACACTTGAAGTTATTAAACTGATGTGATGTATGTGATGGTTGGATATGTTCGAATTTTTTTTAATTATTGGTGAATTTATAAAATTTATATATCAAATTTGTAGTATCTTAATTAACATCACTTATAAATAAATAAATAACGTCAGTAGGTTAAATTGTACTTTTTAAAATCATAAAGTTTAGTTTTAGGATCTGATTAAGATTTGCTTATTTTATTGAAAATGAAAATTTTTTATTGAATGTACTGTAGATAAAGGTAAAAGTTAACTAAAATATTATAGTGAAACTTATAAATAATACCAAAAAGTGCAGTAAGATTCATAAATAATAGTAAAAATAAGCTAAATAGTAAATAAATTAGCAAAATTAATTTTGTCAAACACACACTTAATTTATGAAGTTTTAAAGTTCAAATTTCTCACCTAATTACTAAAAAAATTTAAGTTCTTAAATTATAGGGTTAAAAATATTATTTAAAAAAACATATAAGGTTATGAAAAGAAAAAGAAAGGTGGTAGCCAGTACTTAAATTGGGTTCCTATTGCATACAGAAGCATGACAAGTTTCTAGGGGACGTAACTTGGTCCATTGTGGAAATATGAAACAAGAAAGAAAGAAAGGCTTTTTAGGGGAAACGAAATTCGAGAACCGCAAAAGCAAATAGGCAAATATGAGATATAGCTACTAGCCAGCAATAATTCACACACAATTCACAGAAAATGAGAGAGAAAGCAGTACACTTTCTTTTTACAGAATACAGTGGACCGTGACATGATAAGACGGGTAGGGTTTTGAATTTTCAATCAAAGGTTATCTATCGATCTATACCATGGGTCTATGACTGTGTAGGCCACAACAAAACAACATAATTGCCTTTAGGCACTATTATTCTTGGCCGTACGCTGCCGACTATGAGGAGTAAAGGTAAAGATTTTATGTTGAGTAGGGTACGTTTGGATTGCGTCTACACCACAGCGGCTTGTGTATTGCGCTTTTTTTTCCTTTTTTTCTTTTTTTTTTTTTTTTGAAGCACGTTTCAGGCTGCAACACACTTTCAGTGGATCCGTGCACGGTTCATAAGATGCACAAATTTTTTTTTTATCAAAATTTTCTTTAAAAATGAGTCTCACGATACTATATACACATTTAAAAATTATTTTACTATAATATTTTTAGTTTTCAATTTTCAGTTTTCAGCAAAATAAGCGCTACTTAAATGGACCCTAGGCGTGCGTTTGCTGAGGATTATTGTGAGTTTTGCGTTTTTGGTTGGGTCTAACAGTACTGTTCACGACCCAACCAAACTTGTAAAAATGCAGATTTCGAGGTAAATTTTGGGTTCCACGGCGATATTCATAACTTAAAAATTATTTTGTTACAGTATTTTCAATAATAAGTTTTCAGTTTTCAGCAAAATAAGCAATATCCAAACAGATCGTAGATGGGACAGCTTAGGTTTTAGCAAAGTGAATGTGAATATATAAGTTAGAACATTCTCATCAAAGATCTTAAAAAATTTAGCATTTAGCATATCAAAAAGTCACTTTATTTATTTTAACACTTCATTTTACAATTCACCAAACATCAAAGATTATATATTTTTACCACTTTAATTAAATTTTTTTTATTTCTTTATTCTTCAATATATATTTCTTTCTCTCTATTCCTCTCTGTCACTCTCAACCAAGCAAACTCACACTTACCTTCTCCACCAAGCAAACCCATACCCACCCCATCCACCACCACCGAAGAAAAACACCTGCCATCCATACCCACCTGTCTATCCAACAAACTCACACTCTTCCATCTCAACCCAGCAAACCTATCTCTATCTCAGCCACCACCATTGGGAAAAAAAAAAAAAAAAACACACACACACACACACACAAACACACACACATTGGTAGAAGTGAAAAACCCATAGAGATTCACCACAAAACCCAGAAAAACAATAGCACCCACAAAACCTAAAATTGGTGACCCACGAAGACCCACAGAGATTCAAATTAGTGATCCATGGTGACCCACAGAGATTCCCCATAAAACCCAAAAAAACAACATCCACCACCGGAGATTCAAAGAAAACACTATAAAACTCAAAATCGGGCCAAATCTCAGCCACCACCGAAGATTCCAGAGAAGAAATCAGGCCGAATCTCAGCCACAATCCACCAAATCAGACCAACAACATCCATAAAAAAGGAGTAAAACTAGGATGATCCATCAGTGAGAAGAAGGAGAGAGAACCAGGGAGAAGAGAGGAAAAAAAAAAGAGAGAGAAATGGCAGTGGAACAGAGAAGAAAGGGAGAGAAAAAGAAAAATGTTTTTTTTTTTTTTTTTAAGGAAAGGAAGAGAGAATAAATATAGTGGGCTACTAGAGATAGCAGCCCACCGTAGCTAGATGTCAAAATTAATAGCATTTAGCATTCTTGACGGAGTGTGCTTTTTACAAATTTGATATTTGTTGAGTATGTTTCTGCTACAATGGCTGAAAATGAGAGAACGGCCAAAATCTCCCATTGAGTTCTTTAGAAGTGTTTATTGTAGAGAATCAAGCTCAAAATTTCAAATATATAGTGAACAAAAGGCTAATGATGCTTTGACAAGAAAGAATCAAAATGCTAATAACAAAAGTGCAAAAAAAGCATAAAAACATAATAGGTCAGAAACTTTGACCCACAGTCAACGAGAAGAGAAAATTGAGAGAGGTTATGAGGAAGAGATGAAAGGTTTCCCTGTACCCATATTTCCACCCCTAAAGTTCAGAATTGTGAGAATGTTTCCCGGCTCAGTGGGCTTTTGCTCTCAAGTTTTATCTCTATAGGGAAAACATGGTTGGTTTTATTTTGAACTGAAGAGAGAGTTTTATATAGAATTTGGGGTGTTGCTAATGACTGGTTTTTGGGAAGAGAGGGAGGCTTTGGACCTCCTGAATGCTATTTCCATGATTTGGTGTAGTTTGTCTTTATCTTAGGAAATGAGTTTGTTGCTTTTTACATAATTTTGGAAATAAAGGGGGTTTGCTCTAATGGGTTGCCTTTGGTCAAACATTTCAAACCATTGAAAGGCTCACCTAAGTGAGGGCTAGCAAATGGAATTGGCCAATGGGAGCCAACTATGTTTAAAGGCAAAAATGGGTTTGAGCATAAACTTTACGCCGCCGTTAAACAGAGCATGAAAGCTCTTTTGGGGTTGAAATTTCAAGTACAAGACCTATTTCATGAGTCAGAGGTGCTACCAGTGTCCCTTATCCACTTAGAAGAACACATAGGTTGGGTTCATGCAAAAGGTCTGAAAGGAACCAATCTATACCCTCCAAACCACATTTTCTCAATTTTCCTCATAAGTTGCATGGGCTTTGGCTTGGGCTTGGGCTATGCTTAAAAGAATAAAATATAATATATGAATTGAGCCCACAATAAAGTTGGGCTTGGTTGAGCTTGTAGAAAATGTGTCACGAAAATGGGTATCAACAATGTTAAAAAATAGCATTTATAGCATTTAGCATTCTTGATGAGAATGCTCTTAGAGATACATCCTTTGTGCGGGATATCAACAAAGACAGAGTTATATTATGTAGGTCCAAAAAACATTTCGTACTTGTACAGTGATCTTAAGCAATGTTAATAATGGCTGTAGCCTTTGGTTTGTTAACTATTACTTTATATGAGCAATGTCAAGAATGGATTTTTTTTCCCATTGGCAAAAAAAATGCAAGAAAGGCCAGTCACTTGAGTTTAAGTCACCAAAAATACTTGGAGCTTAAAAATGAGAGATGCTTAAACTGATTGTTGGTAGAGCTATAAAGGTACTACTTGACCAGAGTAATTTTTAGATACTCCTAAAGCATTTAGAAATTGTGCCCCCTCCTCTAATTATCACCATTTCTCTATGTTTAGGGAGTACTTAAGAATTTTTCACTTAATCGGGCTAAGCAACCTTACCTTATCGGTCCCTATGCGGATAGGAGTAATTTCAATAAGGAAGTGATAGCAAAAAGACAACACACACACACACACACACACACACATATATATATATATATATATATATATATTTCATATTCATATAGTTGAACCTAGTTTACCATTTTTGATATATTTCATATTCATATAGTTGAACCTAGTTTACCATTTTTGATATATTTCATATTCATATAGTTGAACCTAGTTTACCATTTTTGCAATACTAATCGAGACCATTTAATCTATGATAAAATTTACTGATATTGATAATGACTCTTCAGCCAGTTTTTCCATTCATTAATTTCATAATTTTGAGGGGTTTTATATTTCAATACAGAATCAAATATTCCTTGCATTCCAACAAAATACTTCCTTATTCCATTCTTAAGAAGAAAAAAAAAAGATGTTTTGTAATATTTAAAGACAAATCATAACTTATCTAGATTATTGATTGGAGTGTGTGTATATATATATATATATTAATAGGTAAAACTGGAAAAAAAAAAATCTAATTAGGTTTTAAATTGGATTCCAATTGTTGCCTAATTTTGCGTTACATATCCTATTTAAGTTTTTTTAATTTTTGTTATAGGTGAGTTAATGAGGTGCAAAAGATGAAGAGTCTAATATAATATAAATAAATCATCAAAAACTCAATAAACAGGAAAAAAAAAAAAACTAATGTGTATATCTAAAAGAAAATGGATTCTAATTGTTATCTAATTTTGCGCCACGTATCCTATTTAAGTTTTTTTTCATTTTAGTTCTAGGTGAGTTAATAAGATGCAAAAGATGAAGGGTCTAATATAAATAAATCATCAAAAACTCAATAAACAAAAAAGAAAAAGAAAAGAAAAGAAAGAGTAAACTCATATGTATATCCAAAAAAAATTAAAATAAAATAATAAGAGAGACAGAGACAGAGAGAGAGTATAATTTGAATCCATATACGTATGTAATTATAAAATTTTTAATTGTACCGTGCATATATACAAGTTATATACTAGTTTATAGAGTATATATTTGATTCTGAGAAGTAAGATAAGTACCCAAAAATAAGATAGTAATATGTTATTTCCTAATACACATAATATATATATATATATATAATCCTAATCATAATACTAAATCGTAATACTAATCATAATACTAAATCACACCTTGAAGCTTGAGGTCTTTGCCATACAAAATACAAAAAAGTCCTGGAACTAAACTTTAAACCTCGAAAGTTTAAACTTATCTATTAAATTTTCTAGAAAACATTTCTATTAAACCATCCCCATTATCCATGGCCTTAATTGGCCCCAAAAGACTTCAATACTTTCATGGGAAACCAACATTAGAGCTATGTCTAATTTTTTGGAGCAAAAACACTACTGTTCACACTTCAACATATTCTCCATCTACATTTTTTAGATTAGATTTGCTACAGTACTTCCTACAAATAGAGAGCACTATAGCTTTTACTATTCATACTTCAAATGTTTTTGTCTATTACAATAATCAAGCATTGAATAAAAAAAATGTTAAAAGATGTGTAGTTGTTAAAAAAAGAATAAAAAATGAATGAAGAAATAATATTTAAATAAGATAGAGAAAATAATAGAAAATCTGTTGGAAAGTGTATTTGAAAAATACAAACAATACAAAAATTTAGCTAATAGGTTGGAGATGCTCTAAGATGCATGCAACAATTTATTAATACTTTCGACCATTCCTCTTCCCCATGTGTTAAAACCTCTCTCGAATTATATATAGATCTATATGCAATGTTCCTACTGTTGGGAAAATTTTTATATAAGTCGAAATAAATTTTAGTAAGTACAACGAAAGCACGATCACATAAGAATACAAATATTTACGTTAAATTTTTTTCTTTTTTTAAAGAAAAAATCACGGGACAAATTCTAAATAATTTTACTATATTAAATAAAAATTACAATACTTAAAGATATAATTGGAGAAAACAATTCTCTTTTTCTTTTTACTTGTTACTTTATTTCTCACTGTACATCTCTAACAATTTTTTCTCTCTTTCTTTTCTCTTTCTCTTTTGCTCTCACTCACGCACTTTTTCAAGATTGCACCGTTCCTTACACTCCGAGACTTCACTTATTTTCCTCATATCACACTCTTTACATCAAATCAAAGTAAGGCCACATCAATTGTAAAGGAATCCGGGAAAATATTTCACATCCTTAGAGCATTCACAGCATTGGAGCTAAAAATTTAGCTTTTTAGCTCCACCAAAAGTTACTTTATCTATTATACCTACACACCTGCTGCAGCAGTAGATCTATTTTAACTATCAACACAATAAAATAATATAAACATCACAATAAATAATATACCTCTATAATAAAATAATATATTCCACAACCCAAAAAACATCCCAGCACCGACCACAACCACCTCTACAATCAGCCACAGCCACAGCCACCACTACCACCACCACTAACACAGACACAACCAAACCCACAAACAAAATAAAAAACCAAACAACCATCATAGTCACCAATCCACCACCACAGCCACCAAGCCCACAGGAAAAAATAAATAAAACACCGTACCACCAAACCATAGCCATAACAACCACCATCGCCACCACCACAGCCATCAAACCCACAAAAGAAAAAAAAAATCAAACATCATTCCACCACCACAGCCATCAAACCCACAGAAGAAAAAAAAAATCAAACATCATCCCACCACTACAACCATTAAACCCATAGAAGAAAAAAAAAATCAAACATCATTCCACCACCATAGTCGGTGGATCGACGGCGTGGATCGATGAGGATCGACGGCTTGGGTCTGGCGGCGAGGATCGACGGTGGCGTGAGTCGGCAGTGTGGACTTGGGCTGGCAGCGGTGAAAGAGTTAAGAGAGAGAGAGGTGAGATGATCAGAGATGAGAGAGAGCTGAAATGATCAGAGTTGAGAGAGAGAGAGAGAGAGAGGAGTAATATTTTAATAAGGTAAGGATTAAAATATTATTATTTTTTAGCTCTCATGAACAGTGCACATCTATAAATAGATGTGCACTATAGCAATGGAGCTAAAATTTTTAGATTTAGCTCCACTGCTGTAGCAAGACTTTTGTGTTTGTGAAGCTAAATTTTAGCAATATAACATTATATCTTCATTGCTGCGAATGCTGTTACAAATGTTTGCGTAGGCATAAAAATTCGATCCACCTGAAAATAAATTTCAGTTAACTTTAAAATAGAGACCCTCACTTTGTAAACTACTTACTTGTTTGAGTTATTTCAGTTTGCTTCAACCAATTTTTTTTTCCTTAACTCTCCCTTAGCCGAATGACCCTTGCCTTTTGCTTCTTTCTTTTCGTTTTTCCTTCAGCGTGTTAGACACGCCTTGCATCAGCTCTGCATTGTTGGATATTTTAATAAAAAATATTATATTTATTTTGATACTCATTTATGTATATCAATTATCCCTTAATGTCAGATACGTTGAATACTAAATTTTGAAATTCAAATTTAATTCAAAATTTGAATAGATTTTGTCAATGGTTTTAATCAGGAAATTTATGAACATTAATGTAATATTAATACCATAATTGCCAGTATATTTGGCTTTATTATCTTATTTGAATATGACATAATAACGTCATATATGGAAGAATTTCAGCATTTAAATGTACAGTTATTGCTGAATTATTTTATGCTCTAATTAGTTACCATATATATATATATATATATATATATATATATATATATATATATATATATATATATATCTTATGAAAAAATTGTTGGATATTTTAATAAAAAATATTATATTTATTTTGATACTCATTTATGTATATCAATTATCCCTTAATGTCAGATACGTTGAATACTAAATTTTGAAATTCAAATTTAATTCAAAATTTGAATAGATTTTGTCAATGGTTTTAATTAGGAAATTTATGAACATTAATGTAATATTAATACCATAATTGCCAGTATATTTGGCTTTATTATCTTATTTGAATATGACATAATAACGTCATATATGGAAGAATTTCAGCACTTAAATGTACAGTTATTGCTGAATTATTTTATGCTCTAATTAGTTACCATATATATATATATATATTTATATATATATTACAATAAATTGCTGGCTGGTTGACTACTTTTCAAATAGTAAATAAATATAAATGAGTATCAAAATAAATATAATATTTTTTATTAAAATATCCAACAACATTAAACCAAAAGCTGAATTTAGCGGGACGTGAGAAGGCAAGCTCATAAATGAGCTTTGACAAGAGTAGCAAGCAGTGGGCTGGACCCATTAGGTGCCACGCACCCAGCACTTACCAATGCACTCACTTCATATCTTTTTAACTAGCACTCACTTCGTTACTTTTTTAACTAATCAGCCTGAACAGCAATGGCATCCTCCAAAATGAGCTTGAAACTTTTCATGGACCAAAAAAGTAAAAAAGTTCTATTTGCCGAAGCAGGCAAGGAATTCATCGACTTCCTCTTTAACTTTCTCGCCCTGCCGGCCGGAACTCTCGTTCCACTTCTTAATCGGGAAGTATTAAGCAGCTTCCAAAACATTTACCAGAGCATTCCAAATTTTGGTGACGCTTACCTTCAACCAAATTTTATCAAAGACACTCTCCTGAACCCCAAAGTTTACGTCCCTGGTGGTTGTTCGGACTCTTTCCAACTGCCAAACGTGGAATTATCAACACCAAGGAAATTCTATACGTGTCGTAATAGTAGTCACAGGTACGTGTCTAACGATGAAATTGCAAACTGTCCTTCGTGCCGGTCTTCTATGAGCTACTATGGTGAAATTGTAGACACATCATCAATACCCTCCTCTGTTCAGCGAGGGTACGTGAAAGAGTCGGTTACGTACATGGTGATGGATGATCTAGAGGTGAGACCGTTGTCCTCGATTGTGTCTATCGGCAATATTCTTAACAAGTTAAATGTCAAGCACATAGGGGCTCTTGAGGAAAAAGTGGTCCATTTGAGCATGGATGTGGTATGTTATAATCATTCTTTTCTTAAATTTTTATCACAGTACCCATTCTTTTTACGTAATATTTTCTGTTCTTTCCATTGTTGAAAATTATAATACGCTCTTTATAACTGAGAATGAGGGTACTATTCAGTGATATAAGTGGTCTTTTAATCATAGCTAGTTTAGAGTAGTTAATATATCACATAAAATTATGGCATGGGCATTGACATTTTTTCTCAGTCAAAATATTAGGCATGGAGTTTTTCTTGTTCAATTTTGCATCTCAAATTGTTTGCTAAAAAAAATAATAACAATGGAATAGACAAATTTGGTATTGATGTGCATCATTATTTCAAGATGTCGAAAAACTTAATTAACAAAAGATCATTAATTCTACCTGTTACGTACACATGATTTGTGTCAATTCTTATTTTTTGTTGCTTTGATGTTGTATATTGCTATGGCTTTTGGGCAAAATTGTTCAAAACTTACCATTCTTACTTAAAAACATATTGTTGTATACTCTCTTTCGTCTTGATCCACTCACTCGTAACAGACTGAAATCCCTTATTGGTGAAAGTGTCACTTTTCTCTTTATATAATAACTATTTTGCTTGTTCATCTGGTTTATTTTTAGGGTTTGAAATTGCTCAAGACTTCTTTGCATTCGATTAGTGTTCTGACCGATGTTTTCCTCCCGATGTTGGAGGAGGAAGTCAAGATGGAGAATTAAATATCAATTTTCTGAATTCTGTGGGACTGCCAAATTTTTGTAGTTTCTGTTTTGTTGCAGAAATGATCTTAATGTCGAATTTTGTTTGGCAATGTAATGGACAATGTGCTTGCTACTCTCTCCTCTCCTTGTGTTTGTTAGCCAATTTATATGCTCAACTTCTTTTGGTGAAAAATGTTGCTCTATTTTTTCTTTTAAAGAAAAAATGCAGTTTTGAAAGCCATTCGGGAATGATCTTTTTTTTTTTTTGACAAACCATTCGGGAATGATCTTGATCAACATATTCAGATCGTGTCTAAAATATATCATTTAAAAAAAATAATTTACACTTACTACTACAATTATTGATAAGATCGGCTCTGGAAGGGAAAAAAACCCATTGTAAGTAAAATATTTTTCAGTTGTAACTTACTAAAAATTAAATTAGATTTTAGTTATATAATTATATTCCTATTATTTTGTTCCAAGTGTTCTTCTAATTCTACTCTTATTATTTGATATCAAGTGTTTTAAGATTTAAAATGTTTAAATTTTGTGTGGGTTTGGATGGCACATCTTCTTACTGAGAGTAGAGTTGCGTTTTCTGTTTTTTTTTTTTTGGTCGGCTTTTTTGACTTTGGGGGACAAAATTTATTGTGCATGAACAGTGTGGCACTGTTTATGCATTGTTCATGTACTGTTCATACATTAAAAAATATTAAAAATAGGACCCATGGTACTATTCACACATTTAAAAATTATTTTGCTACAGTGTTTTCAGCAACAATCAGTTTTCAGCAACTTTCAGCAACAATAAGCTCTATCCAAACGGACTCAAGCGTCATTTTATCTCTAATTTTTTGTTACGTGTTTTTCCATAAAAATAAATCTCACTTACAAAAACATTTATAAAAAAGACTCAATTATAATTTATTGTACTTCTTTGTAATATATAATTTGAATATGTAATACTTCTAACCAACTTATACTGTAACTTTTTTTAGTCAACCTGAAACTACTTATAACACGTTTTATTTAAAATTAATTCCAATATCCATTTAAATTAATCCTTGTTTTTTTTTTAATGAAATTTTACTATTAGATTAAATATAAATTTCAATTGAAAGTTTTCTCATTTACTAAAAAAAAAAAATTTCTTCATTTTGAATATATTCCATGATATATATCCATAGTCTTCAATGATAAATTGTATTTTTATTATTTAGTACTCAATTTTGTCATGTTAACTCAATTACACAAAAAGTGTGAAAAATGTGTGTAATGATTAAAATGTGTAGTTTTGTGTTTGAGAATGGCTGCTAAACAGGCCCTTAGATATTTCGGTTGAAAACCTAAAAAAGTATTAGTTAAACACTTAAACTATAATATTCTTAGAAAAATTTAATGATATTTAAATATTAGAAATTAGATCAATTAAAATTGGTACAATAGGTCTCAAATTATAGTGTCAACCTTATATATTATACCTTTAAATTTGTGAAATATTAAGAATATACTATACCTATTAATATATATATATATATATAGACACACGCTACGGGTTAAACTCTCGTTTTTAACAAAATGAGATTATGGATCACGATGTTCTATTGTTTAACCAAAAAGAGATTAGGAAAGTATACGTGGAGCAAGCATAACTAGCGTGGTTATGAAATTAATATATATCTTGATTCTCGTGACACCTTAAGCCATCTCTCTCTCTCACAATGTTATTAATCATCTTAAATTTTTTGTTATAAATGGGTAATATTGGATTTTACTCTTGTTTTTACCACATCATCAAAGTTTTAAATATAAAAATAAAATTCTGTTTTTTATAGATAAAAAATAATGTTAGTTATTAAGGAAAAATTTTGCTATACAAAAGGGTACGTGGTAGAAAAAAAAGAAAAAAAATGGACATATGTTTAAGGATCATGTGCAATGCACATAACCAAGTGGATAGGAAACTCAAACCAATTCTGGATAGGGGTAGCAATTAATATTTGTGTAAATAGTGATGATGTTGTAAACTCAAACCAACTCAATTGTAATATTTAATTTTTCTTTTAGAATCAATTGTAATATTTAATTTAAATCATGTAAATTGATCCATTTAAAGTGGATAGGATGATTTTCCACTAAGTTATCAATGAACTGATTGACTTGAGTTACCCAAAAATCCTAAACAGTCTTAAGAACCAACTCAATAGTGGTAATATTTTATCTAAATTGTGAAATACTATTATTGAATTTTGCTAATGTGTGCCCTAAGAACACACAATAGGAAACCAATTTTAAAAAAAAAAATTTATCAAAAATTGAAAAAATTTTGATAATTTTTTTAATTTTCAGTAAAATTTTTACAGAAATAAATTTGTTAGTGTGCTCCAAAAAACAAAAGGTAGGCTAAGTAATTCTAGTCACTCTTTCCCGTCAGGCATGGCCATAATTGGCCCCCAAAAGCAAAAACATTAATTACTTTCACGGGAAAGCCAACATTGGCATGCATGCAGCAATACTCTATTTCGACTCTTTCTCCAGCAATACTCTACATGTTCTTAAAAGCACAGCCACTGATTTCAATCAGTGTTATTAGCAAGGGCATCCTCCAAAGTGAGCTTGAAGCTCTTAATTGACACAAAGACAAAGGGAAATAAAGTCCTATTTGCAGAAGCTGAAAGGACTTTGTAGACTTCCTTTTTAACCTTCTTTCTCTGCCAGTTGGAACTGTAATTCGTCTACTGACCAAGAATAGCATGGTGGCCGGGTTCCCTGGGCAATTTGAATGAGAGCGTTTAAACTCTCAGCGAGGTGCACCGTGGACCTGACTCAGCTAAATAAGATTGAGTTTCCATGATAATCTAACATAAGAACTAAGAAGGCAACATCTTATTAGCTCGCGCGTACTCCATGTCCATGAGCATGATAGTTTAGAAGGGCACCCCACGATTTCGTATTAGGTAAGAGACACCATTAATAGCATTAGACTAGACCTCTCACTCTTATAAAAAAAAAAGGGCAGAAAGATAGATCTCTGGCTCCAATTTCTAAAGACCATGGATGCTGAATCTTTGTTCCAAGATCTAAATTGGACATAAATTAGACTAAAATTGTGCTTATTAGTTGCTCAAAAAAATTTGTGCTTATTAGATCGATCTTATATGTGTGACACCTAAAGTTAGTAAACTGATATGATGTATGTGATGGTTGGATATGTTTGAATTTTTTTTAATTACGGGTGAATTTATAAAATTTATATATCAAATTTATAGTATTTAATTAACATCACTTATAAATTAAAAAATAAAAACGTCAGGAGGTTAAATTGTACTTTTTAAAATGATATGGTTTAGTTTTAATTTATGAAGTTTTAAATATTTAAAGTCCAAAAGTTTTTAAATTATAGAGTTAAAAGTATTATTTAAAAAAAAAAAACATATAAGGTTATGAAAAGAAAAAAAAAAGAAAAAGAAAGGTGGTAGCCAGTACTTAACCTTGGCCTCCTATTGTATACAGAAGCATGACAAGTTTCTAGGGGGCGTAGCTTGGTCCATCGTGGAAATATGAAACATGAAAGGAAGAAGGCTTTTGAGGGGAAACGAAATTCGAGAAATGCAAAAGCAAATAGGCAAATATGAGATATAGCTACTAGCTAGCAATAATTCACACACAATTCAAAGAAAATGAGAGAGAAAGCAGTACACTTTCTTTATACAGAATACAGTGGACCGTGACATGATAAGACGGGTAGGGTTTTGGATTTTCAATCAAATGTTATCTATCTATCCTATACAAAGGGTCTATGACTGTGTAGGCCACAACAACACAACATAATTGCCTTTAGGCAATATTATTCCTGGCCGTACGCCGCCGATCGTGAGGAGTAAAGGTAAAGATTTTATGTTCATTACGGTAGCCACAGCGTCTTGTGTATATATATATATTTTTTTTAAGCGCGTCTTAGGTCAGTGAGTCCTATGCACAGTTTACGAGATATACAAAATTTTTTTTATCAAAATTTTTATTAAAAATGAGTCCAACGGTATTATTCACACATTTAAAAATTAGTTTGTTATAGTGGTTTAGTTTTCAGTAAAATAAGCGCTATCTAAACGGATCCTAGGCGTGCATTTGCTGAAGATTATTATGCGTTTTGCGCTTTTGGTTGGGTCTCACAATACTATTCACAATCCAACCAAACTTGTGAAAACACAGATTCGAGGAAAATTTTGGGTCTCACGATAATATTCATAACTTAAAAATTATTTTATTACAGTGTTTTCAGTAATAAATTTTTAATTTTTAATTTTCAGCAAAATAAGCAGTATCCAAACAGATCTTAGATGAGACGGCTTAGATTTTAGCAAAGTGAATGTGAATATATATGTTAGTGCATTCTCTTCAAGGATCTCAAAAAATTTAGTATTTAGCATCTCAAAAAGCCACTTTATTTATTTTAACACTTCATTTTACAATTCACCAAACAGTAAAGATTCTATATTTTTACCACTTCAATTAAATATTTTTTTTATTATTTCTTTATTCTTCAATATATATTTCTTTCTCTCTCTTCCTCTCTGTCACTTTCAACCAAGCAAACTCACACTTACCTTCTCCACCCAGCAAACCCATACCCACCCCAGCCACCACCGCCGGAGAAAAACACCTACCATCCATACCCACCTGTCTATCCAACAAACTCACACTCTTCCATCTCAACCCAGCAAACCCATCTCCATCTCAGCCACCACCATTGGAAGAAAAAAAAAAAAAAAACGCACACACACACTGGCAGAAGCGAAAAACCCACAGAGATTCACCACAAAATCCAGAAAAACAATGGCATTCACAAAACCTAAAATCGGTGACCTACAAAGACGAGGAATTATAGAGTCTTCTGGTGGACAACATCACTTGTATACCATTCCATTAAAAAACTTTCACTTGTTTAAAATTGCTGAGTTAGTAATTAATTTTTGTTTAAAAAAAATTTCTAACTAACAATTTTAAAGAGATGAAAGCTTTTTAGTAGAATGGTGGACCACATCACTTGTCCACCATGTACATCTTATAATTTCTCCACGAAGACCCACAAAGATTCAAATTAGTGATCCATGGTGACCCATAGAGATTCCCCTCAAAACCCAAAAAAACAAACAACATCCACCATCGAAGATTCGAAGACAACACTACAAAACTCAAAATTGGACCAAATCTCAGCCGCCACCGGAGATTCTAGAAAATAAATCAGGCCGAATCCCAGCCACAATCCACCAAATCATACCAATAACATCCATAAAAAAAGGAGCAAAATTCAGCCATGATTCACGATCCACCACTAGCATGATCCATCAGTGAGAAGAAGGAGAAAGAAACAGGGAGAAGAGAGGAAAAAAAAAAGAAGAAAAGAGAAATGGCAGTGGAACAGAGAAGAAAGGGAGAGAAAAAGAAAAAAAAAAAAAATTTTTAAGGAAAGGAAGAGAGAGAATAAATATAGTGGGCTACTAGAGATAGCAGCCCACTGTAGCTAAATGTCAAAATTGACAGCATTTAGCATTCTTGATGGAGTGTGCTTTTTACAAATTTGATTTTTGTCGAGTACATTTTTGCCACTTTGAAAATGAGAGAACGGCCAAAATCTCCCCTTGTGTTCTTTAGAAGTGTTTATTCTGGAGAATTAAGCCCAAAATTTCAAATATATAGTGAACAAAAAGCTAATGGTGCTTTAACAAGAGAGAATCAAACTGCTAATAACAAAAGTGCAGAAAAAACATAAAAACATAACAGGTCAGAAACTTTGACCCACAGTCAACAAGAAAAGAAAATTGAGAGAGGTTGTGAGAAAAAGATGGAAGGTTTCTCTGTACCCATATTTCCACCCCTAAAGTTCAGAATTGTGAGAATGTTTCCTGGCTCAGTGGGTTTTTGCTCTCAAGTTTTATCTCTATGGGGAAAACGTGGTTGGTTTTGTTTTGAACTGAAGTGAGAGTTTTATATAGGATTTGGACCTCCTGAATGCTATTTCCATGATTTGGTGTAATTTGTCTTTATCTTAGGAAATGAGTTGGTTGCTTTTTACATAATTTTGGAAATAAATGGGGTTTGCTCTAATTGGTTGCCTTTGGTCAAACATTTCAGACCATTGGAAAGCTCACCTAAGTGAGGGGTAGCAGATGGAATTGGGCAATGGGAGCCAACTATGTTTAAAGGCAAAAATGGGTTTGAGCATAAACTTTACGCCACAGTTAGACAGAGCATGAAAGCTCTTTTGGGGTGGAAATTTCGGGTACAAGACCTCTTTCATGAGCCAAAGGTGGTACCAGTGTCCCTTACCCACTTAGAAGCAGGCATAGGCTGGGCTCATGCAAAAGGTCTGAAAGGAACCAACCCATACCCTCTAAATCACACTTCCACAATTTCCCTCATAAGTTGCATGGGCTTGGGCTATGCTTAAAAGAATAAAATATAATACATGAATTGAGCCCACAATAAAGTTGGGCTTGATTGAGCTTGTAGAAAATGTGTCACGAAAATGGGTATCAACAATGTTAAAAAATAGCATTTAGCATTCTTTGAGAACACTCTTAGAGATACATCCTTTGTGCGGGATATCAACGAAGACAGAGTTATATCATGTAGGCCCAAAAAACATTTCGTACTTGTACAGTGATCTTGAGCAATGTTAATAATGGCTGTAGCCTTTGGTTTGTTAACTATCACTATATATGAGCAATGTTAAGAATGGATTTTTTTTTTCTCATTGCCCAAAAAAAAAAATGCAGGATAAAGCCAGTCACTTGAGTTTAAGCCACCAAAAATACTTGGAGCTTAAAAATGAGAGATGCTTAAACTGATTGTTGGTAGAGCTATAATGGTACTACTTGACCAGAGTAATTTTTAGATACTCCTAAAGCATTTAGAAATTGTGCTGCCTCCTCTAATTCTCACAATTTCTCAATGTTTAGGGAGTATTTAAGAATTTTTCACTTGATCGGGCTAAGCAACCTTACCTTATCGGTCCCTATGCGGACATGAGTAATTTCAATAGGGAAGTGATAGCAAAAAGACAACACACACACACACACACACACACACACACACACACACATATATATATATATGTTTCATATTCATATAGTTGAACCTAGTTTACCATTTTTGCAGTACTAATCGAGACCATTTAATCCTTGATAAATCTTACTGATATTGATAATGACTCTTTAGCTAGTTTTTCCATTCATTAATTTCATAATTTTGAGGGGTTTTATATTTCAATACAGAATCAAATATTCCTTGCATTCCAACAAAATACTTCCTTATTCCATTTTAAGAAGAAAAAAAAAAGGATGTTTTGTAATATTTAAAGACAAATCATAACTTATCTAGATTATTGATTGGAGTGTGTGTATATATATATATATATATTAATAGGTAAAACTAGAAAAAAAAATCCAATTAGGTTTTAAATTGGATTTCAATTGTTGCCTAATTTTGCGCTATATATCCTATTTAAGTTTTTTTAATTTTTGTTATAGATGAGTTAATAAGGTGCAAAAGATGAAGAGTCTAATATAATATAAATAAATAATCAAAAAGTCAATAGACAGAAAAAGAAAAAAAAAAGAATATAGTAATGTGTATATCTAAAAGAAAATAGATTCTAATTATTGTCTAATTTTGCGCCACATCTCTCACAATTTTTGCTTGCTCTCTCTTTTTTTCTCTTATTTCTTGCTCTCACATAATGCAGTTCTTCAAGACTGTACTCGTCCTCACACTCTGGGACTTTACTTCTTTTCCTCGTATCACACTCTTTACATCAAGTCACAGTAAAATTACGATTGTTTCGATTGTAAAGGAATTTAGGAAAATATTTTACATTCCAAAAGGTATTTAGATACACATAAAAATTCGATCAAACAGAAAATAAATTTTAATTGACAGTAAAATAGAGAACTCACCTTGTAAAACCAACTACATACTTATTTGAGTTATTTCAGTTTGCTTCAACCAATTTCTTTTCTTTTCCTTATCAAAAAAAAAAAAAAAAAAAAAAATTTCTTTTCTTTTAGCTCTCCCTTAGCCGAATCACCCTTGCCTTTTGCTTCTTTCTTTTCTTTCTTCCTTCAGCGTGTTAGACACGCCTTGCATCCATGGACAGAGCCATTCATGGACCAGGGGGGGCAATGGCCCCCCCCTATTTTTTTTAAAAAAATAATATAATTATATAACTATATATTTAGGTCTAATTATAGCAACTTCCTTCAATAAAATTACATTTTGTCCTCCTTATTGATCATTATAAGAAAAATGTTATAGTTACAAACTTTTTTACAACATTTTTACAGACTATTGAGATAGCAAATTCTTACTGGTTTACATTTGGGTCCACCACTTACATCACTTTTTTACTTACTAATAACCACTAATCACAACAAAAATTTGTAAAAAAATTTGTAGATCTAGTATTTTCCTCCTTTTAAAGTCCATAAAAAAATTTATAGATCTAAAAAAAAAAAATTATATATATATATACAAGCCCAAAATATTAGTCCAACAACAAAAATTACCAATAGGCAGCGGCAAAGCTTAAAAAAAAAGTTTGAGACTAATCAACCAATTTTACCAAAAACAAACAACTTAGCCTTCTAAAAACTTTAAACAAAATAATTTTGTCCTTACCAACAAAAGACACTCTACACACATGAAAATAATAATAATAATAAAAGAAAACCTTTGCCGGCTAAGCAATAAAGCCAAAAGCTGAAGCGACTGTATATAGCTAACAATAAAACCGCCCTCCCTAACTTCAAGTTCTGACTCCGTCCCTACTTGCATAAGCTTTGCATTAAACCAAAAGCTGATTTTGTGGGACGTGAAAAGGCAAGCTCATAAATGAGCTTTGACAAGAGTGGCAAGCAGTGGGCTGGATCCACTAGGTGCCACGCACCCAACACTTACCAATGCACTCACTTCATAGTTTTTTTAAATAAAAATTATAATATTTAAAGATATAACTTGAAAAAAAAATTCTCTTTTACTTTTTACTCGTTACTTTTTTTTTACTGTACATTTCTAACAATTTTTTCTTACTCTTTTTTTTTTTCTCTTTTGCTCTCACTCACGCACTTTTTCAAGACTGCACCGGTCCTTATACTCTGAGACTTCACTTATTTTCCTCCTATCACACTCTTTACATCCAATCACAGTAAGGCTACATCAATTGTAAAGGAATTCGGAAAAATATTTCACATCCTTACAAATGTTTGGGTAGGCATAAAAATTCGATCCACCTGAAAATAAATTTCAGTTAACTTTAAAATATGGACCCTCACTTTGTAAACTACATACTTGTTTGAGTTATTTCAGTTTGCTTCAACCAATTTTTTTTTCCTTAGCTCTCCCTTGCCGAATGACCTTTGCCTTTCCTTAGACATGCCTTGCATCAGCTTTGCATTAAACCAAAAGCTGATTTAGTGGGACGTGAGAAGGCAGGCTCATAAATGAGCTTTGACAAGAGTGGCAAGCAGTGGGCTGGACCCACTAGGTGCAACGCACCTAACACTTACCAATGCACTCACTTCATATTTTTTTAACCAGCACTCACTTCATTATTTTTTTAACCAATCAGCCTAAACAGCAATGGCATCCTCCAAAATAAGCATGAAACTTTTCATGGACAAAAAAAGTAAAAAAGTTTTCTTTGCCGAAGCAGGCAAGGAATTCATCGACTTCCTCTTAAACTTTCTCGCCCTGCCGGCTGGAACTCTCGTTCCACTTCTTAATCGGGAAGTATTAAGCAGCTTCCAAAACATTTACCAGAGCATTCCAAATTTTGGTGACGCTTACCTTCAACCAAATTTTATCAAAGACACTCTCCTGAACCCCAAAGCTTACGTCCCTGGTGGTTGTTCAGACTCTCTCCAACTGCCAAACGTGGAATTATCAACACCAAGGAAATTCTATACGTGTTGTAATAACAGTTACAGGTACGGGTCTAATGATAAAATTGCAGCCTGTCCTTCGTGCCGGTCTTCTATGATCAGCTATGGTGAAATTGTAGACACATCATCAATACCCTCCTCTGTTCAGGGAGGGTACGTGAAAGAGTTGGTTACGTACATGGTGATGGACGATCTAGAAGTGAGACCGTTGTCCTCGATTGTGTCTATCGGCACTATTCTTAACAAGTTTAATGTCAAGGACATAGGGGCTCTTGAGGAAAAAGTGGTCAATTTGAGCATGGATGTGGTATGTTATAATCATTCTTTTCTTAAATTTTTATCACATTTCCCATTCTTTTTACGTAATAATTTCTGTTCTTTCCATTGTTGAAAATTATAATACGCTCTTCATAACTGAGAATGAGGGTACTATCAGTGATATAAGTGGTCTTTTAATCATAGCTAGTTTAGAGTAGTTAATATATCACGTAAAATTATGGCATGGGCATTGACATTTTTTCTCAGTCAAAATATTAGGCATGGAGTTTTTCCTGTTCAATTTTGCATCTCAAATTATTTGCTAAAAAAAAATAATAACAATGGAATAGACAAATTTGGTAATGATGTGCATCATTATTTCAAGATGTCAAAAAACTTAATTAACAAAAGATCATTAATTCTACCTGTTACGTACACATGATTTGTGTCAATTCTTATTTTTTGTTGCTTTGATATTGTATATTGCTATGACTTTTGGGCAAAATTGTTCAAAACTTACCATTCTTACTTAAAAACATATTGTTGTATATACTCTCTTTCGTCTTGATCCACTCACTCGTAACAAACAGACTGAAATCCCTTATTGGTGAAAGTGTCACTTTTCTCTTTATATAATAACTATTTTGCTTGTTCATCTGGTTTATTTTTAGGGTTTGAAATTGCTCAAGACTTCTTTGCATTCGAATAGTGTTCTGACCGATGTTTTCCTCCCGATGTTGGAAGAGGAAGTCAAGATGGAGAATTAAATATCAATTTTCTGAATTCTGTGGGACTGCCAAATTTTTGTAGTTTTTGTTTTGTTGCAGAAATGATCTTAATGTCGAATTTTGTTTGGCAATGTAATGGACAATGTGCTGGCTACTCTCTCTTCTCTATGTGTTTGTTAGCCAATTTATATGCTCAACTTCTTTAGGTGAAAATGTTGCTCTATTTTTTCTTTTAAAGAAAAAATGCAGTTTTGAAAGCCATTCGGGAATGATCTTGATCAACATATTCAAATCATGTCTTAAACATATCATTTTAAAAAAATAATTTACCCTTACTACTACAATTATCGATAAGATCGGCTCTGGAGGGGGAAAAAACCCCTTGTAAGTAAAATATTTTTAAGTTGTAGCTTACTAAAAAATTAAATTAGATTTTAGTTATATAATTATATTCCTATAATTTGTCCCAAGTGTTCTAATTCTTCTCTTATTATTTGATATCAAGTGTTTTAGATTAAAAATGTTTAAATTTTGTATAAAGTGTCATTTTATCTCTAATTTTTTGTCACATTTTTTTCCATAAAAATAAATCTCACTTACAAAAACATTTATAAAAAAGACTCAATTAGAATTTATTATACTTCTTTGTAATATATAATGTGAATATGTAATACTTCTAACCAACTTATACTGTAACTTTTTTTAGTTGACCTGAAACTACTTATAACACGTTTTATTTAAAATTAAATCCAATATCCATTTAAATTAATCCATGTTTTTTTAATGAAATTTTACTATTTGATTAAATATAAATTTCAATTGAAAGTTCTCATTTACTAAAAAAAAATATTCTTCATTTTGAATATATTTCCATGATATATATCCGTAGTCTTCAGTGATAAATTGTATATTTATTATTTAGTACTCAATTTCGTCATGTTAACTCAATTACAATGGTAGAAGAGAGAATATGAATTTTAGATATATCTGTTGAAAACGTAAAAAAGTACTAGTTAAACACTTCAACTATAATATTCTTAGAAAAATTTAATTATGTTTAAATATTAGAAAATAGATCAATTAAAATTAGTACAATAGGTCTCAAATTATATTGTGTCAACCTTCTATATTATACCTTTAAATTTGTGAAATATTAAAAATATACTATACCTATTAATATATATACACACACATTATGGGTTAAACTCTCGTTTTTAACCAAAAGAGATTATGCATCACGATGTTCTATTGTCTAACCAAAAGAGATTAGGAAAGTATAGGTGGAGCAAGCATCACTAGTGTGGTTATGAAATTAATATATATCTTGATTCTCGTGACACCTTAAGCCATCTCTCTCTCTCTCATAATGTTATTATTCATCTTAAATTTTTTGTTATAAATGGGTAATATTGGATCTTACTCTTTTGTTTTTACCACATCATCAATGTTTTAAATATAAAAATAAAATTATGTTTTTTTATAGATAAAAAGTGATGTTAGTTATTAATGAAAAAAATTGCTATATAAAAAGGTACGTGGTGGTAGAAAAAAATAAATAAATGAACATATGTTTAAGGATCATGTGCATTGCACGTGACCAAGTGGATAGGATGATGTCGTAAACTCAAACCAATTCAGGTGTATAGGTGTAGCAATTAATATTTGTGTAAATAGTGATGATGTTGTAAACTCAAACCAAATCAATTGTAATATTTAATTTAAATCAAATAAATTGATCCATTTAAAGTGGATAGGATGATTATCCACTAAGTTATCAATGAACTGGCTGGCTCGAGTTACCCAAAAACCCTAAACAGTCTAAAAACTAACTCAATTGTGGTAATATTTTATCTAAATTGTGAAATATTCATTTCAAATAGATATGACCATTTTTTCACTTATCAGTGAATTGGCTGAATTTTAGAATCTTGAGTAGTTAGCTTAAATATTCTGACACCGAGTCACCAACAATCGTCTTCCAGCTAGTAGTATACTATTCCAAAAAAAAGGTTGGCTAAATAATTCTAGTCACTCTTTCCCGCTAGGCATGGCCATAATCGGCCCCCAAAAGCAAAAACATTAGATACTTTCACGGGAAAGCCCATATTGGCATGCATGCAGCAATACTCTATTTCGACTCTTTCTCCAGCAGTACTCTACATGTTCTTAAAAGCACAGCCACTAACTTCAATCAGTGTCTTATTAGCTCGCGCGTGCTCCATGTCCATGAGCATGAGAGCATCTCCAGCAGTCTCTCTAAATTTTCTTCAAATTTTTCCCTATTTGGAGAGTGAACAGTGCATTTTACCTTTTGCCTACCCACTTTTTCAATTACACTTTCCAACAGACTCTCTATCTCTTTCTCTATCTCATTTAAATATTATTTCTTCATTCATTATTTAATTTTTTTTTAATCATCATTTATTCTTTTTTTAACAACTATATTTTTCAATGAGAAGTGTTATATTCACAACATTTTATGCAATACTTTCACAACTAAATTTATGTAAAAAGTTGTTACTAGTTCTAATTTGAACCCACCACTAAAATTATTTTTTTATACCACTACAATTATTTTTTTACTTGTCATTATTAACTAATAACAATCTATTACTTAAAATTTATTGTGAAAATATTGTGGTAGTATTTTTTAATTAAGATTTTTTATTTTTCCCTTTTCTTTTTCTATCTTCTCTTTTCTTCTCTCTGGCCCGCCCTCTTTTCTTTTTTTTTTTCTTTTTTTTTTTTCTCTAGCACTTTCTGGAGCCCTCTTTTCTTTTTTCTTCTTTTTCTTTTTTTCCCTTGGTTTTTTCTCCACCACACACCTATCCCACTCCCATCACTATCTACCCTTCTTTTTCTTTTTCTAGTACATTCCGGATCATACTTTCCATTTCTCCAGCTCTCTCATTCTTTCTCTAGCTCTCTCTTCTTTTAACTTTTTCTATTTCAACTTGATTCTGGTACACTCTCTACAATGATAAGAAATAGAGAAATTAAGAAGAAGCAATTGCTTGCTCCACCGTTGATCGAAGGACACAAGTAGGCGTTGTCTTCTTCTCCACCGTGGGTCAGATGGCTTCTCTTTTTTTTTTTTTTTTTTTTTGTTATGATTTGATTAATTTTAAGATTGTGTTTTTGAGTTTGTATTTTGATTATGCTTGAGTTTAGAGACGTTTAAAAGAAATGATTGTTGTGTTTGTAGCTGTTGTGAATGTTTGATTAAGGCTGAGTTTAGAGAAGTTTGAGAGAAAAGATCAAGAATATTTCTGTTGTTACCGTTGTGATTATTGAGTGAAAATTAAATATTTTAATCGGTTGTGATTATTGAGACTGAATTAATTCTTTTGTTCATGATCAGGTCTCTCTCTTCTGTTTTTCTTTTTTTTTTTTCCTTTTATTTTTCTGATTTCAGTTGGTATATGAGAAAAATTATTTTCGTGTTTGGATTGTATTTTGCGGTTTGTAGCCGTTGAGATAAAGAAGAGAGACGGAGTGAAGAAGAATGAGAAAGGGAGGAAAGAGAAAAAATTATTTTTTTTAATTCAACCGGTATTAGTTTAATCGGAAATAATATTTGCAGATCAACAGTGATTGCTACAGTGCGCTTCATTCCTGAAGAGCCACTGTAGCAACTCTAAAAAAAAATTTAGAGATAGAGAGGCTGTTGGACTTCATTTTTTACGTGAACAGTGGCTTTTTTCTCCAAATTTTAGAGATGGAGAGCCCTATTGGAGATGCTCTGATAGTCTAGAACGGCACCCCATGATTTCGTATTAGGTAAGACACCATCACTCTTATAAAAAGTAAAGAGCAGAAAGATAGATCTCAAGCTCCAATTTCTAAAGACCATGGATGCTGGATCTTTGTTCCAAGATCTAATTAAATTGGACATAAATTAGACTATAATTGTACTTATTAGTCGATCTTATTTTCGATCTTATAGGTGTGACACCTAAAGTTAGTAAAGTGATGTGATGTATGTGATGGTTGGATGTGCTCGATTATTTTTTTAATTATTGGTGAATTTATAAAATTTATATATCAAATTTATAGTATTTAATTAACATCACTTATAAAATTCTTTTTTTAAAAAAACGTCAGGAGGTTAAATTGTACTTTTTAAAATGATAAGGTTTAGTTTTAATTTATGAAGTTTTAAATATTTAAAGTCCAAATTTAATTTCTCACCGAATTACTAAAAAAAATTTAAGTTCTTAAATTATAGAGTTAAAAATATTATTTAAAAAAAAAAAACATATAAGGTTATGAAAAGAAAAAAAAAAAAGAGAAAAACTTTTCAAAAAATAAGAAAAGAAAAAGGAAAGATAGGTGGTAGCCAGTACCTAACATTGAGTTCCTATTGCATACAGAAGCATGACAAGTTACTAGGGGGCGTAACTTGGTCCATTGTGGAAATATGAAACAAGAAAGGATGAAGGCTTTTGAGGGGAAACGAAATTCGAGAAATGCAAAAGCAAATAGGCAAATATGAGATATAGCTACTAGCTAGCAATAATTCACACACAATTCAAAGAAAATGAGAGCGAAAGCAGTACACTTTCTTAATACAGAATACAGTGGACCATGACATGATAAGACGGGTAGGGTTTTTGATTTTCAATCAAATGTTATCTATCTATCTATCTATATCAAAGGTCTATGACCGTGTAGGCCACAACAAAACAATATAATTGCCTTTAGGCTTATTCTTGGCCGTACGCTGCCGATTGTGAGAGTAAAGGTAAAGATTTTGTGTTGATTAGGTGGGACGGCTTAGGTTTTAGCAATGTGAATATTAATGTGAATGTGAATATATATACAGAGAACCATAGCTTGGGCACTAACTTTTAAAGGGAGGAGTACATCATGTTTCGATATTACTAGTTTAACATTTATTTTGGTGTTTTTTTTATCTAATTAATAATTGTCACCTGTTTTGAAAAAATCACATTAAATTACTCCATTAATCCAAACAAAATGACCATCTTGATGAGGGATTGATTGGTGAACTTTTTGAGTGATTTACTGAAGCTTTTTGCGTCAGTGTGTGTTTCTCTCGCAATGGAGGAGTGTCTCTCATTTGCTTCAGCTTTTTCTCAAAGTCATTTTATAAGAAAATAAATAATAAAAAAATAAATTTAAAAGGTTATTTTGACATAACAAAACATTATTTTATTTATTTCAATACACATAAAATATTTTTAAAAAATATTTGATGTTACGAAAAACCAGTCACGGTTCTCAGAACCATACGGTCCAACTACGGTTCGCACGGGTCCCTGTTTTTTTCTCCTAGAACGATTCTTGAAGCTAAAACAATCGCAAAACTAAAAGGTTCGCAGTTTTTCCGGTCGGACCATACGGTCCGGTCCGGGTTTAAAAACCATGTATTTTTTATGTACGTTTTTAGACCCTTTAAATACAAACAGATTAATCGAGTTATTTAGTCAAGTGATTAACTTAGGTAAATTATTTAAAGCTAAGTTAACACAAGTAAATTATATCATGTAAATAATGCGGAAAATAAATAACACAACGATATGATAATCCAGGAAAACCAAACCGGTAAAAAACCTAAACAGGATTTAACCTAACTATCTTTAAGGTAAAAAAAATCCACTATGAAATAATTGAAATTTTATAATAACGACTTAGACCACTAACATCCTATTGCTACTTCGAGTAGAAAACTTACTATCATGGCCACGTGACAGCTCCAAGTCCACAGACTACTTATTTCTTGGATTCACAACAACCACAAGTACTCCCACTTGTGTTTTTTTTAAGCTCTTTATGCAGCAACTGAAGCGATCACCAAGCTCTCGACATCAATTTTGATCTTGATAATCCTAAGTATGTATGAAGGCAGACACCTCTAGATTTCACAAGAGATTCTTACACACAGTATAAACAACAACTATAAAACGTGTCTAGGGTTTTTCCTTTTATACTTAAGGCAAAACATAAAACCTTACATGTCATACAAGCTTGAGCTGAGTTAGAAAATTCTGCAGAAAAACAATCTGCATGAGTTTCGATCGATCGAGTCTAATTTTCGATCGATCGAGTCTTGCAGAAAGTGAATAGAAATTTTCTGCAATTACTCGATTCCAACTTCACAATAAACATACTTTGAGCAGCCTAATTCTAAACTCTAAGTTTTGATTATGGTTTGCCAATATTACACGTTGAAGTTCTAATACATTTAGATCCTAAATCCTTAGAACCTAACATTTTATTTATTCTTTCCTTATTTTTTGATTCTTTTTTTATGCTTTCTTTTTTGTTGTTTCGGTGGAGATATTAAGGTGAGACTGTGAGAGAATGTTTGAATATTATTAATTAAAGGAAAATACTAGAAACACAAAAAATTTAACAAATTTCATTACAACTCACTACTTGGCGAGCTGTGAATGATGGAGGTCAAATTGTAGATTTATACTTCCACCACTTATAACTCACCATGTGGTGGATTATGGCAACAATTCTGAGATTTTTTTTGTCCCCAACATTGCTCTTAATTAATCCCCAAGTTCCCTATGGTCATCAAGAGAGAAAATTTTGGAATGGTTACTGTCTCTACAATGCTATTAGTGACACATATCATGAATGTGATTTTTTTTTTAATTATTATATTTGGTGTGCTTAGAGTATTGGCATCATGTGTGCTAAATGCTAAATTTTTAACATTTGGCACACCAAACACCAAAATTCTTGCCTTGATGTGCCAAATCTCAAATATTTTTACATTATGCTAAAATTTGCTATTATTTTTTAATTCTCTCTCTCTCTCTCTCTCTCTCTCTTTACTACTCTACCTCTTTCTCTTCCCTCTCATCTCGCCTCTCTCAGCCTCCTTCACCGATCAAAGCCATGTTTTGAAGTCACACCATCAGTCTCAACCATGTTTAAAGCCACACTGCCGATCTTAGCTACATTTTGAAGCCAATCTAAAGCCACACTGCCGATTTGAAGCTACACTGCTGATCTCAAGCACCACTGTTGAAAAACGCCTCCACCACCGATCACTACCTCTCTTACCAGCTTGTTTTGATTTTAATCTAGTTATGGCTTCTTATTTTTTCGGTTTTTTTGGTGGTTTGGGTCGATCCGATATTGGTGGATTGTGGTGGTTGTGGATTGTAGTGGGCTGCTTTTGGCAGTTGTGGTTGAGGTAGTCGGTGGTGATTGGTTAATTTTGGTCAGTGGTTGGTGGTGATGGTTGGTTTAATTTGGCTGGTGGTTATGGGTTTTGGTGATGGTGGTGGGCTATGATCTGGTAGGGGTGAGCTGTGGGGTGGTATCATAGGTATTGGGTTTTGTGTTATAAATTATTTTTAATGAATTGTATGTATTATTTTAATGCGTTGTATGGTAAAATAAAACATTTGATGTATTATATAATATTAAATGTTATATTAAAATAGAAAAAGTAAGTTTTGGTGTGAGAAATTGGCATTTACATAGCACGCCCGATGTTAATGCTTTAAATGTTAAAAATTCAACACAGCTGATGTTGTTGCTCTTATGATCAGCTACAGTAAAGGGCTTATGATCAACTACTATATTCTTAACTTGTCCATCTTGGAAATATTTAAAGCATCGGTGATACGTAGATGGCACAACACCATTCTCATGCAACCATGGTCTTCCAATAATCTTAACTTGTCCATCTTGGAAATATTTAAAGCATCGATGATACGTAGATGGCACAACACCATACTCATGCAACCATGGTCTTCCAATAAGCACTTTGTAAGTGGTCTTGGCATCAATGACATGAAAGAGCGCACTTGATTCCATTTCACCAATGAGCATATGAAGTCTAATCTTTCCAATAGCTCTTTGTCCACCTTGATTAAAGCCTTGAATCATCAATTTATTAGGAAGTAGTTCATCCAAGGAGATTCCAAGTTCTTTCAATATTTTGAGTGGGAGGATATTGAACGCAGATCCACCATCAATAAGGATACGATTGACTTCTTGTTCTCGAATGTAGCCAGTCACAAATAAGGGACGATTATGAATCTTGGATCCCAACAAACGATTATCATCACTAAAAATGATTGAAGACCAATATGCTCTATACACAATAGTTCGCTTTGTTTCTCTCTCACTATCTGAAGAGTCTTCTTCACAACTTACTTGATAACATGTAAGAGATGAAAAGATATAATTCTCGGGAACTGGCATTGGGGAGAAATGTACTTTCACTTCAATAGCCTCAAATGAACCAAATTGTATGGTGAGAACAATAGAAATAGTTGTTGAGGCCCCCATGGCTAAATTGGCAGTCGCAACTTCATCGTCAAACATGATCTTTCCTTGATGGGCTAGCTCCATGATTTTATCTTTCAACACAAAGCATTGTTCTATGGGGTGGCCTATGAGTCGATGATACTTGCAGTACTTGGGATCATTTGTTTGGTCAGCCTTTTCAGGACTTTTCATCTCTGGTAGCTCAATTAACTTCAACTCAAGTAAATGATCTAACATCTTGGAGATATCAGAATCAGGGAATGGATATTGCTTTTCTTGCATCTCTTGTAATGTTGGTCTTCTTCTTCTCTTATCTTGAGTGAGAGCAAACATCTGTTCTTTCAACTTGGGCTTAACTGGAACTTTAAGAGGAGTAGTAGTTACAGTCAAAGGTTGCTTGTTTTCCAGTTTAGGAGGGAATTTGCCCCCTTTGCGAGTATCTTGTCTTTCTCTCCCATTGCAGGGTTCTTGAATAGGTGGGCCTTGGTAACCATTGGAAGCAATACTAAGCTCCACGTCATGGGCACGTATTGCTAATTCTTAAAATGTTTTGGGCTTATTCCTTGAAGGATGTAGCTTATAGCCCAATTCATTCCTTGAATACACATCTCAATTGCAGACAGATAATTGATCCTTGCAATTAAGACTAAGGTTTCTCCACCGTTGAATGTAATAAATGACCGGCTCTTCTTTCCACTGCTTTGAATTGGTGAGCTCTATCATGCTAATAGTACGTTGAGTACTATAGAAGCGGTTTAGGAATTCTTGCTCCATTTGGTTCCAACTATCAATGGAGCCAGGCGCTAGATCGGTATACCAATCAAACGCATTTCCCTTCAAAGAGCGAACAAATTGCTTGACCATGAGATCCCCATAAGTTCCAGCATTGTTACAAGTTTCCACAAAGTGAGCTACATGTTGCCTTGGATTGCCTTTACCCTCAAATTGTTGGAACTTCAGTGGCTGATAGTTTTGAGGCATCCTTAAGAGATCTATCATTTGAGTGTGTGGTTTAGCGTAGGCAATGGACGCCTGACTTCCACCCCCAACTTGGTCTTTGATATCTTCCTTGATTAACTGCTTGAGTTGGTCAAGAGAGATAGACCTCTCTGTAGAGAAATTGAGATCCTTTATGTTTGTCATTATGGGTTTTTTTGGGCCTAGAGCTTTCATCTTCACGATTCGGTCCAGATGTATTCCCTATCTTATCCATTAGGAGAGTTATTTGTGCGTCTCTCATTGCTTCCCTTTCTTTCATAGACTTCATTAATTCTTCTAAAGTCTGGGCTATAGTTGAGACTTGTTCCTCCAGAGATGTTGTGTTAGTCATCATGACTAGCATGGCAAATGAGCTAACAGAGTGAGGAGAATCCCTAAGTTTGGAAGTAGGAATATCGTCTGAAAAAGAGAATTCAGAGCCATCAAGTGATTCATCCTCTTCGTCAACAATCGGAGCTTCTTGTGTTGGTTCTGGTGACAAAGCTAGTTGAGACAACATTTCTTTGACGAGGCCAGCTACATCTTTGCTTGCCCCCTGAGTAGATGAGGCTGTTTATGACTTCTCGTTTTAGAAGTGTTGAAAACAAACAAAGATTGGGGTATGGGTGTTGTTTGAGCATAGACTTCTGCAAGGGCTTTTATCCTTCCCCTTGTCATGGGTCCAGTATAAGGAGTATCAGAGTTTGAATCAAGTGTAGGATCAACTTCACTTGTTCCAAAAAGTGGGTTGCTGATTTGAATCTTCTTTGAAGCCATAAGACTTTAAAAGATATGACAAATTGATGAAGAAGAGATGAGAGGTAGAGATTGTCCCATCGGGCGTGCCAAAAATTTGTAAACACAAAATTTCTCAATTGTAGAAAATCAAACAATTGAAAAGAAATATGGTTTGCAAATATAAATTTGTATTGATGTATAATGAGTACAATCTCTATTTCAATTCTTTTACAAAAGAATACCTTCTGATTCTATCTTCTTTGAACTTGATTTGAACAAGGAATCTTCTTGCCTTTAGTCAGAAGATGGATTGAATGGTCTTTACAACTAATCTCTAGCTTTGAGCTTATTAGAGATTTATTGTTCTTCAAGTCTTTGAATGTGAAGGCCCTTAGGTTGAAGTTCTTCGGGGCTTTAGAGGCTTGATCCGTTGAGCTTCAAAGATTTGGGTTTGTTGAAGTTTATGGAGGCTTTTTAGCTTACTTCCAATAGAACTTCAAAGAACTCGAACAAGAGATCTTCTTGACTTTGGTTGGAAGATGGATTGAACGGTCTTCACAACGAATCTCTAGCCTTAAGCTTATTAGAGATTTTTTGTCCTTCAAGTTCTTCAAGCCCTTTGAATTGTTCTTCAAGTTCTTCAAAGTTTCTTGAGATGGAATTTCTCCAGAACTTGGACCTCTTGAAAACTTGGTGTCGAAAATGAGAAGGGATGTCCTCTATTTATAGTGATTTTAGAGGATAAACTCCACCTCGAATTGATATACTTGAAAGTATGAAGTAGACTTTTGATTGGCCCAAATTCTTCTTAGAGATAATTATCTCTATTTATCTATTTTGATAAATATCATATTTTGATAAAGATAATAATCAATAAAGATAAATAATTATCTCTATTTACTTTATTTTAATAAATATAATTATCTATCAATTTTGAATAGAAAATTTATCTTTATTTTATTTATTTATAAAGAAAATTATCCATAAATTTTGAATAGAAAATTTATCTTTATCTTGTAGGTCAAATGACACATGGCGAATTTCAACATGTCAATGTAATATCAGTTTGGATGACATATGTCATCATGTAATTTAATTAATTTAATGACATTAATTTAGAATTTGCCACTAAATTTTTGATGTGGCATTTTATGATTGGCTTAAAATTTTCGCCTCTTACAGGTACTTGTGAGCATCAAAAACACAATTAAAAAACACTATTTAGTCAAAATAGTAGGATTCATGGGTAACTGACTTGCACAATTTATTTATCACAAGAACAGGGTGGGAAATTCCATAATGGGAAGCTCAAACAACTGATTAAGAAAGTAGGATTACAGATGAGAAGGTTTGTGACACACAGATTTCTTTCCTGAGGTACGAGGAAAGAAATCCGGCATGCTCAACCAAGGGGAAAGCGTTTCAGAATTTGGCATGCTCAAAACCTCGTAGGAATTGTCCTAGGAGGTTTCCCTTTACTACTTATAGTGATGGGCCTCGCCCATTTCCTAAAAGATGATTTTTTGAGTATTTGGAGTCGGCCCCAAATCAAGTTCACCCCCCCCCCCCCCCATAGCACCATATTTCAAATAACAAATATATTTTAAAATATGAAAAAACATAATTGTGTATTTGGTATGAGTGTATATATATATATATATATATATATATTTTTTTTTTTTTAAAGTGAGTAATTATCTAACATGAACAGTACATTTAGCACTATTTTAATTGATGAGATAGAAATTTCCCCTTATTACCTGTTCACTATCTCTTTCTTTTTTTCTTGAAAAAAAAAACCCAAATTCTCTGCTTCATTTTATTAGTGCTCTTCATCCCTCTCAACCCTAGGTTCTAGCATCTTTGCTTCTCTTTGTTGTTTCTTTCTTTTGTTCTCTAAATGTTTGATTTGGTTTGTGTTTTGTGGGTGGGGATTAAACTCAAATGGGTTTTGTTTTGTGTTTGGCGTTTTGTTTATATGTGTTTTGTTTTGTTGGTGGGGTTAATAAGAGAAGGAAAAAAAGTCATTTAGGAGAGAGAAGAAAAGTTGTTTGTGTTGTTCACATCAGTGGGTCCTACGAATTTTAATATAACTACAACAATGTCATTCAACATTGTTACTCAAATATTTGAAAACTGTCCATAAGGTGTTCTCAAAATACAGTGTTTAAACACCATAAATTGAAAACTGTGACTCAAACACCCTTAATTAAACACTCTTACCAAACCCAATTTTTTTTTGGCCCATAGTTTTCAGTGTTTAAACTTACCTACCAAACAGGTCCTAAGCGTTGAATTGTACATTCTTTATGTTCTTAAAACACATGTCAAACTTCATGTCAATCGGATGTTATTTATTATTTGATCCATAATCTTTTGATGGTTTGGGGTTTGGATTTGGAAAAAATATATTTTGGGTATGGTCCTTGTGTAAATCTTTGGGTTTGGGTGTGTTTGGTTCCGTGTTTGGAATTGGGTTTCCGGCATTGAAGATCAAGGATGGTGGTGCTAGTAAAATCGAGATGGGGATTGGGAATTGGTGGAGAGAGAAGTGGGTTAGGATTGAAATGGCAAAGAGAGAGAGAGAGAGAGAGAGAGAGAAAGAGAAGGGTAGGAGGAGAAAGGTTTGTTTGGGTTTGGAAATCATTAAATTGCAAGGACAATTGTTAATTTTTTTTAGTGTGCCAGCTAATAGTATTTGTAGAAATTTAGGGTGATCACATATTTTTTAACGATAAAAAAATTATAAAATTTTTAAAAAATTTATATATAATAATGATTTTTTTCCCGGTGGTCACTAACGTGGAGAAGCCAGTACTCTCCAATCATATTATATATATATATATATATATATATATATATATAGATCTACATTGTCCTTATCAACACAACCACATCAAATTCTCATGACTGCTCAAGTAAAAATGCAAACAGCTATGCCTATGGCATCTTCCAAAATGAGCTTGAAGCTCTTCATAGACAAAAGGAGTAACCGACTTCCCTTCGCTGAAGCAGGCAAAGAATTCATCGACTTCCTCTTCAATATTCTTCTCCTACTAGTTGGAACTCTCACTACACTTCTCAAACAAGAAATGATGCTTGGTAGCTTGGGAAACATTCACGACAGCATTATAAATTTAAGTCCTGCTTACCTTGAACCCGACCAGAAGGACTCTCGTCTAAAGAACAACGTACGCAACTCTGGAGACACTGTAGTCCCCCTCCGATTTTCGAACATTCTATCATCAATCGACAGGAAATTCTACAACACAAAA